>OY978225.1:19652272-20211645 GCA_963854785.1 Vaccinium vitis-idaea | reverse complement strand
GTATCGTTTCGAAAAGAACCAAGGGCCCTTTTCCAAAACTGTTAGTTGAGCTTCCTCGTCACAGATGGGACTCAACGCCCTAAATCGTTCTGATTTCAGGTCGTTCTTACTTCTATCTTGTGATTCACGCACAAATATGGCAAGCATCAGAAAATCAGGAAGGGGTTCTGAAAACCCAAATCAAGCTATTCACGGTCACCCAAATCAAAAAGGGATCTGCCCCAAAGGGGTTCTCGCATCAACTAGGGTTCTGCTCAACATGGGTTATTTGATTCATCAGTCAAGAACACGACTTGATTGAAGGCGTCTATCTCTTTCAAGCTCCAATAGGGTACACAACAACCTGCAAAGCTGAGTTCGAGTCTATGCGGTTACAACAGAGCGGGTAAAACCCAGTTGGGTTTCATGGAGTCCAGTGCGTCTTCAACCCAGATCTAGATGGCCACGAGTGTAGTTCGCCCATGGTGGAGGTCATGGAACGAGTACGGGTACCCAATGCGTGTACCCATCTGTGTTTCTTGTTTTCCATCTGTGTCAACCAGCCAACTGCTGGATTCACGGCCATGGAGGAGCCTTGTGTCCACATATTCTCCGAGCAAAAGGGGTTCGGAGCTACAACAAAAAAGGGTCGAGCCTACCGCAAAGGGGGTTCTAATCTGCTCATCATCAAACCTTGAGGGTTAATCGGTTCTGGAAAGGGGATTTGGGTTATTCTCAGACCCACGGCAAAAGGGGATCTGGGTTTCTGAAACTCGAGTACCCACTGTGTCTGGGCCATTTTCTGATCCAACTGCGAAGGCCAATCTTCCATGCCATTGATGACCGTTTTGGGGTCCACGAGCCACAGATTCCGCTTACCTCGAAGGTACGAACCTAGTTCACTGGATTTGTTACAACTTGTTTCTAAGTTTACTCTGAGCGTGAGTGGATCTGTCTTAGTTGGTGTTTAGTGGATTTTGTTAATCAGAAGTTCTGGGCATCCACAACCTTGATGTCCCCGTTTACGGTTTTTCTGGCAATCACATAGAGGTGTTCCTGTCTACTGTTTATCTACTCTATTGATGAGTTAGCTGCCTTCGGTCTACACCACAGTGCTAACTGGCACTTTGGTATTTCTGTTTATCTGCTCTACTGTTGAACCTTACCATAGTTAGCAGTTCACAACACCATGGCATGCTCTGTCGATCGGCATTCTGATTCACATTAAAACTGTGTTCTAATATGGGATAACTTTATACTTAAGAACTGCTCGTTGTATGGTGCCAACAAGTGTTCTATTTCGGTGTGCTTTATACAAGGATTGTACCTCTTGATTTGGGTTTGACTGTCTTTGTAACTGGACTAGGCATGTGGGAGCGGACGATGGATTAAGCATGTGTCCCACGGGTTCTTTGAGGGAGTTCCTGTGCGTGTACTAATGCCGAACAGTCTGAGGCTTCTCGTTTGGTTCGGGTTGCACTGATGTTGACCCTTGAGAGTCGGTCATCCTTGTATTAGTTAACCATAATGTGACGGACTTCGGTGTGCTAATTTCGGATTGTACTACTTGATTGGGATTGACTGACTTTGAATCTGGAATAGGCATGTGGGAGCGGATGATGGTTCGGGCAGGTGTCCCACGGGTTCCTGTGCGTGTACTAATGCCGAACAGTCTGAGGCTCCTCGTTTGGTTCGGGTTCTATTGTTGTTGGTCTCATAAAAGTCGGTCATTCTATGTTTTAGCTACCATAAAGTGTGATTTTCTGACTCTTATCTCAACTCTGGCTGGATGATAATGTTGGAGCTTGGTTTAGAGATGTTGTGCGTATGGTAGACTAGGCGAGGTGCAGAACACAGGGATTTAGGGAGGTTTCCTTGTATCTATTGCTTGCCGAAATACTGGAGGCCATTTCCTTTGAATTGAGCTTTTTATTGTCGGGCACCATTGTTGAGATTGGAAATTTGCTATATACACGGATTGTATCACTCGTTTGGGATAGACTGACTTTGGAAGCTGGATTAGGCATGTGGGAGCGGGCGACAGATTAGGCATGTGTCCCATGGGTTCTAGGAGGAGTTCCCTTGCGTGTACTGATTGCCGAAAAGTCAGAGGCTCCTCGTTTGGTTCAGGTTGCATTGTTGTTGGTCCCATGAGAGACGTCATCCTTTGAGAGGTTATACATGGCATCGGCCATCATATTATTACTCTTATTGCTTTATGCCGGGAAGTACGCACGGTTTTATTTTCCTTACTTATCCCTATCCTTGCGGGTTGTGCAAGGGCACCTTATCTTTTGTCTTTCCGTCTCCGGCGAGTTGTGTCGGAGTTTTGCACCTTTTATCTGTTATGTTTATTGCATTTTGCTAGTTTATACCTATGCTGGCGGGATGTGCCAGTACTCTCATTTTCCCTCCCCGGCAGGTTGTGCCGGGGACCACACACTTTTCTTTTCTTTTCTTTTCTTTCTTTTCCTTTATTTTATTTTGTCCTCCCTGGGGTATGCCCCTTGTAGGCTGTACATTCGTTTAACCCCTTTTAATTTCAAGCTTGGTTTACCCAAAAAAAAAAGTAAGTTAAAATTCATCATGCCATCCAGAAAATAGCCTACTAAACAGTTGGTCCATTTACCATTATCAGCCAGATCCTCATCGAGTTCAAGGATAGCATTTTTACCTTGTTGGAGCTCAGGGTAGTGATCGAGCTTCATCGCTTGTGAAGGACCTTGAGCCCGGAGCAGTGATGCCCAATTTTTGGGTTTTGTATGATACCCAACCTTTGGGGCTTGAATATCACGCTGAGCTCCAACCATGGGAGTGGGATTGCTGTGAGCTCCTGTGAGATTTTCAGCTTCCTCGGTGCTAGGGCTAGGATCCTCAACCACGATGGTGGGCGGAGTGGAGCTAGGGTTAACAGAGTGAGGAAGATTCGGAAAAGCATCTGGGTTTTGCAGATCAAAAGGTTTAGATGGTGTGGAGTTGGTGGAAACCAGGTTGCGATCTTGGGCGGACTGAGCTTTCGATTGAGCGCTAACAGAGTAAATATGAGTAGTACCCAACTGCTTTCTCCTCACCTTGTAGGAATCAACTGCCTTTGTGCCGAGATCCACCATGGGAGTGGGATTGCTCGACATATTTAGGGTTTCAACAGTGTTTCAACCCATTCCTTTGGAAACCGGTGTTCTACAGAAATAGAGATCAACAGCCCCCCTCACTAGATGATCATCCAGTGTACTAAGTGTTGTATGTTTTGGATCATTGAGGTTACTTTGGAATGTTATTGTCACTCCTCCTGAGGATTAGCTCGATGAAGTCCAAAGAGGACAGAGAGAAACACGTTAACACTCGATGGCAAGTCATAATTGGTAACCCTATGTATTGTCTTACTGAAAAGCTTAAGAGGTTACAGGTCGAACTCAAGGATTTAAACCATAAGGAATTTAGTGCCATCTCTGACAGAGTGGTTGTGACCAAAAATCAGCTTAAGACCTTACAGACTAGCCTTGGGACTGATCCTACTAACCTCACTGCTCAGAAGGAAGAAAAATTGGTCTACAAGCAATTTCTCACTCTAGCGAGAGCTGAAGAAAGTTTAGCTAGACAGAAATCTAGGATTCATGTCTGTTGCTGTGACTGCTAGAGCTCGAGCTATTGCTCAAATGGAATCAAATATCAAATTGGAACTCTTTTGTTCCTGTATTAACTTTGTTCAAGTCTCTTTTGAATGTTTCTCCTCCATCTCCTTTGATGGGCTAGAAACATTTAGTTATCATTTTATATAGCTAGGTTTGTAGCTTATGCTAATTGCCCTTCCCCATTGTAGCCTTGTTGGCCATCCTTTTGTTTCATTATTGTTTCTTTTCTTTTCTTTGTTTTGTTTTGTCCTCCTAGGGTATGCCCCTTGTAGGCTGTATATCCGCTTAACCTTTTTTCTATTTCAAGCTTTTTTACCCAAAAAAAAAAAAAGAAATCTAGGATTCAGTGGCTAAAGCTTGGAGACCAATGCACTTCCTTCTTTTTCAAAAATGTCAACAACAATAGAAATAGAAGTAAGATTACTAATCTTGTTTTGGGTGACTCCACCACTACCCATGACATGATTGTAATCAAGGACTCTTTTGTCAGCTTCTACTCTAATCTCCGGCGGGCTAAGCCTCATACTACTGACTATTGTGGTTTTGATAGAATCAACCAACTCATTACCAAAAGGCTAACAAATGACCAATGTGTAGGTATGGTTCAGGATGTTTCTAACTCTGAGATTAAGGATACGATCATGAGTTTTAATCCCAGTAAAGCCCCTGGCCCCGATGGGTATAATGCCAGTTTCTTTCAAAAGGCTTGGCCTGTTATAGGACATGAAGTCACAGCTGCAGTCAGAAACTTCTTCAAATCTGGGAAACTTTTAACTAAAGCCAATGCCACCATTGTGGCTCTTGTGCCAAAAATCCCTAATCCCTCTAAAGTTGGTGACTTTAGACTAATCTCGTGCTGCAACACTGTATACAAATGCATTGCAAAGATATTGGCTAAAAGGCTTCAGTGTGTCCTCCCTACCCTTATGGATCCAGTTCAATCTGGATTTGTTAAAGGTGGGAGGATCGCTGATAATATCTTCCTCACTCAGGAGATTATGCATGGATACCATAGGTCCACTTCCTCTTCTAAATGTGCCATGAAAGTGGACATTATGAAAGCCTATGATAATGTCAGATGGGACTTTCTCTGGGATACTCTTAAATGCATGAATCTTCATCCCAGAATGATCTCTTGGTTAAAAACTTGTGTCACCACTGCTAACTATATACATTGAATATCAATGGTGAACCCACTGGCAACATTAAGGGGGAGAGAGGCCTCCGACAGGGTGACCCTCTTTCTTCTTACCTCTTTGTAATTGTCATGGAGGTTCTCACATGCATTTTAAAGGGAAAGTCCAATGAGCCTGACCCTGACTTTAGGTTTCATTGGAGGTGTAGTCAAACCAAAATTATCAATCTTTGTTTTTTTTTTTTGGATAAAACCAAGCTTGAAATAAAAAGAGGAAAAGGAATATACAGCCTACAAGGCGCATACCCCATGGAGGACAAAACAAAAGAAAAAGAAAAGAAAACAACTAGAGGAATTTTTGAACGCCATCTGATACCTGTTGTGGGCTGTTCTCTGTTGAGTTGTTCATACTGGTATTACGAAGAAGATGAGTTAGTGGGCCCCACCGTAGGTGTGCTTCACGCACCAGTTTTGGTTGATGGGTCAGATTACACTTTGGTTACACAAACACCTACTTTTGGCTATAACACTTGAGTATAACGTGGGCTGGTGGTCAAGGGGTCCACACGTTTTGGTCAAGCACAGCTGTGGGCCAATATGCAAAACACTGCCATGTGCTAATTTCGGTGCAATCTGGTATGACTACAGCTGTACAAAAGTTGCCTATTGCTACACGCACAACACTGGGGGAATTTTTCAGTGTACCCATCACAAGATCTACTTTATACATATACACTTTGTTTCACAGCCTGGGTGAGGCTAACTTACGTGATAAAAGGCAATGGGTCCTTTCGGCTGGACAACACTGTACCGCAGGAAATTATTAAAGTAAAAAAATAGTGAATTTGTGTTTTGGACTCTGCTTCATTTAATATCCTAACAGTAACATTTTGGGATCTATGATATTGCTTCCGATTGTGCATCTGCGTTCTAGTTCTCTTTGTTAGGTGTCATTGTTGTCACGGCATAAGGGGTAATTCCGTATTGGTTCTGGTTCTGCTAGTGTGCCATTGTTGAAGTTATTCGTAGTCCTATTATGCTTTTGTTTGGAACTAGCTGATGTTGCTACGGCAACAAAATGGATTTACTCCAATATCATATTTTATGGTTCTATTTTCTCCTGCTTGGTGGTGGTTGTGCTATTGGAGTTTGGTTGTGGCTATTTTCGGCGTTTGGTGGATATTGACTTAGGTCCGAAGGCGTGGTTACTTTGGAGTGATGGACCAAGTTTCTGCGGGCTGGGGTTCTCCGAAGGGGACGGAGTTTACTCTAGGGCTGACCTTAGTCATGGATCTACCTTAGCACGGTTCGGAGGTCTCATCCACCTCTGACCCCGAGCTCCTTCTGCGTGTACTGCTTTCATTACAGGGGGGACTGTTATATCTACCGGGTGTGGGTTATATGGATTAGGATAGTTGCACCGTTTGGTTGATTGTGTGTTCAGAGCCCGATCGTGGAGATTACCATTAGATGTGTTCTACACTAAGGTGACTTGGTTTTCTCTGATCCGGAGTTTATTCCTTGGGGCTGGCTCTGTCAATCATGATCTTCAGCTTGGTTGGGGAACTCACCTTTCTCTAGCCCTATCCTTGATATTATGATGCACCGCGGGCTATCCTTTTACTTTTATGATCTTGCTTTATCTCTTTGGGTGATTGCGACGACTGTGGTACTTGGATGAGGTTGTTTGCAGTTTCGGGTGGACTAGGCTTTGTTCAGTGTTGGGTTTTATGGGGGGTTCCCTTGAGCTTTGCCGGTGTTCGACTAGAGACTCATACCCTTGGCGTCGAGTTTTCTGATGTTGTTGCTATCGCTGTGGAGGTCAGGCTGGATTTTGAGCATATGAGTACTTCCCTTACTTAGGTGAGGTATTGGACACGGGCTAATCGCATTCGATACAGTGGTCCTTTTAGGACTCACTACATGTTATTCATTTATGTGCATGCTTTCACGTTATCCTAGCCTTGCGGGTTGTGCACGGCATTTCGCTTACTACATTATTGCATGTTGCTTATTTACACCTACGCTGGCGGGATGTGCCATTACTACTCATTCTCCCACCTCGGCGGGTTGTGCCGGGGACCACGCACTTTTTCTTTTTTCATTTCTTTTCTTTTCTTTCTTTTCATTTTGTCCTCCCTGGGGTATGCCCCTTGTAGGCTGTACATTCGCTGAACCCTTTTTAATTTCAAGCTAATTTACCCCAAAAAAACTAGAGGAAACGGGAAGGCCTCGAAGGCTACATGGGAGATTGGGAAACATTGGGAAACACTAGGAATAGACTGGTGAAAATACAAAATGTGAGGAAATGTTTCTTCCCCATCACTAGTGAGGGAGAAGAAACATTCAAAGTCTGCATAAAACAATCATGATTATGAGCAGTCGAGGAGTAACATGATAATTGGGATGGTAGAGATTCACATCCCATTTGGGTAGGACATGGGACATGGGACCACAACAATACTCTTAAGAGAACATCCATGGGCAGACCATAATCGCAGGACATCTCTGACTTGAGGCAATTTAGTCCAAACATGGAGCAATGGCATAATAGCAGTAAACTGCAGTACGGTGAGGTTAATGTCAGCAACAGTATTCACAATGAAGCTCTAAACACTGCATTGGAACCTTAGGGGCATATGGGAGGGCATCCCCCTCCCCAAGGACTATCTAATTTCCAAGGGACAACCCCCCAAGGATAGGTCAAGATCCTGAGAAAAATGGGCAGCAAATCGCTTGGTTTTTTACAGGCCCAAGCATCAGTTAGGCTATTTTGTTTTGCAGATGATCTTATGCCATTTTGTAATGGTGATGTGAAATCAGTTAGGCATATTCATGATTCACTGTGTGAATTTGAATCCCTATCTGGTTTATCTCCTAGTCCAGGAAAAAGTTATGTCTTCTTTTCTGGGGTACAACACAACACCAGAATGGAGATACTTCAGTTGTTAGGTTTCAAAGAAGGGTGCCCTCCCTGTTAGATATCTTGGTGTCCCTCTCATTTCCACTAAGCTTAGGTACACGGATTGTAAGGCCCTCATTGATAAAATCACGAATCGTACTAAATCTTGGACCAACAGATATCTGTCTTATGCTGGGAGGGTACAATTGATTAAATCGGTTCTGTTCTCCATGCAAACATACTGGTCCTCTATATTCATCCTCCCAAAGAAAGTCATTAAGGAAGTTGAGTCTATTCTTAGATCATTCTTCTGGACTGGGGCTGACCTTAGAAGCACTGGTGCCAAGATCTCTTGGGAGCACTTATGTACTCCTAAGAAAGAGGGGGGTTTGGGTTTTAAATCTCTCCAAAGTTGGAATAAGGCTGCTATGGCCAAACATATCTGGTACCTTATCTCGGGCGGAGAACAATCCATGTGGTGCCAATGGGTGAAATCCTACTTACTCAAAGGGAGGAGTCTCTGGCATGTCAACATCCCTAGCTCTCCTTCTTGGACTTGGAGGAAATTACTTCAGCTTCGTCTTCTCATTCAATCATTCTTTCAATACCAGATTGGAGATGGTTCCACCACATCTCTTTGGTATGACAATTGGCACCCTCTTGGGCCTTTGGTTGCGAAATTTGGCACCCGTATTATCTATGACTCAGGCCTTACTGAGGGAGCCACTGTGTTTGATATTTTAAATAGCAATAGCCAGTGGAATTTCCCAGTCACTCAAACTTGGGAACTTAATGAGATTAGGGAGGGTCTCCCTACACTGCTTAGATCTAATCCAGTCCAGATGGATGTTTGCAAGTGGACCCTTACACAAAATGGGGTGTTCACTATCTCATCATTGTGGGATCAAATCAGGACGCACTTGCCCATTATTAATTGGAACCATATCGTTTGGTTTTCATCTCATATCCCTAAGTGCAGTCTAATCAGTTGGCTTGCTATTCACAACAAACTGTCCACTAGTGATAGGCTTGTCCAATTTGGTGTCATTGACTCCTCATGCTGTAGCTTCTGTACAGATGATGAGACTCATGATCATCTATTCTTTAATTGTCCGTACACAAAGCAAGTTTGGGATATTGTGTCCCTCAAGTCTCAATTCAGATGGCATGCACAGACATTGGCTAGCTGGGTCTCCCATTTGTGCACTTTCAAGGGGAAAGGGTTGAGTAGCATTATCGCCAAGCTTTCCTTCACTGTCACCCTCTACCATGTTTGGATTGAGGGGAACACTAGAAAATTTCAGAATGTGCAACACCCTGTGCATTATGTTGTGAACAGAATTTGTAATGACATAAGAAACAGGTTGTTATCTCTCACCAAAATCCCTGTTGGTTCTGAGGACCTAAGGGAATCATGGAGTATCTCAGTTCATCCACGTTGATAGATAAGTGTGGCACTTAATAGACTAGGCATAGTTGTTTTTATCAATCATATGCTTATATCTGATAATATCTGATTCTGATTCTCTGGACAGGGGTGGATAGGGGTGAGCTCAAAGGATATCTATAATCTGGTTTTGAATAACATCCCAATTGGGAAGTGTGCTTGCAGGTTTCTCTCCTAGGATCACAAGAGCTCCTTTATACTCTAACACCCATTTGGGATATCTGCTGCAGGTGATACATTATTGATCTGGTGGTTAGAATGCATGTGTGAGTGACTTACACAACATGTGTGATCCAGTGAGCTGTGTGTATTGAGCCCCAGAAGTTCTTCTTGAGTGGAGTGTGATTAGAGGTTGGTGAATCATCAGGTGAGTTCTGAGGGAGTTTGGAGCCTTAGAGAGTGATATAGAAGATGTGAGGATCCAAGGGAGTTGAAGGGTGAGACACCATAACTAGGATTCTGTATGTTAATTCCATCTGCTAATGTGGCTATGGTGTAATCTGTATACAAGTCTCTAGTAATGTTCTCATTTTGTATTCATTGTAGTCTGTTGTAGTAGGCTGCCAATTCTGGGCAGACTCTGATTTTCTGGGATGGTAAAATACAGCCGTTATGCTGCCCAAAATTCTCCAGATATTGATCTCCATAGCATGCTACTGCTACAGTCTTTTGTTGCTGCAGAGCAGTTTGCAGATTGCAGCAGATTGTTTGTGCAGTAGCTAGCATGTTCAAGTACTCTATCCCAAGTTCTACAAGTTCAAGCCATATCTTGATCAAGAAGTCCAAGGTTCAAAGCTCCAAGCAGCAGTTGTTGCAGCAGCAGTTCTGTGCAGCAGTTCTTCTCAGCAGCAGCTTGTTCCAAGTTATGCCAAGAGTCATGCCCATGCCTCTAGCTATTTGTGCAGTAGCAGTTTTGTTCCTCTAGCAACAAGCAAGCACCATTGTTACTTCAGCAGCAGATGTGCAGCAGCAGTTAACCTCCAAGTGACAAGACCATCACCAGACCATCACTAGCAGCAGCAGTTAGACCAGTCCAGGTCTCATATGGTTCAAGAAGTCCAAGGATCAAGTTACTCCAAGTTGCAGCAGTGTGCAGCAGAAGTTGGATGGAGCTCTGTGTCACATTTGTTCAAGATCTCTAAGCAGATTGCAGATTGCAGCAGTGAGGTCCAAGTCCAAGCTTCATGTATACTGATCAAGGTCCATGCTTCAAGTCAATCCAAATCACAGTTGTTCAAGAACTCTAAGGTTCAAGCTACTTCAAGGTCCTTCTATGTTTTGTTCAAGCTCCAATTTTTATGTTCTAGCTTCTTGTTTTTGTTCATGTTTCTTGCTCATGTTTCTAGCATCAAGTCCTAATCCTCATTTTGTGAGGTGTTTCTCTCTCCTCTGTTAGATGGGAGAGAAACATCTCTTCATTGTTTTTTTTTTTTTTGGGTAAATAAGCTTGAAATAAAAAAGGGCTAACCGGATGTACAACCTCAGAGCATTCTTTTGGACTGGACCTGATCTTAAGCATACGGGGGCTAAAGTGGCTTGGGAACATTTGTGTTCTCCCGAAAAGGAGGGAGGCCTTGGCTTCAAGTCTCTCCAAGTCTGGAATAAGGCTGCTATGGCCAAACACATATGGTTCCTGATCTCAGGTGGTGAGCTATCCATGTGGTGCCAGTGGGTTAAGTCCTATTTACTTAAAGGAAAGAGTTTCTGGCATGTCAAAATGCCTAGTAGTCCATCCTGGACTTGGAGGAAATTGCTCCAGCTTCGTCCTAATGTCCAACCCTTTATCCAATACAAGATTGGAGATGGGAATTCTATCTCCCTTTGGTATGACAATTGGCATCCATTAGGTCCTTTGGTTGAAAGGTTTGGCAATCGTATTGTTTATGATTCAGGCCTTGTAGATGACACCAAAGTTTCTGCCATTTTGTTGAACCCCACTATGTGGAAATTTCTCATCACTCAGACTTGGGAATTAAATGAGATTAGGAATGCTCTTCCCAATCTCTCCAGTTCTAATCTCATGCGAGACTCTTGTAGATGGACTCTTGGAAATAGTGGTTCGTTTACTGTTTCCTCTCTTTGGGACCATCTAAGAACCCATTTTCCCACCATTGACTGGAGCCATGTTGTATGGTTTCATGCTCACATCCCCAAGTGCAGTCTAATCAGCTGGCTTGCCATTCTGAACAGGCTGTCCACTGAGGATAGGCTTGTTCTGTTTGGCATCAAAGACTCCTCTTGTTGTAGTTTCTGCAATGAGGATGAAGATCATGATCATCTTTTCTTCAATTGTTCTTTTGCCAAAGAAGTATGGGACACTGTTTCTCTTAAGTCACACCTCAATTGGCAACCCCAAACTCTCCAAAGTCTGGTCTCTCTGCTGTCCAACAACAAGGGCAAAGGACTTAGGAGCACCCTAATTAAACTATCCTTTACAGTCACTCTCTATCATATTTGGATAGAGAGGAACCTCAGGAAATTCCAAAATGTGCAGAACCCAATCCCTACTGTGGTAAGCAAAATTTGTTCTGAAATCAGATGTAGATTGATATCCCTCTCGAAGTTGCCCACAGGTCCTTCCTTTTTGTGTGAAGCTTGGAACATAAATGCTAATTCTTGATGTGGTGGCATATAATAAGTGAATTCTTACTCCTATTTCCACCAATCTACTTTTCTAACTGATTTTAGTGACAGGATCAAGTGGGGCTAGTATGGTGTTGGCACACCTCTTTGGCTAATGTCCCAGTTGGGAAGTGATGTTTGCAGGTACACATATCACATTGGAAGTCATCTGGGAGTCTTCTAGTTACTTCTATTACCAGGTTGTTATCTTATCTCTGCCCAGTTCTCGGAAGGCCCATATTTTGCAGCAGTTCATCAGATTATGTGTGATCTACTTCTATGAGTGTTCCCCGTGAGTTGTGGGTTTGAGCTTCATCCTTTCCTTCAGAGTGAAACATTATGGTGGGTGATTTGTGTGAGTGGAGGGAGATGGTTTTCCTTTCGACTCATTGTGATCACAAAAGTAGAGGGGGAGGGTGAGGATTTGAGGGAGTTAGGTGTGTGAGGCCTCAATTCAATGGGTCCTTATTCTTCTCCTCTTTATTTTCTACTTTGATATTGCATAAGTTTGCATCTTGCATTGTTATACGGAGTGCAAGGGCTGTTGCATTCTGTATGTTGGTATACTGACAGTTTACGCAATTATGCATCTAGTAGTGAGTCTTTTTTCAATTGTGGACTAAGTTTGCATCTCGCATTGTTATACGGAGTGCAAGGGCTGTTGCATTCTATATGTTGTATACTGAAAGTGTGAACACTGGCTGCTGTTAGTTTCTGGACAGTTTATGCTCATTATGTACTTGTAGAATAGTGGGATGATATTATGTTGCTTTATGGACTGCCACTCTATGGGCAGAGCTGTTGTTTTCAATGTGTTGTTTGTATTTGGACAATGTTTAGGAGATGTAGCTTAGCTTAGGGGGGGCTGTCCCTTAGCAAAGTTTGATCCCCTATGGGAGGGGGCGTCCTCCCGTTTCTGTTAGCTATATCCTCCCGTTCCTAAGGTGTCCATGCCCAAAGTGCTGCTGTGCCCAGGAATGCCACAATCTGGGCAGCAACCGGCCTCATCTTTAGTGAATCCTAGATCCACATCTGTTGCTGCAGCAGCAGTTTCCATCCAGTTTGCAGTTTGCAGTAGCATGGATCATTTGCAGCAGATCAGTGCTGCAGTTGATGCAGCTGATGCAGCAGCAGTTTTGGATTCTATGCAGCAGCAGCAGCAGTCTTGTATGGTGCTGCCGTATGGTGCAGCAGCAGTCTTGCAATTGTAAAGGCCCATTGTTGCTGCAGCTCTATCCCAAGTTCTCCCAAGTTACTCCAAGTCCCAATCCATATTTGCAAAGCCAAGTCTCAAGCTCAAGTTTAGCCCATGTATCATGTTCAAGCCATGTTATTCCAAGCCCCAAGCCATATTTGCAATTCCAAGTATCATGGTCAAGCAGCAAATTTCATGTTCAAGCTTCAAGCATCAAGTTTTAAGTTCAAGCAGTTCAAGTCAATTTTCTGTGGTGTTTCTCTCTCCTCTGATAGATGGGAGAGAAACATCTCTAGAAGACTCTACTTATTGTACATTTTGTTTTGGCCTTCCTCCCCAACGGGATGTGTTGGCTGTATTTCCTTTCCTTTTCTTTTTGTTTTTCTTTGTCCTCCCTGGGGTATGCCCCTTGTAGGCTGTACATCCGGTTAGCCTTTTTTTATTTCAAGCTTATTTACCCAAAAAAAAAACATTATCATAGGCTTTCATTATATCCACCTTCAGTGCACATTTAGGAGCAGAGGAGTGCTTGTGATAATTTCTCATGATTTCTTGGGTGAGAAAAATATTGTCAGCTATCCTACGACCCTTCACAAATCCTGATTGGATAGGGTCTATGATATGGGGAAGGGCAATTTGGATCCTTTGAGCAAGGATCTTGGCAATACACTTGTAAATTGTATTACAACATGATATTGGCCTATAGTCCCCAACCTTGGATGGGTTAGGGACTTTAGGGACCAATGCAATGATAGTGGAATTTGCCTTAGTGAGAAGTTTGCCGGACCTAAAAAAATTTCTAATAGCAGAAGTGACCTCATGCCCCACCACATGCCAGGACTTTTGAAAGAAGTCAGCATTGTAGCCATCAGGACCAGGAGCCTTGTTGCAATTCAATGACATGAAGGTTTCTTTAATCTCTTGATTAGAAATATCAGAGACCATGGCAACCTTCTGATCATTGGTTAGTTTTGAAGCAATCAGCTGATTAATCCTGGTCGCACCTGAGTATTGGGAGGAGTGTGTGGTTTACCAAGCAAAATGGTGTAAAAGTCAACAAAGGTAGACTTGATAGTTATTGGATCATGAGTAAGGCTATCATCAAGAAGAACAAGGCTTGTGATTTTCCCTCTGTTTCTCTTGTGAGTGATGGACTTAAAGAAATAGGAGGTACATTGATCCCCAAGTCTGAGCCACTGAACTCTAGATTTTTGCCTAGCAAAACTTTCCTCCGCTCTAGCCAGTTGAACAAACTGTCTGTACAAAACTCTTTCCTGGATTTGCTTGGAGCTATTGGAAGGATCAGAGCCTAACTCAATCTGGACTGATTCCAGCTGATGTTTGATAGCCAAGGTCCTGGTGGAAATCTCACTATATTCTTTGGAGTTGAGCTTTTTAAGCTCTTCTTGAAGGAGTCTAAGTTTTGTACAGACAACAAACATTGGGTTACCAATGATAACCCTTCTCCAGACTCCTTGGACAGTAGGAATGAAGTTTTTTTTGGGTAAATAAGCTTGAAAATAAAAAAGGACAACCGGATGTACAGCTTACAAGGGGCATACCCCAGGAGGAAAAAGAAAATAAAAGGGAAATAAACCCAACACAAACCGATGGGGAGGTACAACTTACATATACAGAATAGCACAACTAGCTCAAACTGTTTGGACAAAGCACAACACTTTATACTTGAACATGAGGATGGAGATGATTGAACTGGTGCAATACTGTACCACTTGGGACTCGGACATGGCACTTGGAGTGACTAAATATACCTTCCAGCAGTGGAAACATTAGTAACTGCTTGGGAAACTTGAGCATGGGAATCACTTGGGCAATCTGGGAGCTTTAGAACTGCTGCTGCCTACCGGATCTGCAGCAAACAGGAAGTGCAGCAGGTATAAAGGTCACCACAGCAGCAGCATAATTCTGTCCAGCAGTGGTAGGAATGAAGTTTGGGTGGTCAGCCAAAAAATTAAAGAACTTGAAAGGCATTTTAATTTTCTTAGGATCAGGATTCATGGACACCACAACAGGTGAATGATCAGAGATGCCCGGTGCAAGGAAATGAGCACTAGAACAAGTATAGGTCCTCATCCAATGCTCATTAACAAGGGCTCTATCAATCTTAGTTGAGACAAAATGTGAAGAGTCCTGTTTATTAGCCCACGTAAAATGGCATCCAGTGTATTTAAGATCATCAAGATCATTGTGAAATATGCACTTGTTGAAATCCTCCATGTGGGGAGGCCAGTGACAATCCCCGCCCATTTTATCTGATTGGAATCTAGGAGCATTGAAATCTCCTAGAATGATCCAAGGAGTAGAACTCCTCCAAGAGGTGAGAGACTGCCAAAGATCATTTCTCTCAATATACGAGTTGGATCCATAGACAAAAGTAGCAAGGAATTGGACGTCTCCAGAAAGAGAATGAATCTGACAATGAATGGCTTGGTTAGTAAGACCAAGGACACTCACACGAACAATGGTAGGATCCCAAGTCACAATTATCCTACCATTGGGGGCTTGAATATTGTTGTGTACAAAGTCCCAAAAAGGAAGCATTGAATTCAAAATTCTAGAAGAGTTGAAATCCTTAATCTTATGCTCCACAAGGCCCAGAAGAGACAATTTATTTTTGTTAACAAAAGCTCTAACCTCTCTTTGTTTGATGGGGTCATTAAGGCCCCTCATGTTCCAACAGCCAAAATGAAGAGGGTTTATTGATACAGACATAAATGCTAACAAAAGAGGCACATAATAGGAAGAATTGACAAATGCCATACAAAATAGGGAAGGAGAAGGATTACCTCCCTTTGTAAGGGGGATTGAGGGTACCCCCTTTGGTAGTAGATTGGTTCTTCTTCTTGTTTTTCTTCTTGTTGCTGGTCGTCCAGCCCTTATTATCATCAGGAGGATCAGGAGGCTGGGTATCCAAGATGCCTTTGCCATTTCCTTTGATCCCCATTCCTTCCAATGCTTCAGGACCAGATTCTGAAGTAGGAGTACTCAAGAGATTATCCAAGCTCTGCCCCAAGTTGGATGAGTTCTGCTTTAGAGGAGTAGATGTGGGGCTTGACCCAATTGAGAGATGCTCTTCCATGATCTTGCACTCAGAAGTAGAGCCTGAAGCATTAGGAACAGGTTTGAGAGTAGGTTCCAAAACATTGGAATCTTGTGGAGAGGGTTTAGGAGTGCAAGAGTGGCCAAAAACTTTGCACTTAGTACATCTCTGTGGGAGCCATTGATACTCCACAGCAACAACAACTGATCCCAACTCAGTACTAATGTGAATACAAGAAGGGAGTTCTGCATTGGCATCAACCTCAATGCAAATTCTAGCATAGTCACACCTCTGTTGCAAAGCAGTGGCAAGGTCAACGTGGAGAGGTTTGCCTATGGTACTTGCTAGACGACTGAGACCTTCCTCTGTCCAGCACTCAAGTGGAAGTTTGTGAATTTTAACCCAAGCAGGGATAGTGGGAGGAGGGGCAGCAGAAGGATTTAACAGTCTTTCCCACTCTTTGAGAACTAAGTAGCGTCTGGAAAAGAAATAGGGACCCCCCTCCAGAACTTTGTTTTTAGACTCCTCATCTTGAAATTCAAAAAAGTAACAAGCACCAACTTGTTTAATTTTGAAAGTGCCACAATCTTTCCAGACCCTCTTAGCTGTAGCACTCAAGAGGGGAAGAGCCATTTTCCCATCAAGAAAATACCCCATTAGGCAGTGTCCCCACTGTTTATCATCTAGATGATGCTCCTCCAGCACCACTGATGCTTCTATTTCTTGCTTAAGTTCGGGAAAATGGGTTAGCTTCATACCTTTGGAAGGGCCTTGATCTTTGAAGAGTGAACTCCAATCTTTAGCCTTGGGTTTTGGAGGAAAAGTGGGATGGTTATTAATAATAACAGGTTCTGAAGAAGATGTATTAGGGTCAAAAAGATCCCCTTTAACATCAAACTCCACTGAATCATCAGAGGTAGAGTGCAAATCCTGGACTTTGTGAAGCTGATTCCTCAACTCCGCTAACTGGACAGAGACCCCTGTCTTTTGCATTTCTTCTTCCAACGACTGTATTAACATAGACACCTTGTCCTTGCTGATCGCACACTCAGAAGCTCTCTGAAAAACCTCTTGGGGTTTGTGACCAGGGCTAGCTTTGGTAGGGCTGTGGGGACCAAATGATGTAGGTGATTTAGGGTTTCCTACCAAACCAGGTTTTGTGGGATCGGGGGTAGGGGTTTGCTCGAATGGAGAGGGTTGGTCAGACCTAGGTTTAGATCGTGGAGGATAAACGTTTGATTGAGTAAAGTTGGTAGATGGAGTAGAATGGAGAGTTTCAGAGCTCTGGGGAGTGTCACGTACCTCAGGGCAGAGATCAGAGAATCTCTGAGGTGTGGAAATGGAGGATAACGAGCCCCCCATCTGTGGGGTTTGGGTAGATCGTAGAGAGAAGTGAAGGTTTGAGCCTCGTTGCTTTTTGCGTACTTCGTTTGAATCCACGGCCCGAAGCCCTAGACCATCCGCCATGGACACAGATCCGTCCATAACTAGGGTTTACCACGAACTAGATCGAGAAAAACCAAGTCGCCCAAATCGCCTGAGGAGAAGTGCTGACGTCATATTTTTTACAGATGTCATGGCAGTGTCCCAACATCTCTTCATTGTTGTTGTTTATTTCCTTTTTCTTTGATTTTTGTTTTTATCCTCCCTGGGGTATGCCCCTTGTAGGCTGTATTTTCTTTTTGCCCCTTTTATTTTCAAGCTTAATTACCCAAAAAAAAAAAAAAAAGAAGGCACCTTACCTGTGAGATACCTTGGTGTTCCTTTGTTGTCTACCAAATTGAAGCATGTTTTACCGAAATTGAAGCATGTTGACTGCAAGCCAATGATAGATAAAATCACAGCAAGAACTAAAACTTAACACACCCAGGGGTTTTTTTTTTTTGGGTAAATTACACCCCCACACCCAGGGGTTGCCCCAGTGGTTAGGGCGAGTGCCTGACTTTAGGGGTAGTCCCTTTGGTCAGGTGCTCGATTCCCCACAGTGTGAGTACCTGTGCTAAGCGGGGGACCGTGACTGGTGTGGGTTGCGCCAGCTCCCTCCGAGGTTTGGGTCGTGCAGTGGGTCCAATTAGTGGCCTATTGTAGGGCTGTTCCTCGGTTATCAAAAAAAAAAAAAAAAGAACTAAAACTTGGACTAATAGGGATTTGACTTATGCGGGTAGGGTCCAGCTGATTAAAAATGTGCTATTTTCTATACAAACCTATTGGTCCTCCCTCTTTATACTGCCCAAAAAAGTCATTAAGGAGGTTGAGACCATACTAAGATCCTTTCTCTGGTCTGGTTCTGACCTCAAGAAGACTGGGGCTAAAGTTGCTTGGGAGCACTTGTGTTGTCCCAAGCAGGAAGGTGGATTAGGCTTTAAGTCTATATTTATATGGAATAAGGCGGCCATTGCCAAGCACATCTGGTTCCTTATCTCTGGTGGGGAACAATCTATGTGGTGACAGTGGGTTAAGTCATATTTACTCAAGGGAAGAAGTTTTTGGGAGGTTAAGATGCCAAGCTCACCATCATGGGTTTGGAGAAAGCTTCTCAATCTTAGACCTCTTGTGCACCCCCACATTAAAGTTGCCATTGGCAATGGAAGATCTACATCTTTGTGGCATGATAATTGGCATCCACTTGGTCCCATAGCAAATAAGTATGGGCATAGAGTCATGTATGATTCTGGGATAGCCAAGAATGCCACTATGTCTGCCATTATTCAAAGTTCTGAGTGGTATCTCCCTATTACCCAAACCTTAGAACTCAATGAGCTTAGGATTTTTTGTGGTCTTGGAAACTTGCAACCAATGATGACATCATCATCTCTCTGGCGATTCTGGGCGATTCACACGTCTAGTGATTGAAACCCTAGAAATGGAGGATCTGGCTACTACAACTATGGCGGACGGTTCACAGACTCTCGCTGATGGCTTAGGAATCAAAGTCGTTGATTCCATTCAGGTTCACAAGAATCGCCAGCAGGTTCATGTACAACACCTTCAACAATCCAATGTGTCCTCACAGAGACGATCTGGTTCGGACTACACTACTCCCACGAAGTTTTCCCCACGCAAGAATCCAAACCTCCAACCTGCCATCACCATTGAGTCTTCAACTTATAACCCTAAGTTAGGAAATCGCACTAATCCTAAGCTTCTTCAGCCTATTCGGGATGTCCAAAACCCTAACCAGGTGGGAGATCTCGCTAATCCACAACTACCCACTCCTATCTCCATCCCTAACCCACATTCTACAGAAGTAGATCTCGATCTCATTACCAGCAGCAGTCCGAGAAATCCAACCCATGGGAAAGCGAGCCATTTTGGTCCTCACTGCCCCACTTCGACCAAATCAAGCCCATCTCGCAAACTCCAGCAGGTTGCAAGAGGGGGTCCGATTGGCTGCTGAGGAAAAGCTTGCTACCATCGTTCGTTCTCTAGAAGACGAGATGCAGAATTCAGGGATCAAGATTGATTGTACTGAGCTCAAAACGCAGTTGTCGCACCTCAAGGAGAACTACGGCAAATGGAGTACTATTTCAGACGGAGGAATAGGGGATCATGCTCTTAGGATCGGGTTTAACACACTACCCAAACATATTCCAACGGAGGAGCAGCCCAACCAATTTCCCCAAGAGGTAGACATCCCAACTCAAAAACCTGTGAACAATCGTGATTCGGGTAAAACCAAAAATTGGGCTGCTTTGTTCAGTGCGCAAGAACCCTCGAAAGTTTTGAAACTAGGGCATTATCTTGAGTTACAAAAAGGAAAAAATGCGATTGTGGAATTGGATGAGGTGCACTTAGACGATAGGAACTTGAATCACTGCCTTTATAGTTATTTTCTTGATGGAAGAATGCCCTTTGCTCTGTTAAGGGCTACAGCACATACGGCTTGGAAGGAGTGTGCTCCTGTTTCCATAAAGCAAGTAGGATCCTGTTTCTTCTTTGAATTCAAAGATGAAGCTTCAAAAATGAAGGTGCTGGATGGAGGTCCGTATTTCTTTTCAAGACGGTACTTGGTGCTTAAAGAATGGAGAAGAATGCTAATTCCCTCCACGGACCATCCCTCCTCTATCCCAGCCTGGATCAAAATACATAAGCTCCCCTTGGAATGCTGGACAGAGGCAGGGTTTTGCCGCATAGCAAGTTCAGTTGGGAAACCAATTCATGTGGACAATGCCACAGCCAATAGACAGAGGTTGGATTTCGCTAGGGTCTGTGTCGAAATAGAAGCTGGAGATGAACTACCTACTGAAGTTCAAGTTATAGTTAATGGTGAATCTGTGGTGGTTCGTATTGAATATCAGTGGTTGCCATTAAATTGTACAAAATGCAAGATTTTTGGCCATTCAACAGATTCATGTACCTCTAAGATCTCTAATGTTCCCTCCACTTCTAGCACCTCCGATCAAGTTAAAGGGCAGAACCCTCCTGTGGAAGAATGGCAGGTCATAGGCAGAGCATCAGCCTTGGCAAAGGGGGTCATTTCGATGGCAGTGATGGCTCCTTCTCTCTCTTGCCGATTTCAGGCGAAATCTTAGATCGGAGGAACAACCACTTCTACCATGGCGGATGGAACACTATCTAATGCGGATGACCTAGGAATCAAGGTCGTTGATTCCATCCAAGTTCATAAGAAACGTCAACAACCCAAACCTCAACACTTTCAACAGTCTAACGTGTACCCCCAGAGGCATTCTGGTGTGGATTACACTACTCCCACGAAGTTTACACCAAGTAAGAATCCAAATCCTCATACCTCCATGGATCCATCTACTCACAACCCTAAATCAGAAGATTCTGCGAAACCAACATCTCCTCAACCTAATCGGGGTATTCAAAACCCTAATCAGGTAGGGGATTCCAGCCCTATCCCCTATTCTACAGATACAAATCCCAATCTTAACACCAGCGACAGCCCAACAACCAGCAAACAACACCCAACTCCTACGCGATCTTGTTCACTAGGGGGAAACCCTAACTCACAATCTGCAGCAACTGACTCTTATATCGCTACCTCATCTGAACTTCGGTATGGACCTCACAGCCCTACAGTAGCTGGGTCAAGCCCTTCACGCAAACTACAACAGGTTTTGCAAGAGGCAGGGAATCGATTGAGAAGCTCAGATCGTATTGGCTCTCTGGTAAAGTCTATTGAGGAAGAAATGCACAATTCCGGGGTGAATGTAAGTTTTTCCAAGTTCAAGGACCACCTCCTTCAACTCCAAGAAACGAGTTCAGAGTTACCCTCAAACTTTGACCTAGAGGGAGATTACACCACAGTACCAGGTGAACAAATTCCAACTCATCCTGTAGAGCCCAAGGCAGAAAAGGGCCCAGGCGTTCAAACTAGGAGATGGACTTCCCTCTTCGAGCACAAGCCCCAACCAAGTCTATGAGGTTAGCCCACTACCCTGAACTTCAAAAAGGGAAAACCGCGCATGTTAATGTTGAAGAGTCTCTATTAGATGATGGTGTGGGGCAAAACTGTTTGGTTGGGCATTTTTTGGATTGGAAGATGCCAATGCCTCTTCTTAGCGCAACAGCTCGTGCCGTGTGGAAAGATCATGGCAGGTTCTCCATCAAACAACTAGGGTCGTGCTACCTGTTTGAATTCAAAGACGAGGCAGCCAAACTAGCAGTGCTCGAAGGCGGCCCATACTTTTTCTCACGAAGATACTTGGTCTTAAAAGAGTGGACCAGGTTGTTGGTTCCGGGGAAAATGCATCCCTCCACCATTCCTGTGTGGATTAAGATACACAGACTTCCTCTGGAATTCTGGACTCATGTTGAATTTAGTATGATTGCTAGTGCTATTGGGAAGCCAATTTGTGTGGATGAGGCCACAGCTAATAAGAAGCGTTTGGACTATGCCCGTATATGCGTTGAGATAAATGCAGGGGACGAACATCCCAATGACATCACTATATCAGTTAATGATGAATCTGTTATGGTGGGAGTGGAATATCAATGGGTCCCTCCAAGATGCGAAAGCTGCAAGGTCTTTTTTTTTTGGGTAATTAAGCTTGAAATTAAAAAAGGCTAAGCGAATGTACAGCCTACAAGGGGCATACCCCAGGGAAGACAAAGAAAAAAAGAAAGAAAATTGCGTGAAATAGAAGGGATGGCCACAAGGGCTACATGAGGGAAGTAAGGTAAAATACCAGATACACAAATACAAACTAAACAACAGATACAGTGATTAACAGAAGCAGGTCTAACAGAAGCAAAAGTGGCAGCAGATTGCAACAGCCCTTGCGACCCACTTAATAACAACAGAACAATAGAAGCATGCAAAATAACAGTTGCAACAGCCCTTGCAACAACAATGATCAACAAGAGTAATAACAAAGCAATAGTAGCAGTAGATTGCAACAGCCCTTGCAACCCATTCAAGCATAAAAAGAGCAGAGCTACAAAACAGAGGAAAGGAGGGTATTAGAGCTCCCTTTTATGTTTAGATGACCTTTTCCACTCAGCTTTGGCAGACTTTTTATGATGCTTTCTTGATCCTCCAAAACCCGCTTTGGCAGCCTTCTTTTGTTGCTTTCGTGATCCTCCCAATATTGATAAATCATCAGAGAGAAAATCAGTGGGATGTGAGGCTGGTGTGGAGGGACTCTCGTAATCTGTCACCTCCTCAAGGTTGGTGTCACTAATCCCTTCAGAAGGAGGGTCTTCCTTATCCGGAGGAATGGTTGTGTCTGGTTGCTCACTACTAGGCTGAGCCTCTTGCAAGACATGGAAGGAGTTGGATAAGAGTGAATCAATCATCGAAGATGGTTGATCAGCAGAAATTCCACTATTCTTTAACTTATTGCATTGAACTGTCTTGGCATATGAAGTTATGCGGACTGGTTCAGAAACATGTAAAGGTGGACTTACTGCATTCAAAGCAGGGGATACGTTGCGCTGGACAGAAACGGCAGTAACTTTCCCTTTCCTTGCTGCTTGCCATCTGGTATCAGGATGGAGGGGATTGGCAATGCGTTGTTGACCGGAAGCATTAGATTGGACAACAACTTTGCAAGGTTCTAGAGGCTGAACTGACTTAGAAGTACACTGGGCAATCGAGTGTCCGAACACTCTGCATTCACTACAAGTTGGAGGGAGCACTTGGTATTCAATCCCCACCATCACCGATTCTCCTCCAAGTTTAACCATTACCTCATCCGGAAGGTCAATCCTCGCATCAATTTCAATACAAATGCGAGCACTCACAATGTTGGATTTCTCAGTTGTTGCTCTATCAACATGGATAGGACGGCCGATGATGCTTGCAATGCGACTAAGACATTCTTGATTCCATAACTCCATAGGGAGTCTATGTAGTCTAACCCAAACCGGAATTTTGGAAGGATGTTCTTTGGAAGGGCTCATCATACGGTGCCAATTCTTCAGAACAAGATATCGTTTTGAGAAGAACCAAGGTCCCTTTTCCAAAACGGAAAGTTTTGCTTCTTCATCACGAAATTCAAAAAAGATAAACCCAGACACATTTGGAGTAACTGAAACTAATCCCATCGAATCCCAAACTTTATGAGCAGTGGATTTAAGCAGATTTACATTCATCTTTCCATCCAAAAAATATCCTACTAAGCAATTATTCCATTTGCTATCATCTGCCAATTCTTCATCAATTACAAGAATTGCATTTTTACCTTGTTGGAGTTCTGGGAAGTGTTCAAGCTGCATGGCTTGTGAAGGGGTTTGAGCACGCAGTAGAGATACCCAATTTCTGGGCTTTGATTGAAACCCAAAGCGTGGAGCACCTCCTGCTAGAGATGACGTCCCACGAAAGCTGCAAGGTCTTTGGACATTCGTGCACCCCGAAAGCTATTCCTAAACCAGAAAACTCTGAGGAAGACTGGCTAGTGGTGGGCAAAGGTAAAATCAACTCCAACACTTCATTAGAGACCGACGAACAGGAGATTCCAGAGGATCTTGTTCAAAAAACTAAGGTCTCTATCCCTAGTTCCTTGTTGGCTCAAACAGCTGAGGAAGGTTCTTCTCACTCTTCTAGGGAAGTTATTCATGAACCCCCGGTAATCACCACCCCTCTCAACCCTCCACACTTATCCCTCCCCAACACTATACCTCCTGATCCTTCTGAAGATGCTCTCAGTGAGGAGTTGGATGAGGAGTTTCTCATTAAGGACGATGAGGTGGTTACCCCCAAGGTTGGTGTTCATCAGCTCCATCAAACTCCTGCCAACAAGAGCATCACATCCAACAAATCAGGTGGGCAGTTTCCAGAGTCCAATAGCTCCCGGAAAAGAAGGTTGAAATTGGAGCGCAAGATCCGTAATTGGAATTCTTGAGCGAGCAACATATCCTTTTTGAGGCAGTACTATACTACTTTCTATTTCCTGCCATTTTGTGTGTTTTATGTCTTTTCTTTCCAATAATCTCCATGTCTAGTCCACAATCACATCTGAAATTTGGATTTTGGAACTTGAGAGGTTTGAATGACCCTCTTAAGCAAAAAGCTACCAAGCATTTTTTGAAAAAAAAAACGATTTTGGTTTGCTTGAGCATAAGATTAAACAACCCAATATTAAGAAGGTCATGAACTTCATCTGCCCCTCCTGGCAATATGCACATAACTCTATCCATGCTCCGATTGGAAGAATTCTCATATGCTGGAACCCACACTTGATTGATGTGAAGGTTCTTCGTAGCATGACTAACCAACTTGTGCATTGTGAAGTTCATGCCTTACAGGAGGGTCATATATTCTTGGCTACATTTGTTTATGGAGTCAATGAATGGAGTGATAGAATTGGTCTTTGGAATGACCTCCAAAGCTTAAAGAACACTGAGCCCTGGGTAATACTCGGTGATTTTAATTCAATTAGAAATCCTAAGGAGAAATCTGGTGGCACTAGTCTTTGGCCTCCTCATATGGAGGATCTCAATAACTGCCTCTATAATTGTGAGGTGGATGACCTGAGGTATTCTGGATGCCTCTTTACATGGTCTAACAGGCAGGACCCCCCCCCCCCCCCCCCCCCATCATATCTCTACCAAACTTGATAGAGTTTTGGTGAATGATACTTGGCTAAAGACGCATGTCTCATCATCAGCCTTCTTCTCTACCCCAGGGATCTCTGATCATTCACTAGCCACTGTCCATATTACCCCACCATCCAAATCTGGCTGCAGACCATTTAAGTTCTTTGACTTCCTAGCTGATCATCCCAAGTTCTTACCAACTGTCCAGCGTGCTTGGAGACAAATAGTTCTTGGTAATCCCATGTTTTGTGTCTCTGAGAAACTTAGAAGGCTTCAAGTTGAACTCAAGGAACTTAATCACAAAGAATTCAGCTCTATTTCTGATAGAGTTTCCTCTGCTAAGAATCAACTTGAACTCCTGCAACTGAAACTTGGGGCTGATCCTTCTGACCCCTCTGTTCAGTTGGATGAAAAATTGGCCTACAAGCAGTTCCTCACTCTTTCTAGAGCTGAGGAAAGCTTAGCTAGGTAGAAGTCCAGAATTCAATGGCTAAAGCTTGGTGATCAATGCACCTCGTTCTTTTTCAAATCAGTAAGCAACAATAGAAATAGAAGGAAGATTACTAGTCTTGTCTTGGAGGATTTAACTACCACCCAAGACATGAATGTGATCAAGGACACCTTTGTTAACTTCTATACTAATCTGCTGGGGAAACCCAACAGTTCAACTTATGCTGGGTACGAGAGAGTCAATCAACTTATCACCAAGAGACTATCTAATGCTCAAAGTATGACCATGATCCAGGAAGTTACTAATTCTGAGATCAAAGACATGTTCATGAGCCTCAATCCTCATAAGGCCCCTGGCCCAGATGGCTACAATGCTGGGTTCTTTCAAAAAACCTGGACTATTGTGGGTCATGAGATCACAGCAGCTATTAGGAATTTCTTCAGGTCTGGCAAGCTCTTGAGCAGAGCTAATGCCACCATTGTTGCACTTGTCCCCAAAATTCCTAACCCTTCTAAGGTTGGTGACTTTAGACCAATTTCTAGCTGCAACACTATATATAAATGCATTGCTAAGATCCTGGCCAAAAGAATCCAAGATGTTCTCCCCGACCTTATTGATCCAGTTCAGTCTGGTTTTGTAAAAGGCAGGAGGATTGCAGATAATATCTTTCTTACCCAGGAAATCATGCAAGGTTACCATAGATCATCATCTACTCCTAGATGTGCTATGAAAGTAGACATTATGAAAGCATATGATAATGTGAGATGGGAGTTTCTTTGGGACATTCTTATCTCTATGAACTTCCATCCTAAGATGATCATGTGGCTTAAAGCTTGTATTACTACAGCTAACTACTCTTTGAGTATCAATGGTGAACGCACAGGTTTCATCAATGGCGAAAGGGGTCTTAGGAAGGGTGATCCATTGTCATCCTATCTATTTGTCATTGTCATGGAAGTCCTCACTTGCCCCCTTAAGGAGAAATCCTGTCACCATGACTTTAAATTCCATTGGAGGTGCAGTCAAACCCAAATTATTAATTTGTGTTTTGCAGATGACCTTATGATCTTCTGCAAAGGTGATGTGCAGTCAGTAAAGCACATTCAAAACTCCCTCATTGAGTTTGAATCCCTTTCTGGCCTATCCCCTACCCCTGGGAAGAGTAGTGTCTTCTTCTCTGGTGTTCAACATTCTATCAGGGAGGAGATTTTACGCTTGCTGGGGTTCACAGAAGGGACCTTGCCTGTTAGGTATCTCGGTGTTCCCTTGTTGTCCACCAAATTAAAGCATATTGATTGCAAAGTCATGATCGATAAAATCACTGTGAGGACCAAGTCTTGGACCAATAGAAATTTGACCTATGCTGGTAGGATCCAACTGATTAAAAATATTCTCTTTTCAATGCAGACTTATTGGTCCTCTCTCTTTATACTTCCTAAGAAAGTTTTTTTGGATAAATCTTCCTAAGATGATAACTTCCTTTGAAAGTTATCAAGGAAGTTGAGGCTATCCTTCGATCCTTTCTTTGGTCTGGCCCTGACCTCAAGAAGACTGGAGCTAAGGTTTCGTGGGAGCATCTATGTTGTCCTAAAGATGAAGGCGGCCTTGGCTTCAAGTCCATTCTTGTTTGGAACAAAGCTGCCGTAACAAAACACATTTGGTTTCTCATTGCTGGTGGTGAACAATCCATGTGGTGTCAATGGGTAAAATCATACTTACTCAAAGGAAAGAGTTTCTGGGAGGTCAAGGTCCCTAGCTCACCCTCCTGGGTGTGGAGGAAACTTCTTAATCTTAGACCTCTTGTACTTCCTCACATCAAAGTCACTGTTGGAAATGGCAAATCCACTTCTCTTTGGTATGATAACTGGCACCCCATTGGGCCCATTGTAAACAAGTTTGGGGCTAGAGTAATCTATGACTCTGGTATCTCCAAAGATGCCACAGTCGCTGCCATAATTAGGAATTCTGAATGGGCACTCCCCATTGCCCAAACCTTGGAACTAAATGATATTAGGAATGGACTTCTATCATTACCTTAACCCAATGAGGATATGGAGGATCAACATAAGTGGTCTTTGAACGCTAATGGTGATTTCTCTATCTCCTCTATGTGGGATCACCTTAGAACTCACTTTCCTAAAGTGTCATGGCACAAATCTATTTGGTTCTCTGGCCACATTCCCAAGTGTAGCATGATCTCCTGGATTGCCATTCACAATAGACTTTATACAGGAGATAGATTAGTACTATTTGGTACTATCCCTATATCTCATTGTAGTTTCTGTACAGGGGCTGAGAATCATAATCACTTGTTCTTCAACTGCCCGTTTACTTCTCAAGTTTGGTCCCAGATACTTGCTCATATTAATATCTGTTGGCCCTCCAAGTCTTGGGCCGATTGGATTAATCTCATGTCAACCTGCAGAGGGAAAACACTCAGAAATTTAATTGTCAAACTTGCTTTCACCACTTCTGTATACCAAATTTGGCTTGAAAGAAATGCTCGCAAGTTCCAATCCACTTCTTGCCCCATATCTGTGGTGGTTAGCAAAAAAAATTTCATGATTAAAAACAGGCTTTTGTCTCTGGACAAACTCCCACATGGGCACCAGTCACAGTGGTTGTTAACTAGATGGGGATTACAGTGATATATATTACATTCCATGTTACTAACATCCTTATTTGGTTGGATGTGTGTGGCAGGTTCTTACAAGCTAAAATGCCCTACAGTTGGAAGTCAACTAACCTACCCAATTGGGTACTTTGTGTTGCAGGAATGTTTCTGTTCAGAGGACCTACTATTACTGCTAGTACACAGGTGTTGGTTTTATGAGTCTCCATGGAAGGAGGCATTCCTTGGAACTTTTATTCTGTTATACTGTCTCCTTGGAAGGAGGCATTTCTTGGATTTTTGTTATACTGTCTCCTTGGAAGGAGGCATTCCTTGGATGTTTATATTTGTCTTGAGTTGTGTGAATCTACCATAATGTGTGTTATCCATGTGAGATGTGTGCTTCATCCTCAGAGTTCTTTCGTGAGTGGAGGTAAATATGAAGTGGGGGAGTCTTGTGAGGGTGAGTTGAGGGAGATTGGATCTTTAGAGAGAGTATGAAGTTGTGAGGTTCCTAGGGAGTTGGAGGTGAGCCACAAATAATTAGGAATGCAAGCCTTCAATTCTTGATCTGTTGTCAACGAACTGCTATTTACTGTTTGACTTGGAGTATTATTACTATTTACTGTATTGTTGTCCAGTTAGGCCCTCTTCTAGTCGTGTGCTTCTCTGAGTTTCTATAACGACACAGTTAGGCCCTTCTATTAGCTGTGTGCTTGATTAATGTAGCTAATTGATGCCCTGTTGCTACTCTATACCTACTGTTGGGACTACTGCACTTCGGGGGATACCAGGTTTTCAAAGGAGATGCTGTCCAAATTTCCAGAAATCCAGTGGGCTTGATGCATCAGTGTTGCCTTTGCTACTGATTAATTAGTTGAGCCTACGATCAATTATGGGCAGTTAATTGCTACTGTTAATTGCTGAATGGTACTGCTGCTTGATACTGCTGTTAATTGCTGAATGATACAGCTGTATACGTTCACTTTACTGTTGCTTGATACTGCTTCACTTTCTGTTGCTGTCACGTTACTACTGCTGCTGGATGCTTTGTACTGGGTCTGCTATGAACGTATACAGCTGCACCTCGGGACTACTAAATAGCGAATAGATGTTGCACTCTCGGATCAGAGTCGATGTCTAATTAGAGTATTGGCAAGCTCGTTTGTCCAATAGGAACAACAAAAAAGACTGCGTGAAAGGTAACATGTCAGAGTTTCTCTCTCTAGGCGATTCTCAGGCGTTTCCAGTCGATCTCCATTGATAGATATGGAGGGCTCACCTGGTGCGGCTGTCGGTTTAGGGAAGAAAGCTGTTGATTCTCATGAGGTGCGAAAGAAACAAGGGCTTGTAGCTCATCTTCAACCCAACCTAATCAATCGGGAACGTCGTCCTCCATGGCTGCATCCCAAACTAATTCAGATCTCGTCCCAGACGTTCGCGATGCTCTCTCGGAAGTGGTATCTCTCCAATTTTCACCGAAACCCAGCCTTGTTCAATCAAGTGTGTATCCACAACGGTTCACAGGTAAACCTAACCACTCAAAAATGTATCTTCCCGTTCGGGGTTCTCAAAACCCTAACCAGACAGAGATTGCTATTCCTCCACAAACCACCCCTTTGAACAAAACCCTAATCCTTCTAACCAAAATACCACTCCTCTCCAACCTATTTCGGGCAACACTAGCCGATCTAGTGCCAACCCTGCTCGGACGCTACAAGCTGGTTTTCAACGTGAAGGAGGAAATCAAGCTTGTGAAGATCGTATTTCCTCCTTGGTACTTTCGATTGAAGATGAATTGCTCAAATCAAGGGTTAATATCAACCTTTCCAACCTCAAATCTCACATTCTTCGAGTGAAGGAGGAATACTCTAATCCTGATGCGGGATCTAACAACGTTGAGGTGAATCTAGAAGGAGATTTTGTGGAAGCTGGGGACAATCCCCCCCACCAGGAGCTTCCTGCAAAACCTGCTATGCCGAAAAACCCAGGTAAAAACCAAAATTGGGCATCTCTATTTAAAGCCCAAGCTCCATCTAAAACATTGAAGCTTGAGCATTTTCCGGATATGCAGCAAGGTAAGGAACCTGTTGTGGAGTTAGACGATTCTGAGGTTGATTCTAGCTCATGGGATCATTGTTTGGTTGGATATTTTCTAGATGGCAAAATGCCATACAACCTTTTATGTGCTACTGCGCGTTCTGTGTGGAAAGACAATGCTCCCAATTCTATTAAACAGGTTGGGAATTGTTTTTTCTTTGAATTCAGAGATGAATCTACTAAGTTGCAGGTACTAGAAGGGGGCCCCTATTTCTTCTCTCGGCGCTACTTGGTCCTTACTGATTGGAAAAGGATGTTAGTTCCAACAACTAAGCATCCTTCTTCAATTCCAGCTTAGGTCAAGTTGCATAAGCTTCCACTGGAATGCTGGACTGAAGTTGGCTTTAGTCGTATAGCCAGCTCAATTGGAAGACCTATCCATGTGGATGAAGCTACAGCTAGTAAGAAAAGACTGGACTTTGCGAGGGTTTGTGTAGAAATTTCCGCAGATGATGATCTTCCGGATGTAATAGTGGTGAAGTCTAATGGGGAAGCTGTTACAGTTAGGGTGGAATATCAGTGGATCCCCCCTCAGTGCTCTGTATGTAAAGTGTTTGGTCACAAGTGCAATCCTAAGCTAGCTCCAACTCCTGCTCCTACTAATACAGATGAGTCTTGGCAAACAGTTGGAAACATTAACATTGCCAACAAGGATCCTATAGTACAGCATCAGGTCCAAATGGCTTTGGATGAGGGAGGTAGTACTGCTCTGGATGCTGTGACCAGAGTTGTTGATCCTTCTTCACAGCCTCCTAAACCAGCAGCCACTAGTGGTATTATGATGGAGGAAAAGGGAGTAATACAATTTCCAATCATCACAAGTGAAGGTGATGACTTTTTTTTTTTTTTTTTTTTTGGGTAATTTAGCTTGAAATTAAAAGGGGTTAAGCGAATGTACAGCCTACAAGGGGCATACCCCAGGGAGGACAAAACAAAAAAATAAAAAGAAAGAAAAATTGCGTGCTCCCCGGCACAGCCCGCCGGGGTGGGGAAATGGTGGTCCTAGCACAACCCGCTAGGATAGGAATAATGGGCACTAAGGCCAATTTCACGATTACATAATACAAAAATATCACAACATAATTTACCCAAAAATATCACAACATATGTTGTCTTTCGGGCACAAAGGCCACCATTTGATTTTTCGGGCGTCCACTGCCCAACTGCCACTTGAAGTAATTAGACTTCAACCATTACGGTTGAATAGGTAAGTAAGGGGGCCCAAGAGACTAGAAAACTATATGGGCCCACAATTTTCTGACTAATGGCACAAATCGCCATTTTCAAAGCCACTTGCACCGCTTGGCCCGAAGGCTGTTGATTACGCAACTTGCATTGCTGCACATAAAGGCGTCCGGGCCTACCACATGGGTCGATCAGTCAACATGTAATAAGGTATACCACCTAAACAGTCAACATCCTTTGCAAACTTACTTTGCGTGTATTGACCCAAGAAAGGACCATGGTGTGCCATGCGTGTAATGGTCCAAGAAATAGGACATCTTCATGATTTCTATCCCTGCGTTCTCCCCAGTCGCAACATGGAAGTGAATTCCACTTCCCTTCTTCCCCAAACTCAACTGAGCCCAGAAATACAAAGAACAGAACCCATGAAACCAAACAACCGAAGCGCACAGAACTTGAAATCTAAGATAACTAATGAAAATGGAGCAAAAAGCACTGATATAATCCCATAAAAATTAACCCTCTGATGTAGAACAGCCTCAAAAGGGGCTCAAGGAATTTCAACGAAATAGGAACAAACGCAAGCGAAAGAAGTCCAGATCCAGTACTGTTTAGACATACCTCAGCGCCAGAATCCGCAATGGTATTACCCCTTCCACCGTGACACCAACGACACATAATGGAAGAGAACTGATGCGCAAGGACGTACAACAGCAGTAACGAAGCTGAGCTCACAATCTGCAGCGCGCTCGTATGTATTTCCCTCAATTCCTTGTGTTTGAGGACCCAGCCCAAATGTGAAGATATGAAGTAGGGTCTGGAACACCTAGGTATGGATGCCCTTAGAATAATCAGACTTCCTTGAATGATAACCATAGTGACCATGGTTTTCTACCTCACGTCTGTTGAATGGAAGGGGAGACGACCCCTTTGGTTGAGACAGTAGATGGACCCCGGGGGTGGGCGTGCTCAGAGGGTGAACCCCTTTGTTGAATGATAGCTCCATTTGTTGCAATAGCTTAACCTTGGACAGATTTGGAGATGAACCCCAACCTTGCGGATGGGTCTAGTTGTTGATGACCACTGTTGGGATGTGGACGAACCACTCCATAAATTCTGAACAGAGCATAAATTACCTCTGGATCAGATCTTTGAGGTAGAAGATTACAAGGGAGTGCATTCTCTCTCTAAGTTTTAGAGAGAGAAGCTCTCAACCTTTAGTTAATGGGACTGCGTGATCATGATTCTCCTCATCATTGCAGAAACAGCAGCAGGAGGAGGTCTTTATACCAAATAGAACAAGCCTATCCTCTGTGGATAACCTGTTCTGAATGGCAAGCCAGCTTATAAAGCTACATTTGGGGATGTGAGCATGGAACCATATAAGATGACTCCACTCAACAGTGGGAAACTGGGTTCTAAGATGTTCCCATAGGGAGGAGACTGTAAACAATCCATTATTCCCAAGGGTCCGTCTAAGGTGATGACTCTACTGAGGAATGTGATGAAATTCTGGCAGATGCACTGCCCCTCTCAAGGGGCTCTGAAGTTCACTCTCAGACTCCCACTATTAAGCAAGCTCCTCCCACTCAAGCTACGTCAAACTCCCCCAAACCCTCCTGCCCGCAAGCTGCAGGGAGCAACTCAAAGAAGAATAAGAACAAGAAGAAAGGCAGATTTTGGAGACCTGACCCTTCTAAGGGGCAGTAAACCTTGCTATATCCTTTTTTGGGCAGTATCCTTACCTTCTATACTCTGCATTTATATTACTGTTGTCTTTATTAATCTTTTTCTATGCTTAGTTCCCAATTTCAGTTGCATTTTGGTTTTTGGAACTTGAGAGGTTTAAATGATCCTCTCAAGCAAAAAGCGGCCAAACTTTTTGTAAAAAACAATGATTTATCTCTGATGGGGTTGATAAAATCTTGAGGGTTATCTGCCCTCACTGGAAGCATGTTCATAATTCTACCCATGCCCCTATTGGGAGAATCCTAATTTGCTGGAATCCTCACATCCTTGATGTGAAGGTTCTCCATATGACTAGTCAACTTATGCATTGTGAGGTGCATTCTAATGATGGATATAATTTTGTGGCTACCTTTGTCTATGGCGCCAATGATCATAATGACAGACTTGAGCTCTGGAATGATTTGTCCAGGTTAAAGACCAATGAACCATGGGTTATCTTAGGAGACTTTAATGCAATTAGGAAACCTATGGAAAAAGTTGGGGGGGGGGGGGGGGGGGGGGGGCTAACCACTGGTCCCCCCACATGGATGATCTTAACAAATGCATATACTCTTGTGAAGTTGATGATCTGAGATACTCTGGTTGCCTATTTACCTGGTCCAATAGGCAAGATCCTCCTCATCATATCTCCACCAAACTTGATAGAGTCCTTGTAAACGATACTTGGATTAGAACACACACTTTCTCATCAGCTTTTTTCCCCACTCCTGGGATCTCTGATCACTCACCTACAGTTGTGCATATTAATCCTCCCCCTAAGCCTCCTAAGAGACCTTTTAGGTTCTTTGACTTCCTAGCTGATCACCCTTCTTTCCTCCCAATTGTCCAAAAGGTTTGGAGGCAGATAATTATTGGAAACCCTATGTACAGTCTTACTGAAAAACTCAAAAGGTTACAAGCTGACCTTAAGGAGTTGAATCACAAAGATTTTAGTAGTATCTCTGGTAGGGTTTCTACCATTAAATACCACCTTGATGCTCTTCAGGTCATGCTTGGTGCTGACCCTTCAAATATTGCTAATCAATTGGAAGAAAAATTGGTCTACAAGCAGTTTCTCACTCTCTCTAGAGCTGAGGAAAGCTTAGCTAGACAGAAATCCAGGATCCAATGCCTCAAGCTTGGCGATCAAAGCACCTCATTCTTCTTCAAGTCAGTCAACAATAATAGGAACAGAAGTAAAATTACAAGTCTGGTTTTGAGTGATTCTAGCACTACACATGATATGAAAGTGATCAAAGATGCCTTTGTCAGTTTCTACTCTGGTTTACTTGGTAAACCTCACAGTACCCCTTATGCTGGGTACGATAGGATCAATCAACTCATTACTAAAAGACTCACCACTGTTCAAAGTATACACATGGTCCAAGATGTATCCAACACTGAGATTAAGGATATGTTCATGGGTCTCAACCCACACAAGGCCCCTGGCCCTGATGGCTATAATGCTAGGTTTTTCCAAAAAGCTTGGCACATAGTTGGACATGAGGTTACTGCAGCCATTAGGAATTTCTTCAAGTCTGGTAAGCTCTTGAGTAGAGCCAATGCCACCATTGTGGCTCTTGTACCTAAGGTCCCTAACCCTTCCAGAGTGGGTGATTATAGGCCTATATCATGCTGCAATGTCATTTATAAATGCATTGCCAAGATTCTTGCCGGGAGAATCCAAAGTGTTCTCCTTGATCTTATTGATCCAGTTCAGTCTGGATTTGTTAAGGGCAGGAGAATTGCAGATAATATATTCCTCACTCAGGAGATCATGCATGGGTATCATAGGTCCACCTCCACTCCCAAATGCACCATGAAGGTAGACATTATGAAAGCTTATGACAACGTCAGGTGGGAGTTTCTATGGGATACTCTGACTTGTATGAATTTCCATCCCAAAATGATCACATGGTTAAAGGCGTGTGTCACCACAGGTAACTATGCATTGAATATTAATGGTGAGCCGACAGGCAACTTTAAGGGTGCTAGAGGCCTTAGACAGGGTGATCCACTCTCATCCTACCTTTTTGTAATAGTCATGGAGGTTCTCACTTGCATCTTGAAAGAGAAATCCAATGAGCCTGACTTTAAATTTCACTGGAGATGCAATCAACCTAAGATTATCAATCTGTGTTTTGCAGACGACCTTATGCTTTTTTGCAAAGGTGATGTAAACTCAGTGAAACATATACAAAACTCCTTAAGTGAATTTGAATCACTATCTGGACTATCCCCTAGTCCTGGAAAGAGTAGTATCTTCTTCTCTGGTGTACAACACTCTACCAGAATTGAGATCCTACAATTGTTAGACTTTAAGGAAGGCACATTACCTGTGAGATACTTGGGGGTCCCTCTGTTATCCTCCAAATTAAGGTACATGGATTGTAAACCTATGATTGATAAAATCACTTCTAGAACCAAGACCTGGACAAACAGGGACCTTACTTATGCTGGTAGGATCCAGTTGATTAAGAATGTCCTTTTCTCAATGCAAACATATTGGTCCTCCCTCTTTATACTTCCTAAGAAAGTCATCAAGGAGGTTGAAGCTACTCTTAGGTCTTTCCTGTGGTCTGGCCCCGACCTCAAAAAGACTGGGGCTAAAGTCTCATGGGAACATTTATGCTGCCCTAAACAGGAAGGAGGGTTAGGTTTCAAATCCATCATTGTATGGAATAAGGCTGCAATTGCCAAGCATATTTGGTTCCTTATCTCTGGTGGGGAACAATCTATGTGGTGCCAGTGGGTTAAATCAATGTTTGTTTGATTGTGGCCTTGACGACCTAAGGTTCACGGGGTGTCATCTTACTTGGTCAAATAGGCAGCAACCCCCCAATCATATCTCTTCCAAGATTGATAGGGTCTTAATTAATGACGAGTGGATTAAGGCTTATCCTTATTCTTCTGCCTATTTCCCAACCCCTGGGATATCTGACCACTCTCCTGCTGTGGCCTTCATCATACCTATGCCAAAATCATCACCCAAACCCTTTAGGTTTTTTAATTTTCTTGCTGATCACCCTTTGTTCCTCCCAACTGTCCAAAAAGTTTGGAGAACCTTCATATTGGGGAACCCAATATACTGTGTGTATGAGAGGCTTAAGCTTCTCCAAATAGAACTAAAAAAGCTGAACATCAAGGAATTCAGTGACATCTCTGATAGAGTGGTAAAAACCAAAGCTCATCTTGATAAAGTTCAATTTGACTTGAGCACCAACCCCACTCCTGCCATTCAAATTGAGGAGAGGAAGGTCTTCAAGCAGTTCCTCACTCTTTCCAGAGCTGAGGAAAGTCTTGCTAGACAAAAGTCCAGGATCCAATGGTTGAAACTAGGTGATCAATGTACTTCCTTTTTCTTTAAGTCTGTAAATAACAACAGGAACAGGAGTAAAATCACTAGTCTTGTCATTGATGGTTCTACTATTACTCATGATGTAGATACCATCAAGGATTCCTTTGTCACCTACTATACTAATTTGCTTGGCAAACCACATGACTCCCACTATAATGGCCTTGGAAGAATAAGACAACTGATCACTAACAAGTTGACTGATGAGCAGAGTATGTCTATGATTCATGAGATCACAGAATCTGAAATCAAAGCCACTTTCATAGAGTTAAACCCTCAGAAGGCCCCTGGCCCTGATGGGTTTAATGCAACATTCTTTCATAAGGCTTGGCCCATCATTGGCCATGACATTATTGCAGCTGTGCGGAACTTCTTCAGATCCGGTCATCTGCTTGCTAAAGCTAATGCCACCATAGTAGCTCTTGTGCCTAAAATCCCTAACCCCTCCAAGGTCAGTGACTTTAGGCCAATCTCTTGTTGCAACACCATCTATAAGTGCATTGCCAGAATTCTTGCTAAGAGATTGCAGGCTGCCCTTCCCTCCCTCATTGATTGTGTTCAATCTGGGTTTGTTAAGGGCAGAAGAATCGCTGACAACATTTTTCTAACTCAGGAACTTATGAGGGGCTACCACAAATCGTCCCCATCCCCTAGATGTGCTATGAAAGTTGACATTATGAAAGCATATGATAATGTTAAATGGGAATTTTTGTGGGATGTTCTCACTTGCATGAATTTTCACCCTAAGATGATCAAATGGCTTCATGCATGTGTCACCACTGCCAATTATTCTCTAAACATTAATGGGGAGCCCACGGGTTATATAAAGGGGAAGAGAGGGTTAAGACAAGGGGATCCACTTTCCTCTTACTTATTTGTAATTGTCATGGAGGTTCTAACATGCATACTAAGAGAAAGGCGATGCTTCCGGACTTCCAGTTTCATTGGAGATGTAGCCAAACCAAGATTATCAATTTATGCTTTGCTGACGATCTTATGATCTTCTGCAAGGGTGAGTTGAATTCTGTCACACATATTAAAAAAGCTCTCCATGAGTTTGAATCACTTTCTGGTCTCTCTCCCAGTCCTGGCAAAAGCAGTGTCTTTTTCTCCGGGGTTCAACATAGCACTAGGAGGGATATCCTCAAAATTCTAGGTTTTAATGAAGGCTCCTTGCCTGTAAGGTATTTAGGTGTTCCCCTGCTGTCCAGCAAACTAAAACATGCTGATTGTAAGACCATGATTGATAGGATCACATCAAAAACTAAAAGTTGGACTAATAGAGACCTAACCTATGCTGGGAGAGTGCAATTGATTAAAAATGTACTCTTTTCTATGCAGACCTATTGGTCATCTCTCTTTATACTCCATAAAAAGGTCATCAAGGAGGTGGAGGCCATCCTCAGAGCATTCCTCTGGACTGGTCCTGACCTTAAAAAGTCTGGAGCTAAGGTATCTTGGGAACATCTGTGCTCCCCCAAACAGGAGGGGGGTTTGGGCCTTAAATCCGTACTGATATGGAACAAGGCCGCTGTGGCTAAACATATTTGGTTCCTCATATCGGGTGGGGAACAATCTATGTGGTGCCAGTGGGTTAAGTCGTACTTGTTAAAAAAGAAAACCTTTTGGGAAGTCAAAATCCCAAGTGACTCATCTTGGGTATGGAGGAAACTACTTGCTCTCAGGCCTATTGTTCATCCTCTGCTCAAGATGTCTATTGGTAATGGCAGGTCCACATCATTGTGGTTTGATAATTGGCATCCATTGGGGCCTTTGGCTGATAAGTATGGCCCTAGGACCTTTTATGATTCTGGTCTCCCCAGTGACTCCATGGTATCTGCAGTCATTAAAGACTCCCATTGGGCCTTCCCTATCACTCAGACATTGGAACTCATGGAGATCAAATCTAATCTCTCTCTTCTTCCCCCTCCTGTTGGGGATAAGAGTGATCATCCCATTTGGTCCCTCACTGCCAAAGGGAATTTTACCATTTCTTCCCTTTGGAACCATCTGAGGAATCCCTTCCCCAAAGTCCCCTGGCATAAATGTATATGGTTCCCCGGACACATTCCTAAGTGTAGTTTAATTTCATGGGTGGCTGTCCAGAACAGACTTTACACCGAAGATAGATTGGTATTATTTGGTACTAAATCTACCTCCTGTTGTAGCTTCTGTAACGGTAGTGAAAGTCACAACCATCTATTCTTCAATTGTCCATACACATCCCAAGTGTGGGTTCAGGTGCTTGGTCTTATTAACGTCTCTTGGCCTGCCAGGCCTTGGTCGTCTTGGATTGACCATTTGGTTACAATCAAGGGTAAAACAATCAAAGCTCTAATCACCAAACTTGTTTTTACAACCTCAGTGTACCATATTTGGATTGAGAGGAATGTACGCAAATTCCAAAACATTGCATGCCCAGTCCCTGTTGTTGTAAGTAAAATTTACTCTATGGTTAGATTCAGATTACTGTCCCTAGGGAATCTCCCTCAGGGCCCTCAGTACCATTGGATGCTTGACAAGTGGAATCTTATTGGATAATCTATAAGGACAATAATGCTCTATCAAAATTGTGTTGATGCAGGATCTCTTCTAGCAGGATCTCTTCAAGTCAATAAACCAGTGCTTGGCTGCATTTGAAGATGCAGTGGCAAACCAAGTTTATATGGGAACTTCATCTCCAAGCAAATCCATCTAAGGGGGACAGATTCAAAGGCAAACCATTAAGTTACAGCTGCTGCTCCTGTATCTGCTGCAAAGAGGACTTCTTGGGCTGCTGCATTGTACTGGGTTTTCCAGGAAGGTTTGCTGGTCCAGGAATGGAATACAACAACTAATTGGAGGTCATTACGGGGGGTAACATTCACTACACTTAATTTCAATTTCAATTGATGAGATCATGGCAATGATTAATTGGTATTGTGTTTTTTTGTGGGTTGCAAGGGCTGTTGCAACCCATACATTCCTACTTACTTGCTTGCGCTTGAACCTATCATATTGAACTGCATGCTACTGTAGCAATCTGTTGTTGTTAGTGTTTAGTGGGTTGCAAGGGCTGTTGCAACTCTGCTACTATTGCAATCTATTACTCTTGTTAATCACTGTTACATATATCATGGTTGCAAGGGCTGTTGCAATCATCTGATACTATTGCAATGTGTTATTACTCCTGTTTGTGCACTGTATGCATTGGGAACCTGCACTGTTAGACCTACCAGTTGTGGTCCAAGAAGTTGTGATTATGTGAGCTAGCTGCGTAGAGTTGTTAGGCTTCATCTGGACTGCTGTGTGTCTGATCAGCATCCACAATGTTGTCTGTCTAATGTTCTTTGGCTGATCAGGGCCTCTTTGATTTAGCCTAGCCTTGGGGGGTTGTCCCTAGGCACGTATGATCCCCTTGGGGAGGGGGCCTCCTCCCATTTATGGTGCTGTTGCACCTGATTTTGCTTTGTAATGCTGCTGCACACTGCTCATGCTGCTACCGAACCATTACTGTTGCTGCACGCTATGAGCAAAGCAGCCATGCCCGATACTGACACCACTGTACCCTACTGGATTACTGCTGCCATACCATTACTGATGCTGCTGCAGTCGATTGTAAACCCTACTGGATAGCTACTCTTTGTCCAGGGTAGCCACGGTTTTCTGGGTATCAAAACCCAAGTGAAGTGCTAGCAAATACTTACTATCCATAGCTGCCATCCAAGCTACTCTTGCCATGCTGTAGTTTAAGCACTTACCATTCTCATGTCTATGTTACTAGATTAGAAGCTTTTGAGGGTTCTCATGAGCTCTTTTGTTAGAATAGCTTTTCCTCCTACCTTTGTTATGTGTTTCTTCTCCTTCTTCTTTAGAAGGATGGGAAACACATTTATATCCTATTTCCATTCGTACTTGTATTTTCCCTAATTCCCCTTGTAGCCCTTGCGGCCTTCCCTGTTATTTCACGCAATTTTCCTTTTGTCCTCCCTGGGGTATGCCCCTTGTAGGCTGTATATTCTTTTGCCTCTTTTTATTTCACGCTAAATTACCCAAAAAAAGTAAGACGTGTCCAAGAAGTAACCACGTGTCCAAGTGACATCAAAAGTTTCCAAAAAGGTTTCAAGGTGTCCCAAAATACCCATTAGTTCATTAAGCTTGCCAAAATCACTCACAAGTATCACACGTGCCCAAAATCGTGTCCAAGTATTCAAGGTTGCCAAAATATCTTATGTACCTCAAAACATTTCATTTCCAAGTACTCAACACCACCCAAGTTTCCATTTTGGTTTCACCAAGATCACCCAAGTTACTCACACAAGTTTAAAACCAACTCCACAAGTCGAGTTTCGACAAAACACAATAAATAGTCCAAAATCTCATTTCTCATTTCTTTCATTGAAGAAAAACATCATTTTCATTGGTACTAGGGATTTAATCCCTCTGTCGGGTTTCGTAGGCCCCGCCTGCCTCTGCCGGGTTCCATAGGCCCCGCACGCCTTTGCTAGGTATTTATAGGCCACGCCTGCCTCTGCCGGGTTCCATAGGCCCCGCGTGCCTCTGCCGGGTTGTTCCATAGGCCCCGCCCCGCGTGCCTTTATCAAAAAATTTACCAAATGATGGCATTGGTGTAAAACACCGCATTATCACAAATATTTCATTAAAACTTTCATAACAAGTCCATTTCTCAAATTTCATTTCACCAAAGTGCCATTTCTTTTGAAATGCCACAATTTTCGCCAAAAAGGTATGCCTTGTGTCCGGTACGTATAACGAATTGTCCAATAAAAACACGTGTCAAAGTCGTAGTTTAACGATTTCAAAATGGTTTTTGAGGTTACCACATTACTATATATCAAGTATACGAAGTTCCGGACGATTGGAGGTCAAACGGACGTCAAAGGGTGGCCGAAAACCACCTAGAAAACAGGGGCAGCAACATAGAAACAGGGACAGCAGCTGCCTTGTCCAGAAAATGGCAGATTTTCACCTCTAAGGTGTGGAATTTCAACCCAAAACACAAATGAGATAGTTTAGGCTCAAAATAGAGATGCTAGGCAACAATTAAACATGGAGGGAGGTCAATTTCACTCCCAATTTCATCAATCAATGACCAATTTCATAGATCACAAAATCAAAGTGAGGAAAACCCACACAAAGAGGGAAAAACACGATTTTTCATGAAATTGAAGCCAAGAACAAGATATGTACAACAAATCACAAATATATAACTAGAGGAGGTAGTAATTGTTTCCCTACCTCATGGGTTAAGCTCCAAATGTGTAGAAAATGCAAAACCCTAGGTTATGAAGCCCCCAAACCGCAATGCTTGATCTCCACGAAGAACCACGGTGAACCCGACTCCAATTGACGCGTAGAACGTGAAAATGACCTTGGTTCTTGAAGTGGTTGAGTGAGGAGGGAGAGTTTTGAGCTTGGAGGAGTTGTTAATGGAGGAGAAGAGAGAGAGAGAGAGGTGCCGATCGGGTGGAGAGGGAGGAGAGAGTGTAATGTTTCATTTTTTGCAAATTTACCCCACACACTTCTAATATACTCACCTAATTACACCTCACACCCAAATGTCACTTGTGTATATAATATGTGACCACAATACTTATTTTCATAAACCAAACTTAAGTAAAGACTCTTTACTTTAATTTATTTATGAAAATAAGAAAGTACCCCCCCATTTGGAAACAATGGCATTTACAAAATTTTGAAATTTTAATCACATCAAAATCTCATCCCCCCACTTTTAGTACAAAACCGAAAACGGGCACATTTTTCTCCGAAGAAAATGGGCGAAAGATGACTTTGCCTTACTCAAAAATAACTTTCGATTATACCATTTTGATTAGAAAAATCCAAGGAACAATTACCGGCACTTTTTATCGACCAAATCGAAACTTCTCCAAAAAGTGATTTTTTTTCAAAAAGTAATTAAATTTTCTGGGTCTTTACAACTTTTGGGAAGTTAAGATGCCTAGTTCTCCCTCTTGGGTTTGGAGAAAGTTGCTAAATCTTAGGCCTCTTGTTCAATCCCACATTAAAGTTACAATTGGCAATGGCAGATCCACCTCATTGTGGTATGACAATTGGCATCCCCTTGGGCCCCTCGCCCTTAAGTTTGGTCATAGAGTCATTTATGATTCTGGACTCACCAAAGTTGCCACTATGAGTGCAATTATTAGAAATTCCAGATGGTGTCTTCCCATTACCCAGACCCTTGAGCTCAATGAGCTCCGGGATGCTATGAGCTCTGTTCCCAGTCCTAATCATGAGCTTGAGGACCATCACAAATGGTTACTTAACTCTAATGGGGAATTCACCATTTCTTCACTATGGGATGACATAAGATTGCATTATCCCAAAGTGCCTTGGCATTCTAGCATATGGTTTTCTGGCCATATCCCAAAATGTAGCATGATCACTTGGCTTGCTATCCATAATAGGCTATATACGGGTGATAGGCTAGTTCTGTTTGGCACTATTCCTGTTTCTTGTTGTAGTTTTTGTCATGGTATAGAGTCACATGATCATCTATTTTTCAATTGTCCATTTACTTCACAAGTCTGGACTGACATTCTTACACACATAAATGTTAATTGGCCCTCAAGGTCTTGGGCCAATTGGATCAATCAAGTCTCAAGTCTCAGAGGTAAATCACTTAAAAACTTGATCACCAAGCTTATTTTCACTGTTACAATCTATCAAATATGGCTTGAAAGAAATGTTCGAAAATTCCAAAATGTAACTTGCTCAGGACCTAGTGTGGTCAACAAAATTCATTCAATGGTGAGATACAGATTGATGTCCCTGGGTAATCTTCCTAAAGGACATCAATCACAGTGGCTGTTAACTAAGTGGGGAATAATATAATGCTAGTACAGTGCAGGTCATCCAAAGGGGATCAGTCAGTGAGGTCTCCTTCAAAGTGATATTGACTGGTGCATTAAGACATATGTTAGAAGCAGATCAGATTCAGGTTGCTGTTTGCTAGTAGCTGCACAGGCTGTTTGCTAGTAGCTGCACAGGAGCAACTCTGTTTGATCCAGTGTGAGTGTTTTTAAGCTTCAAGTGAGGTATGAACATCGTGCTTTAATTGAAGTCATATGGGTTGCAAGGGCTGTTGCAATCCTTTATTATTGCATCTGTTGTTACTCTTGTTGATGCTAGTGTCAATGCTTTATGCCTAGATTGCAGTGTGCTTTATTGATGTTATTTGGGTTGCAAGGGCTGTTGCAATCCTCTACTATCTGTTGTTTTGCTACTGTTGCAATTAGTTGATGTTAAGTGGGTTGCAAGGAAGAGAAGTGGTAGACTGATTGTGCAGCCTATGGGTTGAGAGCTTCTCTCTCTAATTCTAGAGAGAGAATGCACTCCCCTCATCTCCTTTCCTAATTTTTACAAAAATCCAACAATCTGTTGGTGTTAAACTTCATCAATTCCTATCTACATCCAGTTCCACCGTGGGCTGGACATATTACTTCATGTTGTGAAGGTTATCAATGGGGATTTCGGTTCCCAAATCCCATGATCCACTGATGGTGTTCACAAAGGTTCACAAATCATGATACTTCCCACTTTGAGTGGGAGTTTTCAACGCTGGTGTTCATCAAGATGAAGCATTTTCCTTGTGCTCATCACGTTCAAGATGGAGTTCAAGTTTTCCAAATATAGCGCCAATCAATGCAAAAACACATGGGGCATCAAGGCCAGTCCAGTGCTTTTCTACCGAGATACCAATGTGGGAAGGTACACAGAAAATGGGTTTTACCCAACACAGAAGGTTCTATGTTTCATGAGGTTGCAAAGGGTTCTGAGTTTCATGGGTCAAAACTCCTCTGATCTTCCGAAGAGCATCGCTCGGGTGCTATACAGTTTGGGTTTCGGGTTCAAACAACTTGTTCTTCCTCTACGTTCCGGTTCTCGTCCGTTAGGTGTCGAGATGTCACGGCGGAAGGGGTAATACCACATGGGTTCCTGGTTCAGTACAAGTGGAGCTCAAGCCGTTGAAAATCTGTCATCCTCCTGTTGTGCGGTTGAATGGGTGTTCTTAGGTGTTCTGCAGAGTTAAAACTAACGAAAAATGGGAACTTGGTCCATTTTTTTCAGGTACGGGCCGTGTAAAATCTGGAATTTCTGGGTTGAATTCCATGAAATTCTGGGTTGGTGTTCAAGATCAGTGGCGTTCCAGCAAAGAAGAAACAGTTGGGCCCACGCAGTGAATAACACGCACTGGGTTCATGCGTGTGGAGTTGCTATTGCTATTATCAATATGGCAGAGACTAGTCAATCGGGCTAGTCTTGGAAAATGGGGGACCTTTGGTCCTTTGTTGGACCTTACACGCAAAGCACGGCTGTATAATCTGTAAAGGGTTATGCCTTATTCAAATTGGTGGTCCCAATGGCAGAGTCCACTTGGGGAAATTTTCAGGGGTAGTGGGCCCATGAGCCTTGATACACACAATGGTCTATTCACCGAATAAGGCTTCACTTTGTTTGGTGGATTTAACACAAGTGGGCGTACTGATGTTTGTGTGATGCAGCGGTCCGTCCCAACCTATCACGGTCTATTCAACGTTTCAAAGCTGTCCCTTTTGGTGACAGCTGTACCTCAAGCTTCTTGAGAAAACTAGTGGGTCGAATATCACACTCCATGTTGTGGGACCCAAATTTTGTATACATTTCTTCACAGCAGTTTAATATGATTTTGTACTGCATTATGCTTATTTACCTATCCCAGCGGGCTGTGCTGGTCATCCTATTTTCCCACCCCGGCGGGTTGTGCCGGGGACCACGCAATTTTTCTTTCTTTTCTTTATTTTCGTTTGTCCTCCCTGGGGTATGCCCCTTGTAGGCTGTACATTCGCTTAACCCCTTTTAATTTCAAGCTGAATTACCCAAAAAAAAGTGGGTTGCAAGGGCTGTTGCAATCTGCTACTACTATGCAATCTGTTATTACTCTTGTTAATCACTAATGCAAGAGCTGTTGCAATCCTCTGTTACTGCTGCATTAGTACTCTTGTATGTTCACTGTATACATGGGAACCTGCTATTTGTTGGATTCTGTTACTGTTGCTGGCAGTTCGTAGCCCTGTTCTGCAGCTCTATTGCTGCAGCACTTTGCTGCAGTTTGTAGTCCTGTATTGACCAACAATGGTTCATCTGGTTTCATCTGGACTGCTGTGTGTCTGATCAGCATCCACGATGTCTGACTGTTTGTGCTTTTGTACCCAAATGTTGCAGTAGTTTTTCAAAATATGGATGTTGTTGTCTGAGATTAGGCCTAGCCATGGGGGGTTGTCCCTGGCATGTATGATCCCCTTCTGGGAGGGGGCTTCCTCCCAAGACCTATCACTGGGGGGTTGTCCCAGTGTAACATAGGACCTTTGTTCCTATCCAAAATCCTATTCCAATCTTCATGTTCAAACTTCAAATCTCATGTTCAAGGGTCAAGCTTTGAGCTCCAAGATTTATGTCCAAGCAGCCCCAAGTCATATTGGCTGTTCCAAGTCTCATGCGCATCAAGCATCAAGTTTCATGTCTTCCCCAACGGGATGTGTTACCTAAGCTTATTTCAATTTCAATCTCAAGCTTCAAGTCTCATGTTCAAGGTTCAAGCTTCGAGCATGAAGATTTTGTTCAAGCAGCCCCAAGCCTGTTCAAGCATCAAGTTTCATGCCCCCCCCCCCAACGGGATGTGTCACCTATTGCTATGCTCAAGCTCCAATGTCAAGCCTCAATGTCAATCTATTAGATTCATTTTGAGTGTTTCTCTTCCATCTCCCTAGATGGCTTAGAAACACTTTTATCATATTTTATTATATCTTGTTGCAAATGATCCCTTACTTTTAGGTTCCCCCATGTAGCCAAGTTTGGCCTCCCCATTTCTTTCCATTCCGGTCTTCCGGTTCATTTTGTTTATTTTCTTTCTTTTATCCTCCTGGGGCATGCCCTTGTAGGCTGTATATCCGGTTAGCCTTTTTTTCTATTTCAAGCTTATTTACCCCCCCCCCAAAAAAAAAAAAAAAAAGAAGCTCGTTTGTCCATTGTATTTTTTTTTGGGTAAATAAGCTTGAAATAAAAAAAGGCTAACCGAATTTACAGCCTACAAGGGGCATACCCCAGGAGGACTTGTTTGTCCATTGTATTAGCATTAATGTATTTATCTTTTGTCTAGTGTTTCCTCCCCTTCTCGCGTAGAAGGTGAGGAAACATCTGCTATGCTTGTTATTTTATTCTGTTGCCCTTGGCTTAGATTCATACTACCTTATCCCTACCTACTGTTGCCGTGTTGGCCATCCCATAGTTTTTCCTTTTCTTTGTTTTTCTTTTGTCCTCCTGGGGTATCCCCCTTGTAGGCTGTATATCCTGTTGCCTTTTTTCTATTTCAAGCTTTCTTTACCGAAAAAAAAAAGGGGGGGCATTTCAGCACTAGAAGCCGCCACTAAATTCATCCCCATTACCACTGATGCAACTGTTGGGGATTCAAAGTCGGATACTCTCCTCTCGGATGATGGAAGTGAAACTTTTGATGAGGAGTTTGTAGAGGATGAGATACCTTCTGTCATTTCAGTGCCAACAACAGCCATGTTAATCGAAGTTCCTGAGATATCTAACCCCTCAAATGTGGAGGACAGCATCAGGGGGTTGATCCGAGTATTAACAAGAAGGGCACTAGTCAAGGGGGTGAAATAGGGTCTGCTTCTGATCAGCCCAACTCCTCCAAATCAGCAAGCAACAACAAAAAGAAGAAGAATAAACAGAGGTACAGCCTAGGGAATAAACAAGGGGGGAATAAGCCTATTCCCATCCAAAGAAGGTAAGCATCTCTTCCCTTTACTGGCAGCATATTAATTCTTCCTATCATTGCCTTTTTGATGTCTAAAACACCTCTGCATTTTGGGTTCTGGAATATGAGGGGTCTTAATGACCCTATTAAACAAAAAGAGGTGGTATCTTTTGTCAAAACCAATAAACTATCACTTTTTGGTTTGATTGAACATAAAATAAAAGAGGTCAATTGTTCTAGAACTTTCAAATCCATGTTCCCTCTTTGGTCCTTCGCTCATAACTCTGTTATTGCACCAAGTGGTAGAATTTGTGTGGTTTGGGACCCTGCTATCCTCAGTCTGAGTATCATTGGTTAGTCTACTCAAGCTATACACTGTGATGTTCAAACCTTGAATGGGGATCTTAAGTTTAAGGCCACCTTTGTTTATGGCTCCAACCTCTACTTGGATAGAGAGGAGCTTTGGCATAACTTAGCTAATTGGACCAGTACAGATCCCTGGATAATATTAGGGGATTTCAATGCCATTAGATACCAATCTGAGAAGATTGGTGGTGACCAGAGTTGGCCCCCACACATGGAGGATTTCAATAAATGCATTGCCTCTTCTGAGCTTGCTGATCTTAGATATACTGGGTGTCAGTTCACATGGTCTAACAAGCAAAACTATACTCAGTACATTGCTACCAAAATTGACAGGGTTCTTGTTAATGAGCACTGGATTAGGTCCCATACTTGTTCTAATGCCCATTTCTTCTCCCCTGGTATTTCTGATCACTCTCCTGCAATAGTGTTCCTAAATCCTGAAACTAGGAAGACTCATAAACCTTTGAAGTTCTTCAACTTCCTGGCTGAGCATCCTGACTTTTTTATCCACTGTCCAGAAAGTTTGGAGGGGTATTATCCTTGGTAATCCAATGTATGTTACTTGTGAGAAGCTCAAACTAACTTAGCCATCAGGGCTGCCCAGAAACAATGGCAGCACAAGAAATAAAGTAGAGAGGGTTGAGATTTTTCTCTCTAGATGAGAATGCACTCCCCTCCTATCGCACCTTAATTTTTCACAAATATACCAAACAATTGTTCGGTTTTCTAGTTCAACTTGTGGATTCGTTCCACTCCTATCAAATAGATTCATCTGTCCAAGGTGGGTTCATCTTCCCAATCTCCAAGCTGTGGAGTTCATACATCAGATGAACAATCTGTTTAGTTATCACCAATTGGGGCTCGTCTCCCCACTTTCAAATGGAGTTCGTCCTCCTGTCTCTCAAGAATACAAATCCACCAAACTGATGGTGTTTTCAAAGGCTACATTGTTGATTCTACAAAGGGATCTAAAAATGGAGCTCAAACCATGGAGTTCTTACGTCAAATAGGGACTCCCTTTTCCGGTTTCTGTGGATTTTCTGGCTCCCCGGAAGATTATGGAACTGGTAATATCTTTTCAGCTTTGATTCATCTACCAGAAAAAGCTTCCCACGGAGGCATTTCGAGATTCCCGGGGACCATCTTCCGTGTGCTATACCTTGCGGCCTAGTTCCTCCCGTTAAGTGTCGTTGATGGCACAGTGGTAGGGTAATACCATACTCGGTTCTGGCTGCTATGGTGTACTCTGTGGAGTTGGTTCCCATATCTCTCACTTATGCGTCCTCTGGAGTAGATATGTTAGTTGTTTTATGAGTTTTACATGGGTATCATTTGGAGAAGATGAAGAGAGTGGGATACACTCTCTTCCCTGCACGTGGGCAACATTTTTCGGGTGCAAGTCTCCAAGCTGCAGCAATGCCAATGATGGTCAATTTTGGCAGACAACACGTGAAGTGGGAAAATTGATGGGTCCTCAGCTGTGGGTTTACACGCAAGTTGGGGGTTTACAAGCAAAATTGTCTTTGGTTGCAGCTGTGCAAGTACAAAGGGCTGTGAGGCTTTAGTGGGAAAAGGGGACCACAGCTTTTGACCAACACAGCTGTAAAAGACAACTTGTCTATTCGATGCACCTTTCAAATTCATGTGATGACAGTTTGTCTCAAGGGGACCACCTTGGGTCCAACTCTCAAATTCATTTCAAAAAAATTCTGGTACACGTAATGGCAGTGTGCCATTTTACACGTCATTACACCAACGATTGGATGGTCCTATTTCCGGTGGGCCCATGTCAATGGTCTCTCAAGCTCACATGTTTTTGTTTGGTGAGCACTAGAATCAAATCACGAAGAATTTTTTTGAAGAGGGGACCACTGGTTCTTCTTTGCTTTTAGCTAATTATGCAGCTACTAATGTTATTTATTTACCTTTGCGTACTGCTTTAAGCATATGTATCCTTATCTTAGCGGGTTGTGCTAGGACTTCCTATTTTCCCACCCCGGCGGGATGTGCTGGGGAACATGCACTTTTTCTTGATTTCCTTTTTTTGCTTAGTCCTTCCTGGGGTATGCCCCTTGTAGGTTGTACATTCGCTTAATCCCTTTTAATTTCAAGCTAATTTACCAAAAAAAAAAAAAGAGAAGCTCAAACTGCTCCAAATGGAACTTAAGAAACTAAACACTAAGGAATACAGTGACATTTCCAAAAGAACATTGGTTGCTAGGCAGCAGTTGGATCAGGTTCAGTATGAATTAGGTATTGACCCTTCCAATCCAATTAAACAAACACTTGAAAGAGATCTGTGTAAGCACTATCTTGTCTTGGCCAGGGCTGAGGAAAGTTTTGCTAAATAGAAATCTAGGATTCAATGGCTTAAATTGGGGGATCAATGCACTTCCTATTTCTTTAAGTCCATATCTCACAACAGAAACAGGAATAAAATCACTAGCTTGGGTCTTCCAAATGGCACTATCACACATGACCCTGTTGAGGTTAAATCTACCTTTGTAGATTACTACACCTCTCTCTTAGGTACCGTGCATGCTACTGATTATTCTGGTTCTGCTAGGGTTAATCAGTTGGTAATTACCAAACTCTTAGACCCTCAAAGGGATGCTATGATTTCTGAGATCTCCAATCAGGAAATTAAAGAAACATTCATGTCTCTTAATCCCAACAAAGCCCCTGTCCCTGATGGGTACAATGCTGGATTTTTTCAAAAGTCTTGGAGTGTTGTTGGGAATGATGTTACCTCTGCTGTGAGGAACTTTTTCAAATCAGGCAAACTTCTCACTAAGGCAAACTCAACGAGTATTGCTCTTCTCCCCAAGGTTCCTAATCCTACCAAGGTGGGGGATTACCGACCCATTTCTTGTTGCAACACCATTTACAAATAAATTGCTAAAATTCTTGCAAAGAGAATTCAAGTCGTTCTTCCCTATCTCATTGATCCTGTTCAATCTGGGTTTGTGAAAGGTAGGAGAATCACTGACAACATCTTTCTCACCCAAGAAATCATGAGAGATTATCATAAAGCCTCTCCTTCTCCAAAATGTGCTCTTAAAGTTGATATCATGAAGGCTTATGATAATGTTAGATGGGATTCCTTTGGGATATTCTTATCTCCGTGAATTTCCATCCTCAAATGATAAAATGGATCAAGGCCTGTATCACCACTGCTAATTACTCCCTGAACATTAATGGAGAAGCCACAGGCTCCATCATGGGTAAGAAAGGTTTAAGACAAGGTGATCCTCTGTCCTCTTATCTATTTGTTATAGTTATGGGAGTGCTCACTCAGCTCCTTAAGGAGAAATCTCAGAACCCTACCTTCCATTTCCACTGGAGATGTGATAAAACAAAAATAATCAACCTATGCTTTGCTGATGATCTCATGATCTTCTGCAAAGGGGAGCTCAATTCCATTCTTTGTATTCAGGAGGCTCTATCTGAGTTTGAGGCCTTATCTGGCCTCTCTCCTAGCCCTGGGAAGAGTAACATCTTCTTTTCTAGTGTTCCTTCCACTGTCAAACAGAATATTCTTGATGCTTTGCACTTTAATGAAGGGTTTCTTCCTGTGAGATACCTGGGAGTTCCTCTTATTTCCACCAAGCTCAAGTATTCTGATTGCCAGGCCCTCATTGATAGAATCACAAATCATACTAAATCTTGGGCTAATAAATACCTCTCGTATGCTGGGAGGATCCAGTTAGTGAAATCTGTCCTCTTCTCCATGCAAACTTACTGGTCTTCCATCTTTATCCTTCCCAAGAAGGTGGTGAAGGTTATCGATGGTATCCTTAGGTCATTTTTCTGGACTGGTCCTGACCTTAAGCACACCGGTGCTAAAATCTCTTGGGATCAGCTGTGCTCTCCTAAGCAGGAGGGAGGTTTAGGTTTCAAATCACTTCAAATATGGAACAAGGCTGCCATGGCCAAACACATTTGGTTCCTTGTCTCGGGAGGTGAGCAATCCATGTGGTGCCAATGGGTAAAATCCTACTTACTTAAAGGGAAAAGTTTTTGGCATGGGAATTAAATGAGATTAGGGACCCGTACAATGGTTCTGTTTGAGATCTTGGTATCACTGTGAAGAACTTGTTTGTGTGAAAAATACTCAACCAGCGGGCCAAAGTGGTGCAAAACTATGACGTCATCATCATCTCCTCTCTGGCGATTTCGGGCGATCCTTGCGTTCTAACTTGAAACCCTAGATTCGGAGGGTTGCTCGATCTCCATGGCCGAGGGTTTGGGGATGCGAGCAGTCGATTCTCAGGAGCTCCGCAAGAAGCAAAAAAGGGTTACACAACCTCAAATCAGTCCGTGTTCTAAGGGATCTTCAGAAACAATGGGTTCGATGGCCATCGTCCCACAATGCTTCGATCTATGCCCCTATGTCAGCAACTCACCTGATGATGCAGGTACTCCTCAATATTCACCGAAACTTCAGTTTGGTCAAACCAATGTGCACCCACAAAGATCTAGCCCTTGATCGAACAACCCTACCATCCTCTCACAGCAAATCGCAAATCCTAACTCAGTCCTTAACAACCCAGGAACTTCAGCCACTAAATGCATTACCCCCACCAAACTCTCTCCATCCCACAATCTGCTCAATCAAAATCTCCCAGTCCACAACTCTGATCGCCCAGTAAGCCCTAATTCTAAAAACCCTAATTTCAACAGCAAACCCCTTGTCCCAGAGTCACTTTCTTCACCCATCGATGGGTCCCAACGAGTTCACACAAAGGACCTCATGTCTGGTCCTCATAGCCCCTCGAAATCAGTATCTAGTCCATCTCGTATTCTACAGAGAGTATTTCAAGAGGAGGGGGATAGAATGGACAGAGCAAATCGTCTGACCTCTCTAGTTGACTCTATCGAAGGGGAGATGGTCAGTTCAGGAATTAATGTAAGTTTCTCAAAATTCAAGGACCACCTCATTCAACTGCATGAAGCAGGAACAGAATTACCATCTACCTTTGATATTGAAGGGGACTTTGTCTCAGTTCCGGATGCAAAGGAGCCAACTCATGCGCCAGAGTCCAAGACATTTGGGAATGCTAAAGTCCCACCTCAAGCTCCCCAAGCAAAAAACTGGTCTGCCCTCTTCAAAGCTCAAGCTCCATCTAAGTCGATGAGGTTAGGGCACTATCCTGAGTTTCAAAAAGGAAAGGCTGCTCATGTTAGTTTTGATGAAACCCAGCTAGACGACGGAATAGGTATGCACTGTCTAGTGGGGCATTTTCTGGATGGGAATATGCCACTTCCCCTTCTCTCTGCCACTGCTCGTGCAGTATGGAAAGACCATGGCAAGTTTTCTGTTAAACAGTTAGGCTCTTGCTACTTGTTCGAGTTTGAAGATGAAGCGTCCAAGCTGGCGGTGCTCCAAGGGGGGCCGTACTTCTTCTCCCGCAGGTACCTCGTTTTGAAGGAATGGAAGAGGATGTTGGCTCCAGGTAAAATTCACCCCTCCACCATTCCTGTGTGGATAAAGCTGCATAGACTACCACTGGAATTTTGGACGCACGTTGGGTTCAGCAAGATAGCAAGTGCAATCGGCAAACCCATCCATGTGGATGAAGCCACTGCAAATAAGAGACGACTGGACTTCGCACGTGTTTGTGTCGAGATTAACGCAGAGGACGAACTTCCAAGTGATATCACCATTTCGGTCAACTCTGACTCTATAATGATTGGGGTAGAGTATCAATGGCTTCCCCCAAAGTGCGAGAACTGCAAGGTATTTGGCCATACTTGTAGTCCTAAATCTGCCCCCAAACCAACCAACAATGGGGAAGAATGGATTGTGGTGGGTAAAGGGAAGCAAACTTTCACAGAATTGAGGACCGACAAGCAAGATTCAGATCCAGTTCCTAGCTCCTTGCCAGAGCTGGTGAATCAGGTTACTTTCCCCTCGATCAACTTGTCACAGCAAACTGTAACCCAGCCTGGAACAGAGATCACTCTGGTGCCTTCCAGTGGATCAGAACCAACCAACTCCCCTTCTAGCACAAGCCTTGTCAACAACATAGCTTCAGTCTCTTCTTCCTCCTTCACCCCAAAATCACAGTCACCCCTTACCAGCTCTAAACCATCAGGCACTCAAAGCCATTCTTCTGATGATTCTGAGGCCATAGATGAGGAGATCCTAATTCTTGATGAAGAGGTGAAAGAATCCTCCTCTCCGGATAAGGCCAAGGAGCAGCTACCTCCTCAGCTTAACACCAAATCAGGGGCCAAACTCATTGCTCCAGGAAGACAAGGATTTCAGGAATCCAGTAGCTCCAGGAAAAAGAGGCTGAAAAAGGAGCGCAAACTCCTTCATAAGGGCAGTTCCTAATCCCCTTTTCTTTCTACTGTCCAGAAAGTGTGGAGAAGGGTAATCATTGGGAACCCTATGTTTGTAGTTTGTGAAAAACTCAGACTTCTTCAGGAAGATCTCAAAAAACTAAATACTAGGGAATTCAGTGACATAACCAGTAGAACTCTTGTTGCTAGGCAAGAGCTTAATAAAATCCAGAGTGATTTAGGTCATGATCCCACTAATTCAGTCATGCAAGCTCAAGAGAGACTTCTGTGTAAGCAATACATTACCCTAGCTAGAGCAGAGGAAAGCTTTGCTCAACAGAAGTCTAGGATCCTTTGGCTTAAGTCTGGGGACCAATGCACCTCCTACTTTTTTAAATCCATCTCACTTCACCGAAATAGAAGGAGTATCACCAGCTTGGTCCTCCCTGATGGCGCCATTACTCATGATCCCATTGAGATTAAATCCACATTTACTACATTTTACACTAATCTCTTGGGCTCTGTCCATTCTTCTGACTACTCTGGCACGTCTAGAGTCAGTCAGCTTGTGACATCCAGACTTGAAAACTCTCTAAGAGAAGCTATGGTTTATGAGGTCTCTAATCTTGAGATTAAGGAAACCTTCATGTCACTTAACCCCAACAAAGCTCCTGGCCCCGATGGTTACAATGCAGGGTTTTTCCAAAAATCTTGGGTTGTGGTGGGACATGATGTCATTTCTGCTGTAAGGAATTTCTTCAGATCTGGCAGGCTTCTCACTAAGGCTAACTCAACCATTGTGGCCCTTGTCCCTAAGATCCCCAACCCCTCCAAGGTGGGGGACTATAGGCCCATTTCCTGTTGTAACACAATTTATAAATGCATAGCTAAGATCCTTGCCAAAAGGATTCAAGCTGTGCTTCCCCAACTCATTGATCCTGTGCAATCAGGGTTTGTCAAGGGAAGGAGAATTGCTGATAATATATTCCTGACTCAAGAGCTTATGAGAGATTATCATAAGCATTCTCCTTCTCCCAAATGTGCCTTAAAGGTAGACATTATGAAGGCATATGACAATGTTAGGTGGGACTTCCTTTGGGACATCCTCCTATCAATGAATTTTCACCCTCAAATGATCCAATGGATTAAAGCATGCATCACCACTGCTAACTACTCCCTTAGCATCAATGGTGAGGCCACTGGGCGTATCAAAGGGCAAAGAGGTTTAAGACAAGGTGATCCCTTGTCCTCTTATCTCTTTGTTATTGTGATGGAGATACTTACACAGATTCTCAAAGAGAAATCACATAGTCCGAACTTCCACTTTCATTGGAGATGTCAAAAAACAAAAACAATCAATTTGTGTTTTGCAGATGATCTTATGATCTTCTGTAAAGGGGACCTAGACTCTATTCAATGCATCCAAGAAGCTCTTGTTGAATTTGAAGCCTTGTCTGGTCTATCACCGAGTCCAGCTAAAAGTAACATATTCTTCTCTGGTGTTTCCAATCCTAATAAATTAGCAATCCTTGAGAAATTAGGTTTTCTAGAAGGCTCTCTTCCTGTGAGATACCTTGGTGTCCCTCTCATATCCACTAAACTTAAGTACTCTGATTGCAAAGTCCTCATTGACAGGATCACCAGTCGTACTAAGTCTTGGGCAAACAAGTATCTCTCATATGCGGGGAGAATTCAATTAATTAAATCTGTGCTTTTCTCCATGCAGACTTACTGGTCCTCTATTTTCTTGCTCCCTAAGAGAGTGGTTAAGGAAGTAGAGGCCATTCTTAGATCCTTCTTCTGGACAGGTTCAGACTTAAGGAACACAAGTGCCAAAGTCTCTTGGGAGCATCTTTGTTCCCCCAAAAAAGAAGGAGGCCTAGGGTTTAAGTCCATTCAAATGTGGAATAAGGCTGCTATGGCCAAACACATATGGATTATCATATCCGGAGGAGAGCAATCCATGTGGTGTCAATGGGTGAAATCCTATTTACTCAAGGGTAAAAGTTTTTGGAAAGTTAGAGTTCCCAGTAGTCCTTCCTGGACTTGGAGAAAGTTACTTCAATTACGTCCAATCATCCAACCTCTCATTAAGTATAAGATTGGTGATGGGAATTGTACACATCTTTGGTATGACAATTGGCATCCCTCTGGTCCATTAGTGGAGAAGTATGGCAGTCATATTGTATATGACTCTGGTCTCCCAGATGATGCCATGGTCTCCTCTATTTTACATACGTCTACCCGTTGGCGCTTTCCCATCAACCGAACTTGGGAATTGAATGAGATTAGATCTCATTTACCTTCTCTCACTAACCACAGCTCCATTGAGCCTGACTCTTGTATATGGACCCTTAATCAGAATGGATTATTCACTATCTCTTCATTATGGGACCATTTAAGAGTCAAGTTCCCCACTATTGAGTGGAGCCATGTAGTTTGGTTCCCATCTCACATTCCCAAATGCAGCCTTATTAGTTGGCTTGCCATCCAGAACAGGCTATCTACTGAGGATAGGCTGGTTCTGTTTGGCATTAAGACCACTTCATGCTGTAGTTTCTGTCCTAGTGAGGAGAATCATGACCACTTGTTTTTTAGTTGCCCATTCACTAAACAAGTTTGGGATAATGTTTCTCTCAAATCTCAACTTACTTGGCGACCCCAATCTCTGTCTACCCTGGTCAATCTCCTCTCCTCGCTTAGGAGAAAAGATTTAAAGACTACCCTTACTAACTTAACTTTTACTGTCTCTCTATACCACATTTGGATAGAGAGAAATCTCAGGAAATTTCAAAATATCCAGCATAGTGTGCCCTCCTTGGTATCCAAGATATGCTCTGATATTAGGTGTAGGTTATTGTCCCTTCACAAAATCCCAGCAGGAGCTATTTCACTTTTAGAGGCTTGGAACATTTCAGATAATTGAAAATATAGCATACTGCCCTTGTATTTGATCGCTTCAATATCAATAAGAAGTACTGATATGTTTCTTGTAACAGGTCTCTCCAGTAGTTTGCATGGGCTGCAAATTTTGAAAGTTTTGAGAATCACTAACAGCCCAGTTGGGGCAGTGTGTTTTGCAGGTGCTACAGCTAAATGAGGGCTGTATGGTTCTCTTCTCATCCCAGCGATCTGTCCCTATATGCTGGCTATTGTTAAGCTCAATTCTCTTGCCTTAATTGGCTCATCTGATCCCATTGCCTTAATTGGCTCATCTGTTACCCACAGCCTTAAATGGCCTGCTGCTGCTATACTTCTATATAACAGGTAAGTATCTGTATCCTCACTGGTGGGTCTGAAACTGTTACTTTCCAAAGTAACCAATGGATGTCTCAAGAGTGATCTACTTATATTGAGTGTTTTCCTTGTGAGCTGAGTGCTTAATCCCCACCATTTCCTTGTGAGAGGAGATAATATGTAGCGGGAGTTGTATTGTGAGGCATTAGTGGAGGGAGTTTGGACCCTTTGTCCATGGCTACGTGTGAAAAGTAAAGCGGGAGGGTGAGGCTTTCGAGGGGGTATGTAGTGTGAGTACATATTAGCCATGGGAACTTTCCTTCTTTTCCACTTTACTGCTGCTGCCTTCTTCTGCTACTATTTGTTGTTGAAGTGCTTGCTGAAACATCTTATACTACTGCACATGTAGTATAACTGTTGTAGTATTTGACTGCACTACATTGGCTGTGCATTGGTTGAGTATTGGTTGAACTACATTGATACGTTACTGCTGCTGCTATTTTAATATACACTTCTGTTATTGGTGTGATCCCATTATTCTGCTGTTAGTGTAGTCATTGTTGTGTTATTTTGAAGCGTGAAATGCAGCATGGAATTCACTCAAATGCAGCATTAGGGCAGAGCTTAGAATCTGCTGCTGCTGTGCTTATCTGGGCAGTGGCCGGACTGCTATCTTTAGACTCTTGTGTTAATTGTGCTATATACTGCTACTGCCTTCTTCTGCTGCTGCATTTTGTTGCTGTTTCCCGTGTATCGTTGTTGTATACTGCTGCAGTTCTGTGTAAACCTTTGCAAAATTTTCCCAGGCATTGGTTGCTCATGTGATGAATGTTCATTACCTTCATTTTGATTTGGCTTAGCCTTGTGGGGGCTGTCCCTTGGCGTATCTAACTTCCTAGTATCATTGTTAAATTTTGAGCAGAGTTGCTGGTTATTTCTACAGTTTGCATGCTTAGGTTGAGGGGGCTGTCCTCTACCAATTATGGCCCTATGTTATGGGGTCTTAGCTTGGCCGTTGTCTGGGATTGGATTTCCCAGATTTATATGTAAGCCCAAGCTTGTATTATGTTCTACCAAGTTACGAGGTCAAGTCCAATTCTATACAAGACTGTACAGATTGCATATTCCAGGTGTAAGTTTGTACAGAATGCAAGTCCAATCCCCAGGAGTGCTTGACCATCTCAAGCCGCAAGCCCAAGTTCCATAATCAGATTGCAAATCTCGTGTACTGAAGCTACTGTTGAATGTTTCTATGCTCATATTCAAGCTCCAAATGAGAATCCTTCTTGTTGTTTTGTATGTTTCTCTGCCCTCTTTCAAGATGGCTTAGAAACATTTTCTATAAATTTTTGTGTAATTGTTATGTATTTCCCAGTTATTTAGGCTCCCTATGTCGCCAAGTTTGGCCTTCCCATTCACTTCCATCTCGGTTTTCCGATTTCGCACTTTTGTTTCTTTTTCTTTTTTCATTCTTTTTCTTTTGTCCTCCTGGGGTATGCCCCTTGTAGGCTGTATATTCGCTTAGCCCCTTTTATTTTCAAGCTGGTTTATCCCAAAAAAAAAAAAAAAAAAAAAAAAAAAAAAAAAAAAAAAACTTCATGACTGGTTCTTGTGTTTGTCTTGGATTTTGGAACTTGCGTGGGCTTAATGACCCTCTTAAACAAAAGGCAGCTAAAACCTTTTTGCTTAATAATAAATTGTCCCTGTTTGGTCTACTGGAACATAAGATTAAAGAGCCCAATATCAAAAGAATCATGAACTTCATCTGCCCCCAATGGCAGTTTGTTCACAATAGTGTCCCCTCCCCTTCTGGGAGAATTGTGGTTTGTTGGGACCCTCTCCTTTTATCTGTCCAAGTACTAGGAATGTCCAGCCAGCATCTACATTGTGAAATTAATGAGTTGCAGAATGGATATGTGTTCCATGCTACTTTTATATATGGGTCCAATGATCATCTTGAGAGACAAGTCCTTTGGAGGAATCTATTGACTCTCTTGAGGCCAATCCCTTGGGTTGTTTTAGGGGATTTCAATGTCATTAGATCTCCCTCAGAGAAATTTGGGGGTACCCCACTTTGCCCTCCCCATGTTGATGACTTCAACAATTGCTTGTACACCTGTGGGCTTGAGGATTTGAGATTCACAGGATGTCATCTAACTTGGTCTAACAGGCAGCTTCCCCCTAATCACATCTCCTCCAAGATTGATAGGGTTTTAGCCAATGAAGATTGGATTAAAGCTTATCCTTCTTCCTCTGCCTTTTTCCCAACTCCTGGGATATCTGACCACTCCCCTGCTGTGGTTTGCATCACACCTGTGCCAAGATCATCTCCCAAACCCTTTAGATTTTTCAATTTTCTGGCAGACCATCCATTATTTCTCCCAACTGTTCAAAAAGTTTGGAGAACTTTTATTCTGGGTAATCCAATGTACTGTGTTTATGAGAGACTTAAGTTGCTCCAGGTTGAGCTAAAAAAACTGAACACTAAGGAGTTTAGTGATATCTCTGGTAGAGTTCTTAAATCTAAGGCTCATCTAGAAACACTCCAGGGGCAATTGAGCAATAATCCAACCACTGCCATTCAAATTGAGGAGAGAGATGTCTTCAAGGAGTTTCTCACTCTTTCTAGAGCTGAGGAAGGCCTTGCTAGACAAAAATCTAGAATCCAGTGGTTAAAGTTAGGGGACCAATGTACCTCATTCTTCTTCAAATCAGTTAACAACAATAGGAACAGAAGCAAGATTACTAGCCTCGTCCTTGATGGCTCAACTGTTACACATGATATGGCAACAATAAAAGACTCCTTTGTCACTTATTACAATAACCTGCTTGGCAAACCACATGATTCCCATTATAATGGTCTTGAGAGAATTAGACAGTTAATTAATAAAAAGCTGACTGATGAACAATGTTTGTCTATGGTTCAAGAAATCACAGACACTGAAATCAAGAGCACTGTCTTGGAGCTTCACCCACAGAAAGCTCCTGGCCCTGATGGATTTAATGCAAATTTTTTCCACAAGGCTTGGCCTATCATTGGCCATGACATTACTGCAGCTGTGCGGAATTTCTTTAAGTCTGGCAAGCTACTTGCTAAGGCCAATGCCACCATTGTTGCACTTGTTCCAAAGATTCCTAACCCCTCCAAGGTTAGTGATTATAGGCCAATCTCTTGTTGTAACATCATTTACAAGAGCATTGCAAGGATCTTAGCTAAGAGGCTGCAATCTGCCCTTCCCTCTCTCATTGATTGTGTACAATCTGGGTTTGTCAAGGGTAGGAGAATAGCTGATAACATCTTCCTTACCCAAGAAATTATGAGAGGGTACCATAAATCATCTCCCTCTCCTAGATGCGCCATGAAAGTTGACATCATGAAAGCGTATGATAATGTAAATTGGAATTTTCTGTGGGATGTCCTAAAATGCATGAATTTTCACCCGAGAATGATCAATTGGCTTCATACATGTGTTACCACTGCCAATTATTCCTTAAACATCAATGGGGAGTCCACTGGTTATATCAAAGGCAAGAGAGGGCTTAGACAAGGGGATCCTCTCTCTTCTTACCTTTTTGTAATTGTCATGGAAGTCCTGACTTGCATTCTTAGACAAAAAGCTATGCTTCCTGACTTTCAATTTCATTGGAGATGTAGCCAAACTAAAATCATCAATTTATGCTTTGCAGATGATCTCATGATCTTCTGCAAAGGTGAATTGAATTCTGTCACACACATTAAGACAGCCCTCCAAGAATTTGAGTCTTTATCAGGCCTCTCTCCTAGCCCTGGCAAAAGCAGTGTGTTCTTCTCTGGAGTCCAGCACTCCACCAGGAAGGACATTCTCCAAATTCTTGGCTTTAATGAGGGCTCCTTGCCAGTTAGATATCTTGGAGTCCCTCTATTGTCCTCCAAACTTAAGCATGGGGATTGCAAGGCCATGGTTGAAAGAATTACAGCTAAAACTAAATCTTGGACCAATAGGGACCTAACTTATGCTGGAAGAGTGCAATTAATTAAAAATGTACTCTTTTCCATGCAGACCTACTGGTCATCCCTTTTTATACTTCCCAAAAAAGTCATCAAGGAGGTCGAGGCCATCCTCAGAGCATTCCTCTGGTCTGGTCCTGACCTGAAAAAATCTGGTGCTAAGGTGTCTTGGGAACACTTGTGCTCCCCTAAACAAGAGGGTGGATTGGGCTTTAAATCCATTCAAGTATGGAATAAAGCTGCGGTGCTAAACACATTTGGTTCCTCATCTCTGGAGGGGAACAATCTATGTGGTGTCAATGGGTTAAATCTTATTTATTAAAAAAGAAAAGTTTTTGGGAGGTCAAAATGCCTAGTGACCCTTCTTGGGTGTGGAGGAAACTCCTTGCTCTCAGACCTATCATTCACCCCCATCTCAAGATTGCCATTGGTAATGGTAAGTCCTCATCTCTATGGTTTGATAACTGGCACCCCTCTGGACCTCTGGCAAGTAAGTTTGGTCCTAGGATCTTCTATGATTCTGGTCTTCCTTGTGACTCTAAGGTCTCTGCAATCATTAAGGACTCTCAATGGGCTTTTCCCGTCACGCAAACCCTTGAGCTCATAGAGATCAAATCTAAACTCTCCCTCCTATCCCTTCCTATTGGTACTAAGGAGGACCACCCCATGTGGTCCCTTACTACCAATGGGGAGTTTACTATCTCCTCCCTATGGAACAATCTTAGGAATCCCTTCCCCAAAGTCCCTTGGCATAAGTGTATATGGTTCCCTGGACACATACCTAAGTGTAGCTTCATATCTTGGGTTGCCATCCAGAACAGACTTTACACTGAGGATAGATTAGTCACTTTTGGTACTAAGTCTACTTCTTGCTGTAGCTTCTGTAATGGTAGTGAGAGCCACAACCATCTCTTCTTTAATTGCCCTTACACTTCACAGGTTTGGGACCAGGTCCTTGATCTTATCAATGTCTCATGGCCTGCCAAATCATGGTCTTGCTGGATAGATCATATGACAACCATCAGGGGCAAAACAATCAAACCTCTTATAACCAAACTTATTTTTATAACTTCAGTGTATCACATATGGTTGGAGAGGAATCTGCGCAAATTCCAAAATATTGCATGCCCAGTCCCAATTGTTGTAAGTAAGATTTATTCAATGGTTAGGCTTAAATTGTTGTCCATGACACACCCAGGGGTTGCCCCAGTGGTTAGGGCGAGTGCCTGACTTTAGGGGTAGTCCCTTTGGTCAGGTGTTCGATTCCCCACAGGGTGAGTACCTGTGCTAAGCGGGGGGCCGTGACTGGTGTGGGTTGCGCCAGCTCCCTCCGAGGTTTGGGTCGTGCAGTGGGTCCAATTAGTGGCCTATTGTAGGGCTGTTCCTCGGTTATCAAAAAAAAAAAAAAAAAAAAAAAAATTGTTGTCCATGGAGGGCCTCCCACAAGGTCCTCAATATCATTACCTGCGCGATAAATGGAATCTCATTTGATAAGTATGGCACTAATTCTTCCTTATCTTGAGTTGATGCAGGCCCTCTATGCTTTGATTTTGTTTTGGTTCAGGTATTGGAGGCCTTTATCCAGTCCAGAGGTGGCTGCTGTACTGCTGCGGTTGTTATCAGGGGCTTGCTGCAGCAGTTTGCTTGCTGTTGATATTGCTGGCAGCAGATTAGTTGCTGCAGCGGACAGTCCCCAATCAAGCAGCAGGTTGATAGTCTGGAGTCCTCTAACAGCCCATTTGGGTAGTGTGTTGCAGGATACATGTCCCAAGGAAGCATTTGTGTTCTACTATTCCTCGAGCTGCTATCACTTTGCTATGTGACATACTGAGATGAGTGATCTACTTAAATGTGAGAATACCCATGTGAGATGTGTGATTGAGCCTCTGAATTTCTTGTGAGAGGAGGTAATACGTAGAGGGGGAGTCAAGTAAGGCTTAGATGAGGGTGCTCGGACCTTAGAGAGTGATATGAAGTGGTGAGGTCTCTAGGGAGAAGAAGAGTGAGCCTATATATTGTAGGTCTCCTGATAATTCTGCTATTGTGAACATGTTGCTGCTGTGCCATCTGCTATTTGGGAGGATCTTGCTAATTCTCCAGGTTATCAAACATTTTTACTTGAACTTCATGTTTATCTATAGCAAGGGTTGTTGCTATAGATTCTGTTTGCTTGCTTGCATTTCGATTATGCTCATTTAGTGGGTTGCAAGGGCTGTTGCAATCTCCATTTTACTTGCATGCAATTGAACCTTCATGTTAAACTATAGCAAGGGCTGTTGCTATAGATTCTTGCTTACTTATCTGTTATTAGAGCTTTCATTTGTTCATTGTATTCGTTGGGAACTTGCTGTGTTGCTGTTTCTAAGGAGACACTGCCCAATTTTCCAGTAATACAGTGGACATGATTGTTAATTGCTTAGAATTGTTTGGTATCATCTGGACTGCTGTGTGTCTGATCAGCATCCACGATGTTGAGAATTCTGGCCTAGCCTTGGGGGGCTGTCCCATGGCGTGTATTAGTCCCTTCTGGGAGGGGGCATTTCCTCCCTTCTCATTCTATGAGTTGCAACTGTTGTCTGATGCTAGTGCTGCTGCTGTATAACATATCTGAGGTGCTGCTGTGGCAGCCTCCCGGATGCTCTACTACTACTACTGCTGTTGCTACTCGCTATTACTGCTACATTGTGTTATGTTATGCTGCTACATTGTTTCTTTTGCTGCTGTGTACTACTGTTGGAAGTTCTACCTCTATCTCTTCCTCTTTATTTTCTCTTTTTCAGCTGCTGCTGTTGTATACGCAGTGGCTGGCACCTTGAGGGTGCTCCAATTACGAACGGGTCATGCCGGAATTTTCAAGATCTTGTTTTCCCCTTTTGAGTGTTTCTCCTCCCTCTTTCTGATGGATTAGAAACACTCGTTCCCATTTGTAGCCTTTTGGCCATCCCACTCCCTCCTTGGCGGTTTGTGCTAGGGAGGTAGTTATTTTGTTTTGATTTGCCTTTTCTTTTCTTTTTGTTTTGTCCTCCTGGGGTATGCCCCTTGTAGGCTGTATATTCGCTTATCCTCTTTTATTTTCAAGCTAATTTACCCAAAAAAAAAAAATGAGATTAGGAATGCTCTTCCCAATTTCTCCAGTTCTAATCTCATGCGAGACTCTTGTAGATGGACTCTTGGAAATAGTGGTTCATTTTCTGTTTCCTCTCTTTGGGACCATCTGAGAACCCATTTTCCTACCATTGAATGGAGCCATGTTGTATGGTTTCATGCTCACATCCCCAAGTGCAGCCTAATCAGCTGGCTTGCCATTCAGAACAGGCTGTCCACTGAGGATAGGCTTGTTCTGTTTGGCATCAAAGACTCCTCTTGTTGTAGCTTCTGCAATGAGGTTGAAGATCATGATCATCTTTTCTTCAAGTGTTCTTTTGCCAAAGAAGTATGGGACACTGTTTCTCTTAAGTCACACCTCAATTGGCAACCCCAAACTCTCCAAAGTCTGGTCTCTCTGCTGTCCAACAACAAGGGCAAAGGACTTAGGAGCACCCTAATTAAACTATCCTTTACAGTCACTCTCTATCATATTTGGATAGAGAGGAACCTCAGGAAATTCCAAAGTGTGCAGAACCCAATCCCTACTGTGGTAAGAAAAATTTGTTCTAAAATCAGATGTAGATTGATATCCCTCTCTAAGTTGCCCACATGTCCTTCCTTTTTGTGTGAAGCTTGGAACATAAATGCTAATTCTTGATGTGGTGGCATATAATAAGTGATTTCTAATTCCTATTTCCACCAATCTACCTTTTCTAACTGATTTCAGTGACAGGATCAAGTGGGGCCAGTATGGTGTTGGCACACCTTTTTGGCTAATGTCCCAGTTGGGAAGTGATGTTTGCAGGTACACATATCACATTGGAAGTCATCTGGGAGTCTTCAAGTTACTCCTATTACCAGGTTGTTATCTTACCGTTGCTCATAATGCTCTCAACTGTTTTCTATGCATTAAGTTGCATACTGTTACTAGAATGCTATACTTATAGCAGAGTTCTTGTGAGTTGTGTGATCTACTATAAGTGGGTTCCCTGTGAGCTTAGTACCTTCTACCTTCCCTCTTGTTGAGTGGAGTGTATGTGAGCCCCCCCTTTCCTCGGATATGTGTGAAAAGAGAGTGGGAGGTTAGGTCTCGAGGGAGTTTGGTGGTAAGGTCTATAATCTGGGAATTGGATTTTCTGTTTATGGTTTTTTGTTACTGTATGTTGTCACTGAATCTGCCACTGCCATTCACGGCAGCCTGCTACTGGACAGTGTCCACCACTGCTCCTATTGTCTGCTTGTTACTATGCATTTCATTCCTGCTAGATTCCTGCCATTAATTGTTGGTTATGCTTGTTACTATATGTTTCAGATTTGTTGTCTCTGTATAACTTAGTTGAGGCTTATTTTGTTTAAAAGTCTGTATTTATGGGCTGCCACTTCTGGGCAGACTTCTGATATTCTGGGTTGTCAAAAAATAGCTGTTATGCTGCCCAATTTTCTCCAAATTATAGCCTATCCTTGGGGGGTTGTCCCTTGGAGCTCTTGATAATGATTTTGTAGAAGTTCAAGCTTCATGCAGATCCAGTTTTGCATCAGTTGCTGCAGCAGTTTATAAGCACATCTGGAGGTCCCATCAAGGTCCAAGTGTTGTGCTTGTGTGAAGGCTATCATTGCTGCCTTCAACAACAGTTTTCATCCACTCGCAGTACAAGGGTTGTGCACCCATTCACAGTCCAAGGGTTGTCCTCAACATACAGCAGTTTGCTGTAGCAGTTAGATGAAGTTACATCAAAAGGTGAAGTCCTAAAGTCAAGAATTCACAGTCAAGCATTGTCGCCAAGATCCAAGTCATCCAAGGGGGAACAGAGATATACAAAGTGGATTGGGGCTTGCTACAATAGTGTTGCTGCAACAGTTTGCTTATTGCTGGCAGCAGAGTAGTTGCTGCTGCGGGTACATTCTATAGCAAGGGCTGTTGCTATAGTTACTTGCTTGCTTACTTGCACTAGGATTATGCTCTTTAAGTGGGTTGCAAGGGCTGTTGCAACCTACATATTTACTTGCTTGCACCTGAACCTTCATGTTAGACTATAGCAAGGGTTGTTGCTATAGATACTTGCTTGTTTATCTATGTTACTTACCTTCATGTTTTTTTTTTTTTTTTGTGGGTAGTTTCTTACCTTCATGTTAGACTATGCTTAGAGTTGTTTGGCATCATCTAGACTGCTGTGTGTCTGATCAGCATCCACAATGTTGAGTTTTCTGGCCTAGCCTTGGGGGGTTGTCCCATGGCATGTATTAGTCCCTTCTGGGAGGGGGCCTTTCCTCCCTACTCTAGCCTGTTACACCAACTGTTAGGCTACAACCTTCACCATCATGCAGCCTGTTCAAGCCTGTGATTCAACCTGTTTGTGTTACTCATTACTGCTGCTACTGCATCATTGTCTGCTGATCTCATGGTGTCAAATCTTCATCTATGCTGCACTCATAGTGCTATTGTACATCATGATTTTGGAAGTTTTCATCCACATATGACAAGCTTCATGGACTCTTCTGCTATCATCTATATGTCAAGCTTCAGTTGCTGAATCTCAAATTTAATCATTTTGTTGTATGTTTCGTAATCATCTTTTAGAAGGTTAGGAAACATTCAATTTACTTACTCTTAGATACTTGTAGCCAGTTGGCGTAGGTCTCCTATCTTTATATTGTTCTCTACTTTTCCTTTCTTTTATTTTATTTTGTCCTCCTGGGGTATGCCCCTTGTAGGCTGTAAATCCGGTTAGCCCTTTTTTATTTCAAGCTTATTTACCCAAAAAAAAAAAAAAAAGTTTTTGGCAGGTTAAAATTCCTTGCAGTCCTTCTTGGACTTGGAGGAAGCTGCTTCAACTTCGTTCTCTCGTTCAGCCCTTTATTAAAATCCCAAGTTGGTGATGGATCCACAATTTCATTATGGTTTGACAATTGGCACCCCTCTGGTCCTCTTGTTGAGCATTTTGGTAATCGAGTGATCTATGATACTGGGCTTCCTGATAATGCCTTAGTATCCTCTATCTTAAGTTCCACTAATCAGTGGTCTTTCCCCATTACACAAACTTGGGAGTTGAATGAGAGTAGATCTCATCTTCCTACTCTCAACAACTCCATCCCCCCTCCTGCTGACTCCCACAAGTGAACTCTTACTAAGGAGGGCACATTCTCCATCTCCTCGTTGTGGGAACAGCTAAGACCCAAACTTCCCACTATTGGTTGGAGCCACAGTGTGTGGTTTCCCTCACATATCCCCAAATGTAGTCTGATCAGCTGGATTGCAATCCAGAACAGATTATCCACTGAGGATAGGCTTGTTCTTTTTGGCATTAAGAGCACTTCCTGTTGTAGCTTTTGCCCTGCTGAGGAATCTAATGATCACTTTTTTTTCTTTTTCTTTTTTGATAACCGAGGAACAGCCCTACAATAGGCCACTAATTGGACACACTGCACGACCCAAACCTCGGAGGGAGCTGGCGCAACCCACACCAGTCACGGCCCCCTGCTTAGCATAGGTACTCACCCTGTGGGGAATCGAACACCTGACCAAAGGGACTACCCCTAAAGTCAGGCACTCGCCCTAACCATTGGGGCAACCCTTGGGTGTGTATCACTTGTTTTTTAACTGCCCATTTACTAAACAAGTGTGGGATGCAGTATCCCTTAAATCTCAGCTCAAGTGGCAGCCTCAAACCCTCTTAAATCTTGCTAACCTTGTCTCTGCAGCTAGAGATAAGGGCCTTAAGAGCACATTGATTAAGTTGACCTTCACTGTTTCGCTCTATCAGATCTGGATAGAGAGGAATCTTAGGAAATTTCAGGATTTGCATCATAATGTTCCTTTTTTGGTGGCTAAAATTAGCACTGAGATTAGGTGCAGGTTGTTGTCGCTTCGCAAAATTCCACTTGGTCCAATGACACTTCTGGAGGCATGGAACATTCCATCTCATACTATTACCTAGCATTATTTGGTTGTGGTTTTTTGTGTCAAGATGCATACTTCATATATGACCAATGTGCATCTACTGATTCATTTGCTCTCAGTCACAAGTGGATGCAGCTTGGAGACTAACTTTGAAACTCTTATCTCCCATTTGGGATTAGTCAGTTTTGCAGGGTCCATTGGAGGGATGTTATATCTATGTCCCAAGGATGGTCTTGTATTACTTCTACATAAGAAGGTTTGGTATTTTATACTCTACAATGCTCAGTGGACCTACCTTGATCCTTCCTCATTTCTGTGTGTGAGTGAGCGATCTACCAAATGTGGGTTACCCTGTGAGACTAGATCCTCTTACATTATTGTTGAGAGGAGTGATTGTGAGGTTCCCCATTTCTCAGGAATGTGTGAAAAGAGAGTGGGAGGTCAGATATTGAGGGAGTGGGTGGTGAGGGCTATATCCTGAGATTTGGACAGACGTCTTCTCTTTCCTCTTCTACATTTTAATACTTTGAGTCGTGCATGAGCTGGCTGCTTGCCCATCCCTTGTATCATGTTGTGCTATTGTGCTTTAGCAGGTTCTTGATAGTTGCGTACTGTTTTGTGTACTGATGATAGCTTTAGTTCAAGCTATTCTGCCATCTTCTGGGCAGTGGCTCTGGCCGTTGATAATTGTTAGGTGCTTGCTTGAGTGGAGTGCTATTTCACTTGCACGATACATTGAGTATGTGATATATGTATAGCTCACTCTTTATGGACTTTCACAGATTGGGCTGAGTTGACCTTTCACTTGGATACATACCACTTATGTTTGGTCTGATTGTGTGGTTCATACTCAACATACATGTCCAAACTGCATGTGTGGTTCATACTCAAATTCCATGTGCTGTAGTGAGCAAGTCCGGCAGTGCTAATCTGCTAGTGCTTGCTGCATCACCTCTCTTCCCAACCCTAATCAGGATGTTGAGGATCATCATGTATGGTGTCTAAGTCCTAATGGTAAGCATCTGGTTCCCTGGCCATATACCCAAATGCAGCCTGCTCTCTTGGCTTGCTATCCACAACAGACTCTATACTGGTGACAGATTGGTTTAGTTTGGTACCATTTCTGTCTCCTGTTGTAGTTTCTGTTCAGGAGTGGAGACTCATGATCACTTGTTTTTTAACTGTCCCTTCATCTCCATTGTGTGGAATGAGATACTTTCCTATATCAAGTTAAATTGGCCCTCCAGATCCTGGGCAGATTGGATCAATCAAATTTCAAGTATTAGAGGCAGAACAATCAAAACTTTGATTACCAAACTTGTGTTCACAACCACAGTTTATTAGATTTGGATTGAAAGAAATGCTCGCAAATTCCAAAATGCTTCATGCAATTTGCCCACTGTGGTGAACAAGATTCATTCACTAGTGAGGTATAGGCTTTTGTCCTTGGACAAACTTCCCCAAGGGCACCACTCACAAATGTTGTTAGCTAAGTGGGGGATTAACTGAATCTTCATCTGTTTTATCCTGTATAGGGTATCTTGCAGGTGGCACATATTGGTCTATGTACAGCGGGGCATTCCCTTGGGTACTGATGTCCTAACAAGACTGGTCTTAAGGGAATCAGTTTCAGAGAGTTCCAAAGTGCAGCAGAGGGTTACAGAGTGGACTAGTAATGCTTTCAGTATATCCAGGGGCTTGCTGCAACAGTGTTGCTGCAGCAGTTTGCTTGCTGCTGATGCAATTGTGCTGCTGCCCGATGGTTGTTCTCAATGCTGCATCCTGCTGGTTGCTGGCAGCAGATTAGTTGTTGCTGCTGGTACATTCTATACTTACTTGCATGCACTTGTTCATGTTAAACTATAGCAAGGGCAGTTGCTATAGTTACTTGCTTGCACTTGAATTATGCTCTTTAAGTGGGTTGCAAGGGCTGTTGCAACCTACATATTTACTTGCTTGCACCAGAACCTTCATGTTAGACTATAGCAAGGGTTGTTTTTTTTTTGGGTAAAGATAGCAAGGGCTGTTGCTATAGATACTTGCTTGTTTATCTGTGTTACTTACCTGTTTCAAAGGAGATGCTGCCCAATATTCCAGAAATCCAGTGGACTTGCTTGTTAATCCGGGTAGTGCTAATGCTTAGAGTTGTTTGGCATCATCTGGACTGCTGTGTGTCTGATCAGCATCCACGATGTTGAGTTTTCTGGCCTAGCCTTGGGGGGCTGTCCCATGGCATGTATTAGTCCCTTCTGGGAGGGGGCCTTTCCTCCCTACCTACTCTAGCCTGTTACACCAACTGTTAGGCTACAACCTTCACCATCATGCAGCCTATTCTGCACTCTTTATACCTCCAATTGCAGGTGGCAGTCAAACTGCTGCTGCTGCAGTTTACTGCTGCAGTCTACTACAGATATTTGCTGCTGCAGTTTAATACTGCAGTGGACCAATTCAAGCCGCAAGTCCTTACTGCTGCTGTATTACCCATTTCTACTATGATTCAACCTGTTTGTGTTACTCATTACTGCTGTTGCTGCATCATTGTCTGCTGATCTCATGGTGTCAAATCTTCATCTATGCTACACTCATAGTGCTATTGTACATCCTGATTTTGGAAGTTTTCATCTACACATGACAAGCTTCATGGACTCTTTTGCTATCATCTACATGACAAGCTTCAGATGCTGAATGTCAAATTTAATCATTTTGTTGTATGTTTCTTAATCATCTTTTTAGAAGGTTAGTAAACATTCAATTTACTTACTCTTAGATACTTGTAGCCAGTTGGCGTAGGTCTCCTATCTTTATATTGTTCTCTACTTTTCCTTTCTTTTTTTCTTTTTTTTTGTCCTCCTGGGGTATGCCCCTTGTAGGCTGTAAATCCGGTTAGCCCTTTTTTATTTCAAGCTTATTTACCCAAAAAAAAAAATTTGAGATTAGAGATGCTATGCATTCTCTACCCAAACCAGTTCAAGATCTTGAGGATCACCATAGATGGATCCTTAATTCTAATGGCAAATTCACCATCTCCTCCCTTTGGGATGAACTTAGAACACAATACCCAAACGTAACTTGGCATAAAGCCATCTGGTTCCCAGGCCACATCCCTAAATGTAGCATGATTACTTGGCTTGCTATTCATAACAGGCTATATACTGGAGATAGGTTAGTATTGTTTGGCACTATTCCTGTTTCCTGTTGTAGTTTTTGTTCGGGAGTTTTCAACTGCACTTTCACCTCACAAGTCTGGTCTGAAATGCTTGCTCATGTCAATGTTATTTGGCCCTCAAGATCTTGGGCTGACTGGATCAATCAAATTTCAAACTTCAGAGACAAAACTCTTAAAAAAATTTGATTATCAAATTGATTTTCACTGCCACAGTTCACCAAATTTGGCTTGAAAGAAATAGCCGCAAATTTCAAAATGCATCATGCCCTATGCCTACTGTAGTGAGTAAAATCCACTCATTGGTGAGGTACAGATTGTTGTCCTGGAAAAACTTCCACATGGACCTCAGTCCCAGGGTTTGTTAGATAAATGGGGAATTCATTGAACTAACCTTTATCAATCCCATTTGTAACCTTTGTTTGTGCAGAGTAGATGTGTACCATTCAGCTGGGATCTCCAACCTGCAACAGAATGCTATCAAATGTGGTTCTGCTAGTACCATTCAGCAAGGACACAGGGTTCCATTGCCCAAAGCAGCTTGCAGCTATGGGGTTTAGTAAGGGTTGTGACAGGCCATTCTGGACGCTGAGCTCCACATGGTTATTATGTTGTTTTGTTCATGATTATGCTCATTTGCACTTGAACCTTCATGTTAAACTATAGCAAGGGTTGTTGCTATAGATACTTGCTTGCACTTGGATTATGTTCATTAAGTGGGTTGCAAGGGCTGTTTTTTTTTTTTTTGGGTAAATCAGCATGAAATAAAAAGAGACAAAAGGATATACAGCCTACAAGGGGCATCCCCCAGGAGGACAAAAGAAAAGAAAGAATGAAATGAAAAAGAAAGAACCGAAAATTAGGGAAGGCCTAAAGGCTACCGAGGGATAAGGTACAGGGAACAATTAAACCAAAATGGTACAAGGAAAGTGGGGAGAAAGAACATGTGTTTCTTATCCTTCTAAAGTAGAAGGAAGAGAAACACATGGCAACAGAAAACGTGTACAAAAGTTTTACTATGAACTTTGAGCCCGTCTTTGCTTGTAAACCTGAAGCTTCCTTTTGGACTTTGAATCACTTGAATCACGGCATGCTTCTGCTGCTACTGTTTACTGTTGTAGCAGGATATTCAGAGAAGCTTGTGTCCAACATTTGGATTAATCTGGGAATACTCAACACTAGGAAGCACTAGTTGATCATCATGTGTTACTTCATTAACAGATTTCACAGCAGAATTCAGGTAACAGCAACTAAAACCCACAAGAATGGTGTATCCAGAAGTATGGAGCAACGGCCTGGATGGGGAGGACTGCCCCCTCCCCGAAGGGACTCATACAGTGCCATGGGACAGCCCCCCATGGCTAGGCCAAGTAAACAAATATGCAGTTACAACCTGAGGATTTTGATCGACCATCGAAATGATGTATACACAAGCAAATGACATAAAGGATTTCTACATAACCATGAGGATTTCCAAAAAAATTTGGGCAGCATCCTGTTTGAAATGTGGCATCCCAACACATCTAACAACAAAACGGCAGAACAAAGCACCAACACAGAACCAATACAGAGCAAATAAACTGAGAATAAACCAGCACAACCCCGAAAATGGCTCGGGCTACTGCCTACTGCCCAGAAAATGGCAGCCCAGCAGGCAATCAGTCTAACAATGTAAAACATAGAGTTGAACAGCAGCAGATGTAACGGCAAATGTACACTACAGCAGCAGCAGCAAATATCCTAGAAGATATGGAGGCTCACCCTACAACTCCCTCGAGACCTCACTCTTCTGCACTCTCACTAAGGGTCCAAAACTCCCTCACTTGTTTCTCACCAAACTCCCCCTCTAATTATTATCTCCCCTCTCAAGGAACTTAGGGGCTCAAAAACACACACTCACATGGTTTCTCAGATATGGTGGTGCACACAACTCAGAAATTCCTCACAATTCCAGAGATTAAGGAGTAGAAAATACCTCCCTTTACCAGGATGCACAAAGATGAAACCTGCTCCACTTTGATACAACATGAAACCTGTGGTGATGGACCCCTCCAATGTACTGAGAACCCTTGGTGATGGATATGAGTTTCCCTCCTCCAATGATTGGTACTTGATATGTAAGGAGAACCTCCCTTACTAGTATGCTGGATGCTGCAATAGGTGGCTTTGTTATGCATAAAGGCCTCCAATACCTGAACCAAAACAAAATCAAAGCATAGAGGGCCTGCATCAACTCAAGATAAGGAAGAATTAGTGCCATACTTATCAAATGAGATTCCATTTATCGAGCAGGTAATGATATTGAGGACCTTGTGGGAGGCCCTCCATGGACAACAATTTAAGCCTAACCATTGAATAAATCTTACTTACAACAATTGGGACTGGGCATGCAATATTTTGGAATTTGCGCAGATTCCTCTCCAACCATATGTGATACACTGAAGTTATAAAAATAAGTTTGGTTATAAGAGGTTTGATTGTTTTGCCCCTGATGGTTGTCATATGATCTATCCAGCAAGACCATGATTTGGCAGGCCATGAGACATTGATAAGATCAAGGACCTGGTCCCAAACCTGTGAAGTGTAAGGGCAATTAAAGAAGAGATGGTTGTGGCTCTCACTACCATTACAGAAGCTACAGCAAGAAGTAGACTTAGTACCAAAAGTGACTAATCTATCCTCAGTGTAAAGTCTGTTCTGGATGGCAACCCAAGATATGAAGCTACACTTAGGAATGTGTCCAGGGAACCAAATACACTTATGCCAAGGGACTTTGGGGAAGGGATTCCTAAGATTGTTCCATAGGGAGGAGATAGTAAACTCCCCATTGGTAGTAAGGGACCACATGGGGTGGTCATCCTTAGTACCAATAGGAAGGGATAGGAGGGAGAGCTTAGATTTGATCTCTATGAGCTCAAGGGTTTGCGTGACGGGAAAAGCCCATTGAGAGTCCTTAATGATTGCAGAGACCTTAGAGTCACAAGGAAGACCAGAATCATAGAAGATCCTAGGACCAAACTTACTTGCCAGAGGTCCAGAGGGGTGCCAGTTATCAAACCATAGAGATGAGGACTTACCATTACCAATGGCAATCTTGAGATGGGGGTGAATGATAGGTCTGAGAGCAAGGAGTTTCCTCCACACCCAAGAAGGGTCACTAGGCATTTTGACCTCCCAAAAACTTTTCTTTTTTAATAAATAAGATTTAACCCATTGGCACCACATAGATTGTTCCCCTCCAGAGATGAGGAACCATATGTGTTTAGCAACCGCAGCTTTATTCCATACTTGAATGGATTTAAAGCCCAATCCACCCTCTTGTTTAGGGGAGCACAAGTGTTCCCAAGACACCTTAGCACCAGATTTTTTCAGGTCAGGACCAGACCAGAGGAATGCTCTGAGGATGGCCTCAACCTCCTTGATGACTTTTTTGGGAAGTATAAAAAGGGATGACCAGTAGGTCTGCATGGAAAAGAGTACATTTTTAATTAATTGCACTCTTCCAGCATAAGTTAGGTCCCTATTGGTCCAAGATTTAGTTTTAGCTGTAATTCTTTCAACCATGGCCTTGCAATCCCCATGCTTAAGTTTGGAGGACAATAGAGGGACTCCAAGATATCTAACTGGCAAGGAGTCCTCATTAAAGCCAAGAATTTGGAGAATGTCCTTCCTGGTGGAGTGCTGGACTCCAGAGAAGAACACACTGCTTTTGCCAGGGCTAGGAGAGAGGCCTGATAAAGACTCAAATTCTTGGAGAGCTGTCTTAATGTGTGTGACAGAATTCAATTCACCTTTGCAGAAGATCATGAGATCATCTGCAAAGCATAAATTGATGATTTTAGTTTGGCTACATCTCCAATGAAATTGAAAGTCAGGAAGCATAGCTTTTTCTCTGAGAATGCAAGTCAGGACTTCCATGACAATTACAAAAAGGTTGATGCAGGCCCTCTATGCTTTGATTTTGTTTTGGTTCAGGTATTGGAGGCCTTTATCCAGTCCAGAATTATCTAAGCATTTGTGTTCTACTATTCCTCGAGCTGCTATCACTTTGCTATGTGACATACTGAGATGAGTGATCTACTTAAATGTGAGAATACCCATGTGAGATGTGTGATTGAGCCTCTGAATTTCTTGTGAGACGAGGTAATACGTAGAGGGGGAGTCAAGTAAGGCTTAGATGAGGGTGCTCGGACCTTAGAGAGTGATATGAAGTGGTGAGGTCTCTAGGGAGAAGAAGAGTGAGCCTATATATTGTAGGTCTCCTGATAATTCTGCTATTGTGAACATGTTGCTGTTGTGCCATCTGCTATTTGGGAGGATCTTGCTAATTCTCCAGGTTATCAAACATTTTTACTTGAACTTCATGTTTATCTATAGCAAGGGTTGTTGCTATAGATTCTGTTTGCTTGCTTGCATTTCGATTATGCTCATTTAGTGGGTTGCAAGGGCTGTTGCAATCTCCATTTTACTTGCATGCAATTGAACCTTCATGTTAAACTATAGCAAGGGCTGTTGCTATAGATTCTTGCTTACTTATCTGTTATTAGAGCTTTCATTTGTTCATTGTATTCGTTGGGAACTTGCTGTGTTGCTGTTTCTAAGGAGACACTGCCCAATTTTCCAGTAATACAGTGGACATGATTGTTAATTGCTTAGAATTGTTTGGTATCATCTGGACTGCTGTGTGTCTGATCAGCATCCACGATGTTGAGAATTCTGGCCTAGCCTTGGGGGGCTGTCCCATGGCATGTATTAGTCCCTTCTGGGAGGGGGCATTTCCTCCCTTCTCATTCTATGAGTTGCAACTGTTGTCTGATGCTAGTGCTGCTGCTGTATAACATATCTGAGGTGCTGCTGTGGCAGCCTCCCGGATGCTCTACTACTACTACTGCTGTTGCTACTCGCTATTACTGCTACATTGTGTTATGTTATGCTGCTACATTGTTTCTTTTGCTGCTGTGTACTACTGTTGGAAGTTCTACCTCTATCTCTTCCTCTTTATTTTCTCTTTTTCAGCTGCTGCTGTTGTATACGCAGTGGCTGGCACCTTGAGGGTGCTCCAATTACGAACGGGTCATGCCGGAATTTTCAAAATTTTCTTCCCAACAGTTTATGGAGAGTGTTTCTCCTTAGATTCAAGATCTTGTTTTCCCCTTTTGAGTGTTTCTCCTCCCTCTTTCTGATGGATTAGAAACACTCGTTCCCATTTGTAGCCTTTTGGCCATCCCACTCCCTCCTTGGCGGTTTGTGCTAGGGAGGTAGTTATTTTGTTTTGATTTGCCTTTTCTTTTCTTTTTGTTTTGTCCTCCTGGGGTATGCCCCTTGTAGGCTGTATATTCGCTTATCCTCTTTTATTTTCAAGCTAATTTACCCAAAAAAAAAAAAATTACAAAAAGGTAAGAAGAGAGAGGATCCCCTTGTCTAAGCCCTCTCTTGCCTTTGATATAACCAGTGGACTCCCCATTGATATTTAAGGAATAATTGGCAGTGGTAACACATGTATGAAGCCAATTAATCATTTTCGGGTGAAAATTCATGCATTTTAGGACATCCCACAGAAAATCCCAATTTACATTATCATACGCTTTCATGATGTCAACTTTCATGGCGCATCTAGGAGAGGGAGATGATTTATGGTACCCTCTCATAATTTCTTGGGTAAGGAAGATGTTATCAGCTATTCTCCTACCCTTGACAAACCCAGATTGTACACAATCAATGAGAGAGGGAAGGGCAGATTGCAGCCTCTTAGCTAAGATCCTTGCTATGCTCTTGTAAATGATGTTACAACAAGAGATTGGCCTATAATCACTAACCTTGGAGGGGTTAGGAATCTTTGGAACAAGTGCAACAATGGTGGCATTAGCCTTAGCAAGTAGCTTGCCAGACTTAAAGAAATTCCTCACAGCTGCAGTAATGTCATGGCCAATGATAGGCCAAGCCTTGTGGAAAAAATTTGCATTAAATCCATCAGGGCCAGGAGCTTTCTGTGGGTTAAGCTCCAAGACAGTGCTCTTGATTTCAATGTCTGTGATTTCTTGAACCATAGACAAACATTGTTCATCAGTCAGCTTTTTATTAATTAACTGTCTAATTCTCTCAAGACCATTATAATGGGAATCATGTGGTTTGCCAAGCAGGTTATTGTAATAATAAGTGGCAAAGGAGTCTTTTATTGTTGCCATATCATGTGTAACAGTTGAGCCATCAAGGACAAGGCTAGTAATCTTGCTTCTGTTCCTATTGTTGTTAACTGATTTGAAGAAGAATGAGGTACATTGGTCCCCTAACTTTAACCACTGGATTCTAGATTTTTGTCTAGCAAGGCCTTCCTCAGCTCTAGAAAGAGTGAGAAACTCCTTGAAGACATCTCTCTCCTCAATTTGAATGGCAGTGGTTGGATTATTGCTCAATTGCCCCTGGAGTGTTTCTAGATGAGCCTTAGATTTAAGAACTCTATCAGAGATATCACTAAACTCCTTAATGTTCAGTTTTTTTAGCTCAACCTGGAGCAACTTAAGTCTCTCATAAACACAGTACATTGGATTACCCAGAATAAAAGTTCTCCAAACTTTTTGAACAGTTGGAAGAAATAATGGATGGTCTGCCAGAAAATTGAAAAATCTAAAGGGTTTGGGAGATGATCTTGGCACAGGTGTGATGTAGACCACAGTAGGGGAGTGGTCAGATATCCCAGGAGTTGGGAAAAAGGCAGAGGAAGACGGATAAGCTTTAATCCAATCTTCATTGGCTAAAACCCTATCAATCTTGGAGGAGATGTGATTAGGGGGAAGCTGCCTGTTAGACCAAGTTAGATGACACCCTGTGAATCTCAAATCCTCAAGCCCACAGGTGTACAAGCAATTGTTGAAGTCATCAACATGGGGAGGGCAAAGTGGGGTACCCCCAAATTTCTCTGAGGGAGATCTAATGACATTGAAATCCCCTAAAACAACCCAAGGGATTGGCTTCAAGAGAGTCAATAGATTACTCCAAAGGACTTGTCTCTCAAGATGATCATTGGACCCATATATAAAAGTAGCATGGAACACATATCCATTCTGCAACTCATTAATTTCACAATGCAGATGCTGGCTGGACATTCCTAGTACTTGGACAGATAAAAGGAGAGGGTCCCAACAAACCACAATTCTCCCAGAAGGGGAGGGGACACTAGTGTGAACAAACTGCCATTGGGGGCAGACCAAACAGGGACAATTTATTATTAAGCAAAAAGGTTTTAGCTGCCTTTTGTTTAAGAGGGTCATTAAGCCCACGCAAGTTCCAAAATCCAACAGAAATAGGGGTTGAGAGCTTCTCTCTCTAGAAATAGAGAAGAATGCACTCCCCTTTCTCCAATCTTCTAGCTATGTTGATACAGAGGTAATCTAAATGCTCTGAATCAATTTCATTCATCACCAAATCGACCTTACCCAAAATCGTTCCTGTTCGATTGACACAGAAAAAACCAAAAAAGGGGATCTGACTTCAGGGGAGTCGTGTTCAACTTTTCAGCTGATTGCAAATCAAGAAGGAGTCCAAGACCCAGGGGCGCACCAAATCTCTACTTCGTGGGTCTATTTTCAGATGGAGTTCCCTCTCACGAGTACAAGGCCCATCCGCAGGGATGGGATTCGTCTCCAATCTGTCCAGATGGAATGAAGTCGGTCTCGATCGGATGAGGGGCTTCTCAATCCAGATCCACTCCATCCACGACGGAGGTGTTGCTGTCCGGTAATCTAGCAAGAGGGTCCAAGGGGATCTCGCTCTTGCTGTGTTCACAGGGGGTCTCGTCCAAAAGGGGATCTTGTTCTCAAGGGGTGTGATCATCTCTCTCCCGAGAGGACAAGAAATGGAAAGCCCAAAATCCAAAAGGGGATCTGCGGCTTCAAGAGGTATTCAGAGGCATTGGGGCGGTCTGATTCTCACCTATCTGACTGGCCCTATAGTTCGGCCACAGAGTGCATATAAACCAGATCTGGGTAGTCCTCTTCTACAGCACAGATGGGTCAGCTCGAGTTTGATTATTTGGGTTTCTTCGACCTCATCAAACTGATATAGAGGTCTGCAGCAAAGGGGGTCAGAAAATCAACCACTGTTACGGAGACCCGCGTTCTGGGTTGAAGGGTTATCAATTCAGACGCCAGTCTCTCAAAGAAGTACCAAGGTATAAGATTTCATTCAACAAACTTCATTCGGTACAGGAATTTTCGGTACATGAATTTCATTCGGTACAGGAATTTCTACATTAAATTGTTCTGCTGTGTTCCTGCTGGTTTCCCTGTAGTGGGTACGTAAGTTTGCATTTTGCTAGTTTCTATTGTGTTTCTGCTGGATGTTATCGACTTGAAAGAGCATGGGTATCCATGTTCATCTTTGAACAAAGTATGGAATTCTGGGTTGTAATGGCGTTTGTGATGAAGCTCAGATTTCTAAAGGGGAAGGAATAGTGGACCCCACGCAGGTTGTGCTTCATGCACTACCCCTTACGCTGTTGTACTACACTGTTTGGGGAAGTATTTGTCTCACATTGTGGGTTACCATGGGTCCACCATAGGCAGACCCTTTGGATGGACTCTTATGCGTAGTTGCTAAAGGGCAGTTGACTGAATTTGCCCTCAAGATCCTTACAATTTCATTTTAGGATCTACGATATAGCTTCTGATTGTGCATCTGTGTTCTAGTTCCCTTTGTTAGGTGTCATTGTTGTCACGGCATAAGGGGTAATTCCGTATTGGTTCTGGTTCTGCTAGTGTGCATTTGTTGAAGTTTTCGTAGCCTATTATGATTCTGTTTGGAACAAGCTAAAGTTGCTTACGGCCATGGCCGATTTATATGTTGTTCACACAACACTTGTTCTATTTTCTCCTGCTTGGTAGTAGTTGAGCATTTGGAGTTTGGTTGTGGCTGTTTTCGGCGTTTGGTGGAGTTTGACTTAGGTCCGAAGGCGTGGTTACTTAGGTTTGATGGGCCAAGTTTCTGCGGGCTGGGGTTCTCCGAAGGGCACGGAGTATACTCTAGGGCTGACTCTAGTCATGGTTCTACCATAGCACGGTTCGGAGGTCTCATCCACCTCCGACCCTAAGTTCCATTTGCGAGTACTGCTGTCATTACAGGGGGCACATTGTTCTATTTTCTCTTGCTTGGTTTGGTTGTGCAATTGGAGTCTGGTTGTGGCTGGTTTTCGGCGTTTGGTGGAGATTGACTTAGGTCCGAAGGCGTGGTTACTTGGGTTTGATGGACCAAGTTTCTGCGGGCTGGGGTTCTCCGAAGGGCACGGAGTTTTCTCTAGGGCTGACTCTAGTCTTGGTTCTACCATAGCACGGTTCGGAGGTCTCATCCACCTCTGACCCCGTATTCCTTTTGCGTGTACCATTACCATTACAGGAGGCACTCTTACGTTTACCGTGTGTGGGGTTTTATGGATTAGGATAGCTGCACCATTTGGGTGATTGTGTGTGTGTACAGAGCCCGACGGTGGAGATTGCCATAAGATGTGTTCTACATAGTGGTGACCTGGTTTTCTCTGATCCGGGGATTATTCCTTGGGGCTGGCTCTGTCTTTCATGATCTTTAGCTTGGTTGGGGAGCTCACCTACCCCTAGCCTATCCTTGTATTTGATAACACCGCGGGCGATTCTTTTACTTTCATGATCTTGCTCTATCTCTTATGGGTTATTATGACGACTGTGGAGCTTGGATGAGGGTGTTTGCAACTTCAGGTGGACTAGGCTTGTGTCCTGTGTAGGGTTCTATGGGGGGTTCCCTTGGGCTTTTGCCGGTGTTCCACTAGAGACTCATACTCTTGGCGCCGTGTTCTCGGTTGTTGTTACTACCGTAGTGGAGGTTTGGCAGATCTTAAGCATATGAGTTGATGTGTTCATCGCTCTTCGTATCTCCCTTACTTTGGGGAGGTATTTGACATTTTCACCACTTACATATGGTTCTTCTGCATTGCCCTTGCTCATGTCCTTGATGCCTCCTTTTCCTTTGGGATAGCTAGGCTAATGGGACGCGAGCACGGGCGAAATCACATTTCATACATTGGGGCCTTCTTGGACCCACTACATGATACCCAATTATGTGCATGTTTTGCTATTATCCTAGCCTTGCGGGTTGTGCATGGCATTAAACCATTATCTGCTTCACTTATTGCTTTTGCTTATTTACACCTATGCTGGTGGAATGTGCCAGTAATTCTTATTTTCCCACCCCGGCGGGTTGTGTCGGGGACCACGCACTTTTCTTTTCTTTCTTTTCCTTTCTTTCTTTTCATTTTGTCCTTCCTGGGGTATGCCCCTTGTAGGCTGTACATTCGCTTAACCCCTTTTAATTTCAAGCTTATTTACCCAAAAAAAAAAAAAAGTTCCAAAATCCAAGACAAACACAAGAACCAGTCATGAAGTTATTTAACAAAACAGGCATAATATGGAAAGAATAGTAATATAGCCTTATCAAAAGAAAAGGGGATTAGGTACTGCCCTTATTAAGGAGTTTGCGCTCCTTTTTCAGCCTCTTTTTCCTAGAGCTACTGGATTCCTGAAATCCTTGTCTTCCTGGAACAATGAGTTTGGCCCCTGATTTGGTGTTAAGCTGAGGAGGTAGCTGCTCCTTGGCCTTATCCGGAGAGGAGGGTTCTTTCACCTCTTCATCAAGAATTAGGATCTCCTCATCTATGGCCTCAGAATCATCAGAAGAATGACTTTGAGTGCCTGATGGTTTAGAACTGGTAAGGGGTGACTGTGATTTTGGGGTGAAGGAGGAAGAAGAGACTGAAGCAATGTTGTTGACAAGGCTTGTGCTAGGAGGGGAGTTGGTTGGTTCTGATCCACTGGAAGGCACCAGAGTGATCTCTGTTCCAGGCTGGGTTACGGTTTGCTGTGACAGGTTGTCCGAGGGGAAAGTAACCTGATTCACCAGCTCTGGCAAGGAGCTAGGAACTGGATCTGAATCTTGCTTGTCGGTCCTCAATTCTGTGAAAGTTTGCTTCCCTTTACCCACCACAATCCATTCTTCCCCATTGTTGGTTGGTTTGGGGGCAGATTTAGGACTACAAGTATGGCCAAATACCTTGCAGTTCTCGCACTTTGGGGGAAGCCATTGGTACTCTACCCCAATCATTATAGAGTCAGAGTTGACCGAAATGGTGATATCACTTGGAAGTTCGTCCTCTGCGTTAATCTCGACACAAACACGTGCGAAGTCCAGTCGTCTCTTATTTGCAGTGGCTTCATCCACATGGATGGGTTTGCCGATTGCACTTGCTATCTTGCTGAACCCAACGTGCGTCCAAAATTCCAGTGGTAGTCTATGTAGCTTTATCCACACAGGAATGGTGGAGGGGTGAATTTTACCTGGAGCCAACATCCTCTTCCATTCCTTCAAAACGAGGTACCTGCGGGAGAAGAAGTACGGCCCCCCTTGGAGCACCGCCAGCTTGGACGCTTCATCTTCAAACTCAAACAAGTAGCAAGAGCCTAACTGTTTAACAGAAAACTTGCCATGGTCTTTCCATACTGCACGAGCAGTGGCAGAGAGAAGGGGTAATGGCATATTCCCATCCAGAAAATGCCCCACTAGACAGTGCATACCTATTCCGTCGTCTAGCTGGGTTTCATCAAAACTAACATGAGCATCCTTCCCTTTTTGAAACTCTGGGTAGTGCCCTAACCTCATCGACTTAGATGGAGCTTGAGCTTTGAAGAGGGCAGACCAGTTTTTTGCTTGGGGAGCTTGAGGTGGGACTTTAGCATTCCCAAATGTCTTGGTCTCTGGTGCATGAGTAGGCTCCTTTGCATCCGGAACTGAGACATAGTCCCCTTCAATATCAAAGGTAGATGGTAATTCTGTTCCTGCTTCTTGCAGTTGAATGAGGTGCTCCTTGAATTTTGAGAAACTTACATTAATTCCTGAACTGACCATCTCCCCTTCGATAGAGTTAACTAGAGAGGTCGGACGATTTGCTCTGTCCATTCTATCCCCCTCCTCTTGAAATACTCTCTGTAGTATACGAGATGGACTAGTTACTGATTTCGAGGGGCTATGAGTACCAGACATGAGGTCATTTGTGTGAACTCGTTGGGACCCATCGATAGGTGAAGAGAGTGACTCTGGGACAAGGGGTTTGCTGTTGAAATTAGGGTTTTTAGAATTAGGGCTTACTGGACGATCAGAGTTGTGGACTGGGAGATTTTGATTGTGCAGATTGTGGGATGGAGAGAGTTTGGTGGGGGTAATGTATTTAGTGGCTGAAGTTCCTGGGTTGTTAAGGACTGAGTTAGGGTTTGCGATTTGTTGTGAGAGGATGGTAGGGTTGTTCGATCTAGGGCTAGATCTTTGTGGGTGCACATTGGTTTGACCAAACTGAAGTTTCGGTGAATATTGAGGAGTACCTGCATCATCAGGTGAGTTGCTAACATAGGGGCATAGATCGAAGCATTGTGGGACGATGGCCATCGAACCCATTGTTTCTGAAGATCCCTTAGAACACGGACTGATTTGAGGTTGTGTAACCCTTCTTTGCTTCTTGCGGAGCTCCTGAGAATCGACTGCTCGCATCACCAAACCTTCGGCCATGGAGATCGAGCAACCCTCCGTTGCAAGGGCTGTTGCAACCTACATACTTACTTGCTTGCACTTGAACCTTCATGTTAAACTATAACAAGGGTTGTTGCTATAGATACTTGCTTTCTTATCTGTTATTAGAGCTCTCACTTGGTTATTACTCTAGGTTATTCATTGTATAAGTTGAGAACTTGTTGTGTTACTTACCTGTTTCAAAGGAGACGCTGCTCAATATTCCAGAAATCCAGTGGAATTGCTTGTTAATCCGGGTAGTGCTAACTGCTTAGAGTTGTTTGGCATCATCTGGACTGCTGTGTGTCTGATCAGCATCCACGATGTTGAGATTTCTGATCTAGCCTTGGGGGGCTGTCCCATGGCATGTATTAGTCCCTTCTAGGAGGGGGCCTTTCCTCCCTACTCTAGCCTGTTCTACACTCTTTATATCCTGCAATTGCAGGTGGTAGTCAAACAGCTGCTGCTGCAGTCTACTACTCTATTTGCTGCTGCAGTTTACTACTATAGTTGACATTTCAAGTCGCAAGTCCAAATTCTGAATGTCCGTAAGACATGTTCTAGCCACTGGTCCATGTCTGCTGTGATACATTCTGTTACTGCTGCTGTATTACTCATTTGTGCTGTGATACGACCTGATTTTGGTAGTTTTCATCTACACATGACAAGCTTCATGGACTCTTCTGCTATCATCTACACATGACAAGCTTCAGATGTTGAAATGCTTCTCAAATTTAATCATTTTGTTGTATGTTTCTTAACCATCTATTTAGAAGGTTAGGAAACATTCAGATTACTTACTCCTAGATACTTGTAGTCAGTTGGCGTAGGTCTCGTATCTTTGTATTGTTCTCTACTTTTCCTTTTTTATTTTATTTTGTCCTCCTGAGGTATGCCCCTTGTAGGCTGTAAATTCGGTTAGCCTTTTTTTTAATTTCAAGCTTATTTACCCAAAAAAAAAAAAAAACTTCTTGGCTGACCATCTTGACTTTTTTTCCATTGTTCAAGGAGTCTGGACTAGGGTCATCAATGGGAATCCTATGTTTGTTGTATGTACAAAACTTAGACTCCTGTAGGAGGAACTCAAAAAGCTTAATTCTAAGGATTACAGTGAGATATCCACAAGAACCTTGGCAGTAAAACAACAACTGGAATCTGTCCAGTTAGAGTTAGGCATTGGTCCTAACAATTCCTCTAAGCAAGCTCATGAAAGAGAGTTGTATAGGCAGTATGTTCAGTTGGCTAGAGCTGAAGAGAGTTTTGCCAGGCAGAAATCTAGAATTCAATGGCTCAAACATGGGGACCAATGCACAGCCTATTTTTTTAAGTCCATTACTCTTAGAAGAAACAAGAGCAAGATTACCAGTCTTGTCCTTCCTGATGACAGCCTCACTTATGATCCCATGACCATCAAGAATACCTTTGTGGATTTTTATTCCAATCTGCTTGGTAAACCACATTCCACTCAGTATGATGGTGCTGCCAGAGTTAATCAGTTGATAGTCTCCAAATTATCCAATGATCAAAGAGAGGCTATGGTTTCTGACATCTCTAACCAAGAGATTAAATGACACACCGAAATGGCTGACGTCAGCACTCTCTCCTAGCGATTCTGGGCGATCTGAAATTGAAACCCTAGAAATGGAGTCCTCTTCTGATAAGGCCATGGCCGATGGTCTAGGAATGGAGATCATCCACAACTCCGAAGTCTCCCCTTCGGGTGGCCTAGGAAAGCAAACCGTAGTAGATCTCCGTACCAAGGCAGTCGATTCTAACGATGTTAGAAAGAAAAGGGTAATCTACATGCCAAGTTCAGTTCGATGGAAACTCCTCAGATGGGGATCCCAGGTTCCACCCATATCGCAACCACCAATTCCTCCTCTTTCAAACCACATGACCATTACCCATACGGCCTTAAAGCTTCTGATTTTACAAAAAGCCCTAATCCTCAAATCTCGTCTGATATATCCCAAGATGACCCTAAACCCATTTGTGAATCATTCTCCACCCCCAGCAAAGGTTCAACCACCAACTTCGGCCCACATAGTCCCACCATATCTACCCCTAAACTCCTCACGGAAACTACAAGAGGTATTCCAGATTGAAGGTGAACGTCTGAGAAGAGAGGAAAAACTTGCAAATTTGGTCCACTCCATGGAAGCGGAGTTAAAAAAAGCGGGTATGGATGTTGATTTATCCAAGCTCACAACCCAGATTAAGTATCTTCAGGAAGGACACCCTAGTTCGGAGTCTCCCTCTCATTACCTTGAAGGGGATTTTGTTGATGTTGTGGATCCGCCCGAGTCTTCCCATACCAAGATTGATCCAAATAACACCCAAAAACCAGGTAAACCCCCTAACTGGTCTTCATTATTCAAAGCACAGGCTCCATCAAAAAAGATGAAACTCGAGCATTATCCAGATATGCAATGAGGTAAGGAAGTAGTAGTTGAGCTTGATGAATCTGATATGGATACTAATTCGTGGAATCAGTGCTTGATTGGGTACTTCCTTGATGGGAAGATGCCGTATAACTTGTTGTGTGCCACAGCCCGTGCAGTTTGGAAGGAGAATGCCCCTACTTCTATTAAGCAGATTGGTTCATGTTATTTCTTTGTGTTCAAAGATGAAGAAACCAAGTTGAAAGTCCTGGAAGAAGGTCCATACTTCTTCTCTAGACGTTACCTGGTACTCATGGATTGGAGACGCATGCTAGTCCCTACAACAAAACATCCAGCATCAATTCCAGCTTGGGTAAAGCTCCACAAATTTGCCTTTGGAGTGCTGGACTGCAGCAGGATTTAGTCGGATAGCCAGCTCAATCAGGAGACCAATTCATGTTGATAACGCCACAGCGAGCAAGAAGAGGTTGGACTACGCAAGGGTTTGTGTAGAGATCTCTGCAGGGGACGAACTCCCTACTGAAATAGTGGTCAAGGCTAATGGTGAATCTGTGGTAATCAGAGTAGAATATCAGTGGCTTCCGTCCAAATGCGCAAAGTGCAAGGTATTTGGTCACAAGTGCAATCCCAAACCAACCCTTATTCCATTAGTGGTTGAGGAAAACCTGGGGGATATCCATAAGGAAGCCGAGATCGCTAGTAGGGATCCAAAAGTCCAAAGAAAAGTACTAGAGGCTTTGGCAAAGGGAGGAAGTTCAGCTTTGGACGTAATTACCAAAGTGGTTTCTCCCCACTATTATTGAATCTGCTGTGGACACAATTTTGGGTCCTTAGCATTATTGGTATATCTTTGTGACCCTCATAAATTGGATTTTAATCCAAGAGTTATTTTATCCTAGCCTTGCGGGTTGTGCAAGGGCATCCTATTTTCCCACCCCGACGGGTTGTGTCGGGGAGTACGCAATTTTTCTTTTCTTTATTTTGTTTTGTCCTCCCTGGGGTATGCCCCTTGTAGGTTGTACATTCGCTTAACCCCTTTTAATTTCAAGCTAAATTACCCAAAAAAAAGGGGGCTTGATCCTATTCCAAAACCTCCCTACCACCTGATCCTATACTAGTCACAAAACCTCCATCCAATTCTACTGGCAGCAGCGGTAGGCAACTGGTAGGGGATCCGGAGCATGGGGATGACTTCATGTTGGTTTCAAATAAGAAGAAAAAGAAAAGGGCGGAGCAATCAGAAGGCTTCCCCTCCTTCAAAAGGGCGGTAATCCTCTCCCTTTACTTTTTGATAGCATCTAATTCTTCCTATCCTCTGCTATATAGTGTAGCATTTATCTACAAGTTTTTGATGAACTCAGCTTTGCTTTTTGGATTCTGGAACTTACGTGGTCTTAATGATACACTCAAACAAAAGGAGGCCAAGAAATTTATTACTAATAATAAACTGTCTTTGGTTGGGCTATTAGAGCATAAAATTAAGGAGGTCAATGCTAAGAGAGTTTTGAATTTTATTTGCCCCCAGTGGCATTTTGCACATAACTATGAGCATGCTCCCATTGGCAGGATTTTTGTGTGTTGGGACCCTCACATCTTTGATATTAATCTAGCTCGTCACTCTGGGCTGAGGTTCTTCACTACATTTGTTTATGGTGCAAATGACCATGTGGATAGGAATGACCTTTGGAGCAGTATGCTTAATATTAAGACTACCTCTCCTTGGGTGTCTTTGGGAGATTTTAATGCTATTAGGTCTCCTAGGGAGAAAGCTGGAGGTTCACCTAACTGGCCTCCCCATATGGATGACTTCAACAATAGTCTCTATGCTTGTGAACTTGATGACCTCAGGTTTTTGGGTTGCTTCTATACTTGGAGCAATAGGCAAGATGCTCCCAATCACATTTCCACCAAGATTGATAGGGTGTTGGTGAATGAAAGTTGGATGAGAGCCTTTCCTTATTCCAATGCTTTCTTCCCTACCCCTGGGTTGTCTGATCACTCTCCTTCTGTGGTTAGCCTTACCCCTTCCCTAAGTCCACCAAAAAACCATTCAAATTTTTTGATTTTTTAGCTGACCACCCTCTTTTTCTTCCTATAGTTCAAAGGGTCTGGAGAATTTTTGTTCTTGGCAATCCTATGTTCTGCATTAGTGAGAAGATGAGGCTTCTTCAAGTTGAGTTCAAAAAACTAAACACTCAAGAATTTAGTGCCATTTCTGATAGAGTAAAAAGTGCCAAACTTCAGCTTCATAATATACAAAAAGAAATGGGGACCAACCCTTTAAACCCCTCCAAACAAGCTGAAGAGAAAGTTGCTTTTAGACAGTACCTCATGCTGTCTAAGGCTGAAGAGAGTCTGGCTAAACAACAATCAAGAGTTCAGTGGCTTAAGCTTGGTGATCAATGCACATCATTCTTCTTCAAATCTGTTAGCAATAACAGAAATAGGAGCATGATCACTAGCATTACTCTTAGTGACTCCACCACTACCCAGGACATATCAGTGATTAAGTCCACCTTTGTTGATTTCTATAATGATCTCTTGGGGACTCCACATAGTTCCCATTATGATGGTTCAACTAGGGTTAAACAGTTAATCCATAGGGTATTAACTGATGAACACAAAAGTTGGATATGGTTCAACCTATCATCGATACTGAAATTAAAGAGACTTTGTTGAACCTGAACCCTAAAAAAGCACCTGGCCCAGATGGCTTTAATGCTGGATTCTTCCAGAAAGCATGGCCTATTGTTGGTTATGAAGTCACAGCTGCAATTAAGAGCTTCTTTAGGTCTAGCAAAATGTTAAGGAAAGCCAATGCCACCGTGGTTGCCCTTGTTCCTAAAGTCCCCAACCCTTCTAAGGTTGGGGACTTTAGACCCATTTCCTGCTGTAATACCATTTACAAGTGCATTGCAAAAATTCTTGCCAAGAGGCTCCAGAATGCTCTTCCTTCCCTTATCGATCCTGTCCAATCGGGATTTGTTAAGGGTAGGAGGATTGCAGACAATATTTTTCTTACCCAAGAGATTATGCATGGATATCACAAGTCCTCTCCTACACCCAAGTGTGCAATGAAGGTGGATATTATGAAAGCTTATGACAATGTTAGATGGGATTTTCTTTGGGATGTCCTATTAGGCATGAATTTTCATCCTACCATGATCAAATGGTTACAAGCATGTGTGACCACTGCTAACTACACCCTAAGTATCAATGGGGAGAATACTGGATGCATTGAGAGTAAGAGGGGCCTTAGACAAGGGGATCCGCTTTCCTCTTACCTCTTTGTAATTGTCATGGAGATACTTCTTGCATATTGAGAGAGAAATCATTGCAGTCAGATTTCCATTTCCATTGGAAGTGTAGTCAGAACAAGATCATTAATCTTTGTTTTGCAGATGATCTTATGATCTTCTGCAAAGGGGATGTAGGATCTGTCAGACACATCCAAGCATCTCTCACTGAATTTGAATCATTGTCTGGGTTGAAACCTAGTCCTAACAAGAGTCAAATATTTTTCTCTGGAGTTGAAGCATCCACTAGAAGAGGTATACTGAGTGTACTTGGATTCATAGAAGGGTTGTTACCTGTTAAATATCTTGGTGTACCTCTTCTCTCCACCAAACTGACTCATTTGGATTGCAAACCTATGGTGGATAGGATTATATCCAAAACTAAGTCTTGGACTAACAGAGACTTAACTTATGCTGGGAGAGTTCAATTGCTTAAAAATGTTTTGTTCTCTATGCAAACCTACTGGTCCTCTTTGTTTATACTTCCTAAAAAGGTGATTACGGAAGTTGAGTCTGTTCTGAGAGCCTTTCTATGGCCTGGGCCAGACCTTAAGAGGACAGGTGCTAAAGTTTCTTGGGAGCACCTATGTGCTCCCAAAGAGGAAGGTGGCCTTGGACTTAAGTCTATGCAGATATGGAACAAGGCTGCAGTGGCTAAACACATCTGGTATATCATCTCAGGTGGTGAACAATCAATGTGGTGCCAATGGGTAAAGTCCTATTTACTTAAGGGCAATAATTTTTGGCAACTCAAAATGCCCAGCAGCCCCACATGGACCTGGAGGAAACTTCTTAATCTTAGGACTACTGTTTTTCCCTATATTAAGGTTGTTATAGGTGATGGGCACAACACTTCCCTCTGGTATGACAATTGGCATCCTTTGGGTCCTTTGGCTACTAGATTTGGGGATAGGGTCATTTATGACTTAAGTCTCCCTAAGAACTCCAAGGTCTCTTCAATTATTAGGGACTCCAAATGGGCTCTCCCTGTCACTCAAACTTGGGAGATCAATGATGTGAGAGCTGGTCTCATTAATCTCCCTGATCCTATTGTTGGTAAAGCTGATTTACATAGGTGGACCCTCACTACTAATGGTGAATTTGCTGTGAGCTCTCTGTGGAACAGACTTAGGACTCCATTTCCTAAGGTTCCCTGGAGCTATAGTATATGGTTTCCTGGTCATATTCCAAAATGCAACTTTATTGCCTGGGCGGCCGTTCAGGAGAGACTATACATGGAGGACAGACTCATTTTGTTTGGCACTAAGACTACATCTAATTGCAGTTTCTGTCCTAATAATGAGAGTCATGATCATTTGTTCTTCAATTGTCCATTTACTTCCCAAGTTTGGGCCCAATTGCTTACTAAGATCAATGTCCATTGGCCTCCTAGAACTTGGAATAATTGGATTGCTCTCTTGGCAACAATCAAAGGCAAAACTCTTGAACCAACCTTAATCAAATTGATTTTTACTACAGCCGTGTACCACATTTGGATTGAGAGGAATGTGCGCAAGTTCCAGAATGTTGCTAGTCCTATTCCTGTAGTAGTGAGCAAGATCCACTCAGTCATTAGACATAGGTTAATGTCCTTGGAAAAATATTCCAAAGGTCTTCAACCTGATGGGCTTTTGGCTCAGTGGAATATTGCCCATAGCTGACTGTAAGACAGAAGTCATGGATCATTTATGCATGCTTATTATTATATTATGATGTGGTATATTGAGCTATTTGTTGAGTATCATGCAGGTTCATGCAAGTTCAGATCAGGATCTAAGCAGGATCCTAGGAAAGTGGTCAGCTCACCCAAGGGCTAATCTCCCATTTGGGTATTTGTGGTTGCAGGTACTAAGAGAATTGACCTAATCCCCATTGGGGAGCTTTGTATGCAGGTATTGTAGCATTTGGAACTTCCCTGGCTGTCACATTATATACTTGAGCGTGTGAGAACTACTCAAATGAGGGTACCCTATGAGATTTGAGCTTTCTTCCATTGCTGAGTGGAGAGACTTGTGAGTAGAGAGACTTGGGCTAATCCTCAACTCATGTGAGAAAAGTGAGCGGGAGGTCAGATTTTGAGGGAGTTCAGTAGGTGAGTCACAAAAGAGCTGGGGCTTGATTTTCTAGCTGCCGTTACATTTTCCAAAAGCTCCATACTTTGATGTTACTTTTGTATGCTTGTTTATTATGTTACTGTGTCTCCTAAGGAAGGAGGCATTCCTTGGGTTATTTGGATCACAAGCTCTTTATTTGTTGTCTCCTTGGAAGGAGGTATTTAACCTGTAGATCCGTTATTGACTGTTTGTTGCTACACTTGGGAGGTACCCATTCCTCCGTTCTGCTGTTGTAGCTTCTGTCTGTGTCCATTTTACCAAGCAGTCATGGCAAATTTCTGTTTTGATGGGATTTAAATCCTGTGGTAGTTGTACCTAATGTCAATAGGTCATGCCAAATTCCCCATGTAGTTTTGTCTGCCATTATTATTCTGCTACGGCTTGCCAAATGATGTGATCTGCGTTCTGTTTCGCTACTATTGCTGTACCGTTTGATCTCTGTTATTGCACTACCATAATACCGTGTGATCTAAAGTTGTTACTCGATATATTGGTAGCCTAATCCCATGTAACGGGCTCCTAGCTGGTTTGGGGGATGTCCTCCAGCGGTTCGATAATACCTCATGGTTCTGCACTGCTGTACCGTTTGCTGCTGTTGCTGAACCATTTGCACTGTTGTACCGTTTACTCTGCACTGCTGCTGTACCGTTTGCTGCTACTGCTGAACCGTTTGCTGCCTCTGTTTTCACTCAATTGGGTTGAGCACTGCCTTTGTGTTCCCTCATCCCATGTACCGTTCGGTGGTGCTACTACCAGGAATTAAAGTCAATCGTCTATTTCAGTGTTCCACACTTTGTAACTCGTTAGTATGACCTTAGTGTCACATTTTGTAATGTGTCGTTAGATCACTCTTGTAGCCACTTGGCCTTCTTCTATGTGTTGTTGTTTTAGCATACATTTTCTTGTCTTTTATTTTCTTTCTTTTCTTTGCTTTGTCCTCCTGGGGTATGCCCCTTGTAGGCTGTACATTCGTTTTGCCTCTTTTATTTTCAAGCTGAATTATCCAAAAAAAAAAAAAACCAAGAGATTAAAGATACCTTCATGTCCCTGAATCATAACAAAGCCCCTGGCCCTGATGGCTATAATGCAACTTTCTTCCAGAAGACCTGGCATATTGTTGGGCATGAAGTCATCTCTGCTGTTAGGAACTTCTTCAGGTCTGGCAAGCTCCTCACCAAAGTAAACTCCACCATCATCGCTCTGGTTCCTAAAGTCCCCCTTCTAAGGTGGGGGACTATAGACCCATCTCATGTTGTAACACAATTTACAAGTGTATTGCCAAGATCCTTGCCCATAGGATCCAGGTTGCCCTCCCTCACCTTATTGATCCAGTCCAATCTGGATTTTTTTTTTTGGTAAAGATAGCTTGAAATAAAAAGAGAGACAAAAGAATATACAGCCTACAAGGGGCATACCCCAAGAGGACAAGAAAGAAAAGAAAAGTAGGAAAAGGAAACTAAGCCAAAAGCTACAAAGCTAAGGGAGTTGACTTATGATTCTAAACCTTCAAAATAAGAAGAAAAAGAATCACAAATATACTAAGTACACAATACAACTAAAACAAGATGACAACATCAAGAAGGACTTGGCATCCGCACGGTCAGAACCATAGTAATCTGGGCAGCAACACATCAAACTGGACAACATAACACATCGGGCATAGCACAAATGGCAATTCTTGAACTTGTACATCGGCCACAGCATAACACACAATCAATTCTTGAACTTGTACATCACCATCAGGAATACATCCCAACACGATCAATTGATAAACTTGAATACTGCACAACTGGCATGAAATGATCCTTGAGCAGCAACAATAATCCAGCTGGAACTATACTGGACATGAACTACGAGCATTGACCATTACACTAGCAGATTCAGACAACAATTTTCTGTAAAATTAGACTACTTTATTGGGAGGACTTCCCCCTCCCCAAGGGAATTCTATATTCCTGTGGATAAGCAATAAAGTAACCTGTTGCAGTCAATAAGTTTGAAATCTGGAGTTTGATTTTTGGACAGTAACCTGCTGCAGTTTGAACACTGCAGCTTGAACACTTCTTATCACAAAATACATCAACACTGGACAGCAACAGAGCTCATCACTAAGGCATGCACAGAGACAAACATAAACTGGACAGCAACAATCTACCCATACTTATGCAGATCTCTAAGTGGAAGTACAACAATCAATTCAGCAAACACAGAGGACAAACTGGAAAGCCTCACTATAACCAAGTAGCACAAAACATGTAGCAAACACTGCAACTTTCAGTCCATGGAAGCTATCATCCTAAGATCCATACAACAAACAGAATCAGAAAGGTGAAGGCTTGTATTCCTAGTTATATGTGGCTCACCTCCTACTCCCTAGGAACCTCATAGCTTCATACTCTCGCTATGGATCCAATCTCCCTCGACTCAACCTCACAAGACTCCCCCACTACATATTACCTCCACTCATGAAGGAACTCTGAGGATCAAGCACACATCTCACAGGGATAACACACATTATAGTAGATACACACAGCTCATAAACAAATATAGACATCCAAGGAATGCCTCCTTCCAAGGAGACAGAGTAATAGAATAACAGAGTAGCACCATGGATTTACATTGTTGCTGATTGTTATGATGTAGATGATTCTGTTTGGGCCCTTCTTTTTGTCGTGTGCCCTATGGTTTTATTCTGCTGCTGCTATCCACTTGCCCTTGTGGCAATACTTGGTTCCTCTATTGACTGATCTTGGCTTAGTTTTGTTTGGGCCCTCCTATCTACTTAGATGTCGTGTGCTCCTACGGACAGGCCTGTGTTCCAGTATTTTGGACCTGATTTTACATAATGCTACATATTTATGGTTGTTGTAATGTACTCCGTGAGGCATTATGCTGTTGCTCTTTACTGCTACTGCTGTAACGGTTCAGGGTTACATGCGTCACAGGTTCATATTGGTCACATGTTACTAGTCCAGATTACTGTCCAGATCTTTACTTTACACTTGCTACTGCTGCAATTTGATGAGGGTATTGGTTCTATTTTGGCCCCTCTATTTACACAAGGTCACGGTTTAGGTTGTTACACTTGTTAGGTGCAATTGTTGCACTTATTGATTACCTGTTGCGTACTTTGCTGCTTGAGGGACTGCTGTGTGTTGCTTCAAGCTTCGACAATGTCAATTTTCAAACGGAACGCTGCCCAAATTTAGCCTAGCCTAGCCTAGGGGGGCTGTCCCTTGGCAAGTATGATCCCCTTTGGGAGGGGGCTTCCTCCCGTACCTAGCCTTGGGGGGTTGTCCCTTGGCACGATTCATTGTTAGGATTCACGGTATGATGGCATGATGGCATGCTATTTGTCACAGAGCCATCCATTCCATTCTACTCAATGCCATAGTGCTCCGCCATGGAGCCATCCATTCCATTCTACTATCCAGCTGCTGCAGTTCATAGTTGTTGCAGATCAATCCTACAATTGATGCAACAGCAGATTTGTGCATTGTGCAGCAGCAGTCTATGTGTTGGTATAGCAGTTTGGTGCAGCAGCAGTTTGCAGTGGTAAAGGCTTAATGTCGCTGCAGCAGCAATTCTGTTAAACAGCAAGAGGTTCTTTCCCAACTTATGCCAAGTGACATGTTCAATCATCAAGCTCTATCCCAGGTTACTCCAAGGTGCTCTCATGTTCAAGGCCCAAACTTCAAGCATCAAGTTTATGTTCAAGCAACCCCAAGTCACATATGCAGTTCCAAGTCTCATGTTCATTCATCAATTACCATGTTCAACCTCTTTTTTGTGTGGTGTTTCTCTCTCCTCTGATAGATGGGAGAGAAACACCTCTAGAACACTTTGTAGCCATTTGGCTTTAGCTTTCCCAATTTTCTTTTCTCTTTCTTTTCTTTCTTTCGTTTTTCTTTTCCTCCTGGGGTATGCCCCTTGTAGGCTGTACATCCGGTTAGCCCCTTTTTATTTCAAGCTATTTTACCCAAAAAAAAAAAAAATGGTCATGCCCATATTCTATCTGCTGCTGCTGTAGGTGTGATAATTGAAGGTTCTAAGCCGGCCTATTCTATTCCTAGCTGGAATTTTGCAGTTGGTTGTGCTTTGTTAGTTTTAAATGGTATGTTGTATTTCAGTTTTAGAAGGGAACTTTTTACCCATGCAACGGGTTCCTAGCTAGATGAAGGATGTCCTCTAGGCCTACTCTGGAGCTTGTTTGTTTATATCAGTAGGATCAGAACCCAATTCAAACTGGACAGCATCTAATTGCTGTCTGGATTCTATAACTCTAGCAGAGATGTCACTGTATACAAAGGCATTCAGTTTCTTAAATTCCTTTTGCAATAGCTAGAGTTTCTCATAGACACAAAACATGGGGTTCCCAAGGATGATTTTCCTCCAGATTTGCTGGATAATTTGGAGGAATTGTGGGTGGTCTACCAAAAAGTTAAAGAATCTAAAGGGCTTCAATGTCTTTTTAGGTGGAGGGGTGAGGTACACCACAAAGGATGAGTGATCAGAGATCCCGGGATTAAGAAAATGGGCATTGGACCAACTAAAAAGTTTAATCCAGCTCTCATTAACAAGAACCCTATCCAATTTGGTGGAAATAGAAGAGGATGCCTCTTGTTTATTAGACCAAGTGAATTGGCACCCGGAGTATCTTAGGTCCTCTAACTCTACAGTTTGGAGGCAATTACCAAGATCATTCATCCAAGGTGTCCAAGTCCTATCACCTCCAACCTTTTCATTTATTGACTTGATTGCATTAAAATCACCCAACACCACCCACGGTGAATTGCAGCCAATTAGTTGGATGTCCAACCATAGTTTCTGTCTTTCTAAGTAATTGTTGGGGGCATAGACAAAGGTAGCACAAAAGGCAAAATTACCATTACATGCCTGCACCTCGCAGTGGATGTGTTGACTGGATTGATCAAGGACAACTAGTGACACCACCCTGGGGTCCCAACACAATAATATTCTGCCAGAAGGGGCAGAAAGGTGATTGGTGGAGAAGTGCCACAGAGGAAACATAGTACTAACAATTTTTTGTACTCTGATTGCCTTAAGTTTATGTTCAATGAGACCAACCAGTGCAAGGTTATTATTTTTAACCCATCTCTTTGCTTCACTTTGCTTAAGAGGGTCATTCAATCCCCTTAGGTTCCAACAACCGAAATGTAGTGGAATGTCAGACATATTTAAAATCTTGATAGTCTCCTACTGTAGAACAAAAAGCCATTCGACAGGCATGTTAAGTGCCCAAAAAGCCATGAGAAAAGGCAAGCGTATGCACTATACAAGAAGTTATATGCAGCATACTTAAGCACCACAAGGCACAAATGCAGTAGTACAAAAAGACTCGCACAATTTACTGGGACAAGGGACAGCAGCCCCACAAAAATACTACTTATTAAAAACATAAATTATTTAAGCTTGGAGGTTTAGGACTTCCCTTTGCGCTTGGAGCCATTTCTGCTCCGCTTCTTCTTGAATTTGGATGCTTTGTTCGAACCACTCGAGCCAGCTATGATGTCTGGAGTAGGATCCTTGATATTAGGAGTTTGAAACTCCCCACTTTCTGAATCCTCCCCCTGGGAAGCACTAGGCAGACCCAAAGACCTGACCTTCGTAGACTCCTCTGCAATTGTTGAGTGGCCCCCTTTGACCACCACCAAATCAGGATGTAGTATGGGAGATTCACTATATAGTTCAACTGCTGGTGGTTTACCCGAGCCTTGCATAGGAGGACTATCAAAAACCTCAATTTCTTAATCCATGGCTTCACTTAGGGTGTCCTCTTCTAGGATAGGATTAGTGGCTGCACCACTCTGAGCCGTATTTACACGAATAGGGACATATTTAGTAACTGCTTCTAAGGTTGTTATCCCTCCTAATTTAATGGCTGCAGCCTTACCAATGGTCTGCCATTCCTCTATTTTGGACGGAATGGACATAGACTTCTCCTTCTCCTCTCTCGTATCTGGAGGTTGAGCAATAGCAGATATAATTTCTGCATCTGTAGTAACCTCCTTCTTCCCAACATTAGTGGTAGGAACTTCCAGAGTGGCTACAGGGGGTGGCACCATTCGACAGGCATGACCAAACACTCTGCATTTACTACACATAGGAGGCAGAACTTGGTATTGAATGGGTAGAACTACTTGCTCACCTCCAACCGTAACTGTGACATCATCTGGGAGGTCTATTTCTGCGTCAATTTCAACACAGACTCGGGCGTGCAAAGTTTTGGTTCTCTTAGCCGTGGCTTGATCCAGATGAATTGGACGCCCAATGGTACTTGCAATGCGACTAATGCACTCTTTGTTCCACAGTTCCCACGGGAGATCTAAGATTTTCACCCATATAGGAATCTTAGAGGGGTGTTCCTTAGTTGGCTTCATCATCCTTTGCCAGTTCTTCCGTACCAGGTATTTGCGCGAGAAAAACCAAGGGCCTTCGTCAAGAACGGATTGCTTGGGCCTGTTCATCACGGAATTGGAAAATAATGAACCCAGAAGCATCAATCTTAAGAGAAACTAGACGATCTTTCCAGGCATTTCTAGCAGTAGCCAGCAGTAAAGGGAAAGGCATTCGGCCATCCAGGAAGTACCCAATTAAATACTTATCCCACGAATCTACCTCAGTGAGTTCCTCGTCGATCTCAACCTCTGCATTCTTCCCTTTATGGAGCTCGGGGAAGTATTCTAACTTCGTATCAAGAGCAGGCCCTTGGGATTTGAGAATGGAAGCCCAATTTTTACTTTTCCCTTTATTGGGATAGGCAACTGGTTGGTTTGTTCGAATTTCACCTGAATGAGATGAGGATGAAGCTCCTTGAGTTTGATTAGGTAGCGGGTGGGTAACAGGAGGGCGAGGTTTAGTAACATCAACTGGATACCCAAGATTGGGGTCAGAGGTCGAATACGGATCTCCCCTCGCATTGTGAAGAACTGGAAGAATGGGAGCCCTAGGCTCAGTTTCTCTGATTGTGGAAGCGTGAGGCCTCTGCTTGGCATTATGTGTATCCTGCTTTGTATCATGTATCAGGCGATCCTCAGATTCCACTCGTTGTAACTCTTGCTGGAAGATCTGTTGTATTTTGCGGGCTGGGCTAGGGTTTTGAGGAATTTTGGGGCTGTGAACTTCAAACTCAGAAGATTGATTGGAGTGGGTCGGGCTTAGGGTAGTGGAAGAAGAGGGAAGGAGTGAGTTAGGGCTAGAATCAGAGGGCTTTTGGCTGGTAGAGAAAGGCTTGATTGGGCTGAATTTGGTTGGTGCGGTATATGTGGTACCTGGTTTCAGGAGGTTGTTGTGGATCTTCCCCTCCACCGCTGTATAGCTTTTTTTTTTTTTTTTTTTTGGGTAAATGAGCTTGAAATAAAAAGGGGCTAACCGAATTTACAGCCTACAAGGGGCATACCCCAGGAGGACAAAATAAAAACAAAGAACAATATAAAGAGGGAAGAACCTACGCCAACTGGCTACAAGTATCTAGAGTGATAAATCTGAATGTTTCCTAACCTTCTAAATAGATGATTAAGAAACATACAAGTAGCACATTGATGCAACAACCAAAAGACTTGGAATGTTTGACATTAAAACTTGATGTTTGAAGCTTGAACATACGACTTGGAACTGCATATGTGACTTGGGGCTGCTTGGACGTAAACTTGATGCTTGAAGCTTGGGCCTTGAACATTAGAACACCTTGGAGTAGCTGTGGAAAGCCCCATATGTTTCCTCCTGAGGACGTTAGAGTCTTGGGCTTTGGAGCCCAAATCTTCCATGGCTATTGAAGATGTATCCTCCATTCCGAGTGCCTTAGTATCACGATCTGCCATTAGAGTTCCATCCGCCATGATTGGATCTTCTTCCATGGTGACACTTCTAGGTTTTCAATTGCCTGGGAATCGCAAAATTGCCACAGAGAGAGATGACGTCATGTTTTCTGGACACCACTTTTTGGTCTTTTTTTTGTGTGGATAAATTAGCTTGAAATAAAAGAGGATAAGCGAATATACAGCCTACAAGGGGCATACCCCAGGAGGACAAAACAAAAAGAAAAGAAAAGGCAAATCAAAACAAAATAACTACCTCCCTAGCACAAACCGCCAAGGAGGGAGTGGGATGGCCAAAAGGCTACAATTGGGAACGAGTGTTTCTAATCCATCTGAAAGAGGGAGGAGAAACACTCTTAAGGGGAAACAAGATCTTGAATCTAAGGAGAACACCCCGATTAACATAGAGTATAATGAAATATTGAAGAGGGAATGGGTTTAGAGCTTCTCTCTCTAGAAATAGAGAGAGAATGCACTCCCCTTAGAATCTCTGATACTTTTCTACCCTATTTTTTGATCAAAAGCCCCAAATCTTTCTGATACAGGGCATACCATACTCTAGCCCGTGATTCTATCACATACACGACAGTCAAACAACAGTTCAAAGGGGATCTGAGTGTTCATGTCTTTTTCAAGAGTTCAAGAACCATCATCCGATGGTGTTATCTGGTTTGGAACTTCACCTCATCAACTCCACCCATTTCAATGGCTCACAAGGCTCTTGCAAGCCTGATGAAGAAGGACGCGGATCTGATATAGAGGTATTTTGCTCTATTCGGACTAAATCCATAAATACTTATCTTGTTTTCATTGTGGAAATGGGTTACAATCTGTGTTTGGAAGACCATGGGAAATGGTCAATCCTTTCAAGTGCAGTTCAATAAACTCAACCCAATCTACCAGATAAGCCTTTCACCGAGTCATTTGAGATCTGGGTCCACTTCACACTGAACCATCACCGTGGCTTAGTTCCTCCCGTTAGGTGTGATGGTGTCACGGCGGTGAGGGTAATACCACAATGGGTTCTGGTTGCTAGGGTGTGTTCAGTATAGTTTTTTTATTTTGGGTAAATAAGCTTGAAATTAAAAAAAAGGCTAACCGAATTTACAGCCTACAAGGGCATACCCCAGGGAGGACAAAGACAGGAAAAAAGGAAAAGAAAGGAAAAAGTTGCATGAAATAAATAGGGATGGCCACAAGGGCTACAAGAGGGAGTGGGAAAACACTCTTAAGGGAAACAATATCTTGAACCTAGGGAGAAACACTCTCCATATACTGAAGGCAAGAAAATTTTGAAAATTTTGAAAATTTCGCCATGACCCATTCGTAGATGGAGCACCCTCAAGGTGCCAGCCACTGCTTATACAACAGTAGTAGCTGAAAACGAAAAGAAAGAGTAAGAAGATGAAGCAAGAACTTTGAGCATTCAGTGGACTTTGAACCTTGGAGTGGCACATGGAGCGACACTTGAGCTGGCTGGGCAGCAAGAACTTTGAACCTTGGAGTTGGAGGCAGCAGTGGACTTGAATAGCCACCTGCTGATGCAACTGCTGGTGTGGCAATGAGCTTTCAGCAAACCTCTGGTCAGATTTTGAGAGTCTAAGTACTAGCCAACACGGGAGGACGCCCCCTCCCAAAGGGGATCAAACGTGCTAAGGGAAGCGGGGCAGGTTCCTTGGACATGAGACTTGAAGCTTGGACAATGAAATGGATGCTTGAACATAAAGTAAGTCCATGAATTGGGAGGAAGCCCCCTCCCAGAAGGGGATCATACATGCCAGGGACAACCCCCCATGGCTAGGCCTAATCTCGTGGATGCTGATCAAACACACAGCAGTCCAGATGAAACCATTATTGATCTGTACAGGACTACAAACTGCAGCAGTAGTGCTGCAGCAGTAGAGCTGCAGTAGAGGACTACAAACTACAAGCAGTAGTATAACTGCCAGCAACCGTAACAGGGCTTGATGGCCACACTCACAGAATCCAACAGTAGCAGGTTTTCCATGTATACAGTGAACAGACAAGAGTACTAATGCAGCAGTAACATAGGGTTGCAACAGCCCTTGCAACCATGATATATGTGTAGCATAAAGCAATAACACTAGCATCATCAAGAGTAACAACAGATAGCAGTGGATTGCAACAGCCCTTGCAACCCAATTAATCATCAATGAAGCACATTGCAGTCTAGGCATAAAGCTATGACACTAGCATCATCAAAAGTATCAACAGATAATAGTGGATTGCAACAACCCTTGCAACCCATATGACTTCAATAAAGCACGATGTTCATACCTCACTTGAAGCTTAAAAGCACTCACACTGACTGCTACTTTCTATTAGAACCTCCCTTGAAGCTTAATGCACCAGTCAATAGTTCCTGCAAACTCAATCTACCCAATTGGGCTGTTAGAAAATAGACTGGCCACACCTTTTGTCTGAATCTGGAATAACCTGCAATTGGGAATCAATTAGTGCCATGATGATAGCAAGGCAGTGGGAAAATAAACTTGTGCACCAGTAGATTAAATGCCACTAACCACACACTCACTACTCAGGTTCAGAATTAATGTGCCAAGCTTCACATAAGTATAAAGGGCCCTCAGGAATTTTATTAAGTGATAACAGTCTGTACCTAATATCAGTACAGATCTTATTCACCACAAATGGAATTGTGTGATGAATATTCTGAAATTTCCTAAGGTTCCTTTCAATCCAAATGTGGTAGAGTGTGACGGTGAAGGATAGTCTGATGATGGTGCTTCTAAGTCCTCTCCCTCTATACACAGAGAGAAGTGAGACCAAGTTATGGAGGGATTGGGGTTGCCATGTAATATGAGATCTGAGAGAAACTTCATCCCAAACCTTTTGAGTAAAGGGACAGTTAAAGAAGAGGTGATTGTGGTCCTCTTCCCCAAAACAGAAACTACAACAAGAAATGTCCTTAATGCCAAAAAGGACTAATCTGTCTTCCGTGGACAATCTGTTCTGAATGGCAAGCCAGCTTATCAAGCTGCATTTGGGAATGTGGAAAGGAAACCAAACAGTTTGGCTCCATCCAACATCAGGGAAATGGGTTCTGATGCGCTCCCAAAGAGAGGAGACAGTAAATAAACCAGTATTGCTGAGAGTCCATCTACAAGTATCTTGTAGAGGGGAGGGATGTGCGATTACTGGGAGGGCAGCCCTGATCTCATTTAATTCCCAAGTCTGAGTGATAGGGAACTTCCAGTGATTGGACCTGGCCAGGATGGTGGAGACTTTGGCATCCTCAGATAGTCCAGAATCATAGATGATGCGATTGCCAAATCTCTCAGCCAATGGACCCAAGGGGTGCCAATTGTCATGCCACAGAAAAGTAGAGTCCCCATTCCCAATTTGATAAAGGATAAAAGGGTGAATGAGAGAACGCAACTGAAGTAGTTTCCTCCAGGTCCAAGAAGGGCTACTAGGTGTTTTGATTTTCCAAAAACTTTTACCTTTAAGTAAGTATGACTTCACCCATTGACACCACATTGATTGTTCTCCTCCAGAAACAAGGTACCATATATGCTTAGACATGGCAGCCTTGTTCCATTCTTGGAGGGATTTAAACCCAAGTCCCCCTTCTTTTCTTGGAGAGCATAAGTGCTCCCATGAAACTTTGGCACCGGTGTGTTTGAGGTCAGGGCCAGTCCAGAAGAAAGCTCTTAGTATTGATTCAACTTCCTTAACAACCTTTTTGGGCAGAATAAATATAGAGGACCAATAAGTTTGCATTGAAAACAACACAGACTTGATCAACTGAACTCTCCCAGCATAAGAAAGGTATTTGTTAGCCCATGACTTGGTACGACTTATTATTTTATCAATGAGAATTCGGCAATCAGTGTATTTTAGTTTGGTGGAAATGAGGGGGACTCCCAAATACTTGACTGGGAGAGTCCCTTCATTGAACCCAAGGATTTGGAGTATTGAGCTTTTGACTGTGTATGGAACACCAGAGAAAAACGCATTACTCTTACCAGGGCTAGGAGTTAAACCAGAGAGAGAGGCAAACTCGTTAAGAGCACTTTGTATGCATTGGATGGAGCTCACCTCACCTTTGCAGAAAATCATGAGATCATCTGCAAAGCAAAGATTAATGATCTTGGTTTTGTCGCATCTCTTGTGGAAATGGAAGTTGGAATCAAGTGATTTTTCTCTGAGTAGTTGGGTGAGGATTTCCATAACAATGACAAAAAGGTAAGAGGACAAGGGATCACCTTGCCTCAGACCTTTTTGACCTTTGATTTTGCCAATAGATTCACCATTAATATTCAGAGAATAATTAGCAGTGGTAACGCAGGCCTTGATCCAATTGATCATAGTAGGATGGAAATTCATGGAGTATAGGGTATCCCACAAGAAATCCCATCTAACGTTGTCATAGGCTTTCATTATATCCACTTTCAATGCACATTTGGGGGTAGGAGAGTGCTTGTGGTAATCTCTCATAATTTCTTGAGTGAGAAAGATATTATCAGCAATCCTCCTACCTTTGACAAAACCAGACTGGACATGGTCAATGAGATGAGGTAGAGCCATTTGAATCCTATGTGAAAGTATCTTTGCAATGCATTTGTAGATTGTGTTGCAGCAGGAAATAGGTCTATAATCTCCAACTTTGGAAGGATTGGGGATTTTAGGGACAAGAGCAATGCTTGTGGCATTAGCCTTAGTGAGTAGTTTCCCAGACCTAAAGAAATTTCTCACTGCAGAGGTAATTTCATGGCCAACAACATCCCAAGATTTGTGAAAGAATCTTGCATTGTAGCCATCAGGGCCAGGGGCCTTATTAGGATTCAATGCCATGAAGACATCCTTAATCTCCTGAATAGAAACTTCAGAGATCATGGCATTTCTCTGGATATCAGAAAGCCTAGAGACAACCAATTGGTTAACTCTAGAGCCCCCAGAATAAAAGGTGGTATGGGGAGTGCCAAGCAGACGAGTGTAAAATTCAACAAAAGTATCTTGAATAATGCTAGGGTCATGAGAAAGGTTGCCATCAGGAAGTATAAGACTTGTGATTCTTCCTCTATTCCTCTTTTGAGTGATAGACTTGAAGAAGTACGAGGTACATTGATCTCCCAGTTTCAACCATTGTATTCTAGACTTTTGTTTGGCAAAACTCTCCTCAGCTCTAGCAAGTTGATTATACTGCCTAAACAGAAGTCTCTCCTGAGTTTGGTTCGAAATATTGCTGGGGTCTGAACCTAGCTCAGCTTGAACAATGTTCAGTTGTTGCTTAACACCCAAAGTTCTAGTGGAGATATCACTATATACCTTGTTGTTAAGCTTTTTGAGCTCCATTTGAAGGAGCCTAAGTTTTTCACACACCACAAACATAGGATTGCCAATAATGACCCTATGCCAGATCCTCTGAACAATGCTGAGAAATTCTGGATGGTCAGCCAAAAAATTGAAGAACTTAAAAGGTTTTTTGGATTTCTTAGGAGTAGGATTCAAATATACCACCATGGGGGAATGATCAGATATGCCCGGGGTAGGGAAATGAGCATTGGAGCAGATGTGAGTCTTCATCCAATACTCATTAACCAAAACCCTGTCAATCTTAGTGGAAACAAAGTGTGAAGGGTCTTGCTTATTAGCCCAAGTGAAATGACAACCAGTGTACCTCAAATCATCTAAATCATTGAGAGCTATACACTTATTGAAATCCTCCATATGAGGAAACCAGTGGTTATCACCTCCCACTTTATCAGTAGGGAATCTCAGAGCATTGAAGTCACCTAAGATAATCCAGGGAACAGAACTCTTCCAGTAAGTAAGGGACTGCCACAAATCGGATCTCTCAACATAGGAGTTAGATCCATAGACAAAAGTGGCAATAAAGTGAGTTCCTCTAGGAATAGAATCAACTAAGCAGTGAATGGCTTGGCTAGTATGATCGATGATACTGATGTCAACAGCAGCAGGATCCCAAGCAACAATAATTCTACCACTAGGGGCTTGGACATAATTGTGAGCAAAAGTCCAAGAGGGAAGCATGGAGGTCAAAATTCTAGATGCATTAGGCTCCTTAATCTTGTGCTCCACAAGGCCCAAAAAGGAAAGTTTATTAATGTTAACAAAAGATCTGACCTCTTTTTGTTTAATGGGGTCATTAAGACCCCTCATATTCCAGCACCCAAAATGAAGAGGATTTATAGACATAGGCAAAAATATATGTTAACAAAAAATGGCAGATGATGGAAGAATTAGTGTACTGCCAAAAGACTTACTATGCAAATTACCTCCTAGCATGTTGAGAGGAGCTGCCTGGACCCCTTCTTCTTTGCTTCTTTTTACTGGAGTTGACTGCTGGCTTTTGTGACTCTTGAGACTTTGGCACCAACTGACTACCCATGTCTTCTTTCCCAGAATCCTTGTTAGGGGTGCTTCCAATATTTGTATCAGAAGTAGGGCAATCAACTGGAATATTGGGAGGCTTAGGATCTGGCTTCTTTCTGGAGTCCACTTTTGGGTTTGTTTTGGATTTCATAAGAGAATCGACCTCTCCTGCTCTACTGGAGGGGGACAATGGAATGCTCTCAGTTTCAATGACTTCATCCACTGACTCACTTGAATCATCATCCGAAGGCTCATAGTCTGTGGGCTTAACCACAAATTGATCACCAGTAGAATTAGGCACAGACACAGTCACTGCCTCCAGAGCATCAAACCCACCCAAACATGAGTAAGTATTCTTGCCTTTACCCACCGTTAGACTTCCCTCTTGCAGAGTGGCAGCATCTTTAGAACTCTCAACATTATCTCCAGGGGGCTTGCCTACCACTCGCCAAACAGTGTTGGATGTGCCTGTTTTGACATCAGACTTAGGAGCACAAGAGTGCCCAAAGACCTTACACTTAGTGCACCTGGAAGGCAACCATTGATATTCCAAGCAGACCACCAAAGATTCTCCATTCACCTTGATCTGAACTTCATCAGGAAGGTCCGATTCTGCATTAATTTCAATACAAATTCGCGCAAAGTCTAACCTTAGTTGTTTCTCCGTAGCTTTATCCACATGCAATGGCCTTCCGATGGTGCTAGCAATACGACTAAGGCCTTCAGCTGTCCAGCACTCGAGAGGTAATTTATGAATTTTGATCCAAGCTGGGATGGAAGTTGGATGCTCAGTAGATGGGGTCAGCATTCTCCTCCAGTCCTTAAGAACGAGATATCTACGAGAGAAGAAATACGGTCCTTCTTCTAAGACTTTTAGTTTGGTAGCTTCATCCTGGAATTCGAAAAAGAAACATGATCCAACTTGTTTGATGATAATATGACCGTGATCCTTCCAAACTGTTCTAGCAGTAGAGCTGAGAAGAGCAAATGGCATTTTGCCATCAAGAAAGTACCCCACGAGACAGTATTTCCAGTTCCTATCATCGAGGTGCGAATCATCCAGCTCGACTACAGCACTTTTTCCTTTCTGTAACTCTGGATAGTGATCGAGCTGCATTCCTTTTGACGGACATTGAGCACTAAATAGGGAGGCCCAATCCTTAACCTTAGACTGAGGATTGTTAGAGTTCTGCGGAATGGAGGTAGTCGTGGGTTTCGCTGTGGGTACATGACTAGGGGAATTGCACTCGACTTCTACAAGATCCCCTTCAACTTTAATTTCACTACTGGAGGAAGCATGTAAAGAGTTAGAATGTACCTCCCGCACTTGCAGAATATGGGTTTTGAGCTGAGAGAGATTTACATTTACTCCAGATTTCTGTATTTCATCTTCCAATGATTGAACCAATGAAGAAATTCGATCCTCACAATCTTGGTTCTCTATTTCCTGTTGGAAGACCTCCTGAAGTTTACGGGCAGGGCTAGACCCGGAGTTGGGCTTTGACGTCAAAGACCGTGCAGATGTGGGATTAGCCACAGGATCAACTATAAGATTATGGTTATTGGGAGTTGGGGTTTGGATTGGATTTGGGTGGGTGTCTGAAAGTTTGAGGTTAGGGTTCATTGGGGTGGAGTTATGTACCGGATCTGTGACTCCTGAGATACCCCGATCGGAGATTGTCTGATGTTGAACATAGAGGTCTTGGGGTTTGAAAGGAGTGATCTTGGTTGGAGTGATAAACACAGCACCAGGAGTCACAAGCTTGCTGTGAATTGGATTCCCTGAAGTTGCTGCAGGGGTAACGGGAACTTCTGCACACAGATCGGAGTTTATTAGCTTGCTGTGAATCGGGGAGCCCGATGATGGAGTATCGCGTACCTCGGAGCATAAGTCTGAGTACCGTAGAGGGGTGGTTATCCCGGACTGCATCATTTGCTTCTTTCTTACTTCATTTGAATCGACCACTCTGAGGCCTGGAAAGTTTTCTTCCATCGAAGAGGTCGGAGGGTTTGCCATGGGAGAAGGATGTATGCTCGACATTTCTAGGGTTTCCCCAGAAATCGCAGAATCGGCAAGAGAGAGAGAAAGTCTAACCCATTTCAATAGATGGAGTCTTCTTCAAGGGCGCATGGTTGCAGCAGGTCTTAGTCTTAGCGATTGGGTTTAACTGGTTTCATCTAAGAGATCCATTTGGGTTTCTACTCAACATCCAAGTTTGCCGGAGGAAAATCTGGCAACATTTTGGTCTATTAATTTGAGGATTTGTTATTGGAGTTTTGTTCAAATCTATGTTTTCTGGGTTCGAATGGGTCTGGCAGGAAGGAGAGTGGGTCTCACGCTCAACTATTTGCGTCTGGGCCCTAATGTTGGACCGGGAAAACATGATTGTGACAGTAGCTTACCTAACATCTGTTGCTCGATCAAAACACAGCTGTATGCTGAAGCACATGGGTGATTGCACACCGAAAAGGGGCCTTTGGCAAGATTGTATGTACTTCACACTAAAGTCATTGGGAACTTGGACCCAACATGTGCAGCTTGGAGATTAGGAATTTCGGGGTTGAGAGCTTCTCTCTCTACACTAGAGAGAGAATGCACTCCCCCAAATTTCTATCCAAATTTTTCAGTCCGAGCCCTCAATCACACTGATTGAAGGGTATATCTATCTTCTTGTCTTGATTCGAGGCAACTCAACAAAGGGGTCTGAGTATTCAGGCACCCCATCCGTTCTCTCAGAGCAGTCGAACGACCAAAAGGGGATCTGGGACCTCTACTCGGGACACCCAGTTTCGCCAAAATAAGATCTGTTAGGGTTCTCAAAGTCTAAAACTCCCACCGTCATGGTGATTTGGAGTATACTAGCTCTTGTCTTCTTGCAAAATGGGGCTCGACATCTGCTGATCTGCATCAGCAACCATGGAATTCTGTGGTTCATCAACCAGACGTTTTGTTTGGTTCAAAAAGGGGATCTGGAATGGTCTCCTCTTCACAATCGACAACACCCAGCAGTTTCATAAAACATAGATGAATCTGCAACTGGGTTAGTTTCAAAACCCATCTGGATTGCTCGGTCCTGATCCGAAAGGGGTGCTGAGCATCTGGACCAGTTTCAAAACCCATATGGTCTACTCCGTCTCTGGTAGATGGAGTGATTCGTATGTTCCACAGGAGTCACAAAAGTTTCTCAACATCCAAGCTGAGATATCTAGATCTGGGCCAACAGTCTACTTCATCTGGAAATTTAACAGCCCGGTGTAACTAGCCGCAGGGACCGAGTATTCATATACCCAGATGGGAACTCGGTCTCATCTCATGGTGTTCACTAGGCTTCAGCCATGGAGTTCTCGCCTGTTACGGCTCCCTTCCGGGTGAGTCCATGGGTGGGTCGTCCCCAAATGCAAGGGTTTCATGGAGGAGTTTCACGCGTTACAGATATGGAGTCCTTGTTCTAGCATAGCCGCTGTTCTTCCTCGCGTATCAGTTCCCCTCCGCTAAGTGTCGATGGTGTCACGGTGGAGGGGGTAATACCATTGTGGATCCTGGCGCTACGGGTAAGTCTATGGCAATATTAGACCTGGCTCCTCTCTTATACGTTGTAATTGTTTTCTTGGAATCCTGGCGATACATATACTCATTACCCCAAATTTGTTCTTTTCATTTATTGAGAATGATCGAACTTATGGGTTCTTATTTACTATGTTCTCCTGTGATTGGGGAACGGATTTCATCTTTAGCTGCAACTTTGTTGCACCATTTTAAATCAGTAATTTAGGTTTGAATGTCTGGAATTTTGCTGAAATCTGGGTTCATCCTGAAAGAAGAACTTCTGGTTCTCCATGTTCCCAACCTGGGCAAGAGGCAGTGGGCCCCACGCCCCCTTTGCAATCATACTTTTAAAGGCTTTGAGGGGCTCTATGCTCACGGGGTCCGAAAGAGTAACTACAGCTGTTCTGATGTAAGCCGTACACTATTGATTGAAATGCTCAATTGTCCAACACGGAAGAAGGGTTTTGGCTCCTTGTTTCATGCAGTAGCAGTACCACACTGTGGGTTCAATTTTGTCTACACTTGTATTTCGGATTTTGTGGCTGTTTATGCTTATTATACCTATCCCAGCGGGTTGTGCTGGACCTCATATTTTCCCACCCCGGCGGGTTGTGCCGGGGAGTACGCAATTTTTCATTTCTTTTTATTTTGTTTTGTCCTCCCTGGGGTATGCCCCTTGTAGGCTGTACATTCGCTTAACCCTTTTTAATTTCAAGCTGGTTTATCCAAAAAAAAAAAACATGTGCAGCTTGGGGTGTTTTTTGCCCAGGATGTTGGGCCCCACTACCCCCATGTGCACGTTTTTTGAAGTCCATTCGGTGGACTAAAATAGGGGACTTAGCTACAGCTGTAGCTTGTAATGCAATGTTCAGCTGTACCGCATGATGCATCTGGAAAGTGGTGCATCCTTGTTCACATGATGGCAGAGAGGAAATGTGCCATTAGTCAAAGAAAATGGTGGGCCCATATTCAAAAGGGTACATCAGATTTTAAGCATCTGCTTGTTTATTACGCAAAGTGGGCTCTATCCCACCAACTCAATGCACGCTTTTCAAATTGCTGCGAAGATTCACAGGGCCTTTGTGCAGAAAATGTGGGTCCCAGTACCCAACAACACCCCAACGGGTTATGTTTTTTGTAATCACAATATCCCTACCCTAGCGGGTTGTGCTAGGATCTCCAAATTGCTCACCCCGGCGGGTTGTGCCGGGAAGTACGCATTTTTTCTTTCTTTTCGTTTTGTCCTCCCTGGGGTATGCCCCTTGTAGGCTGTACATTCGCTTAACCCCTTTTAATTTCAAGCTGAATTACCCAAAAAAAAAAAAATCTAAGGAGAACACTCTCCATATACTGTTGGGAAGAAAATTTTGAAAATTTCGCCATGACCCGTTCGTAATTGGAGCACCCTCAAGGTGCCAGCCACTGCGTATACAACAGCAGCAGCTGAAAAAGAGAAAAGAAAAAGAAAGAGGAAGAGATAGAGGCAGAACTTCAAACAGCAGTATATGCATAGGACTTGGTTGCTTGTTGGATGGAAACATGTTCTTAGTTGAGCCTTGTGACAGCCCATGCGAATAGACTTGGTTGCTTGTTCCATAGGACTTGACCGCTGCAAAGGCCTGGAACAACACCTTCCCAAACTACACAGGTTTAGAGGACATCCCCCATCTAATAGGCAAACAAACAAATGCCAGAGGACAGCCCCCTCTGAACTTAGGCAATGCCCAACACAGTGGAAAAATGAGAACTAATATCCCCACTAATTGAGTTCCAATAATGGACAAAGGCTGCCCCATTCAAATAGAGTCCAGCAAGCAATATGCAGAACACAGGTTAAATGCAAAATGTGGCCTCATTCGGCAGCAAACAGACTGCCCAGATTCTGAAGAGATTTTGGCAGCACTTCCTTTGTTTTTTGTTAATCCCAGAACACAGTGACTGCCCAGATCAATACAGCAGTCCCAAACCACAATAGAATAACCGACTATGATCCAGTTCAAAAGTGTATGAAATGTGGTGCTTGAACAATATACAAATCACAGTAGAAGCAACAAAGTAGAGCAGCAGCAGCAAGCTCATGAAGCATCACACACAGTGAGCTGCTTGATACAAATCAAATGAAATAACAGTACCTAGCATTTGGGTGTCTCACTCTCCTTCTCCCTTGAAACCTCACAACTTCATTACACTCTCTAAAGGTCCAAACACCCTCCACTAGATCTCACCATATTCCCCCACTATGTATTACCTCCTCTCACAAAGAAATCTGGGGCTCAAACACTCAGCTCATGGGAATGCACACAATATAGAGGTCACACCCACTCAGAAAGAATTCACAATAACAGACTAAATCAAGATGTGGTATCATTATGCCTTAGAACCACATAGAGTACTCTGCAAATAGCTTCACAACATAAGTTTGAGAAGAGAGTAAGATACCATACATGTGACTAACAATCTTATACCTTCTGCCATATAATCAGCTAGGAACAATATCCCACTGAGCCAGAAGACTATTTGCTTGATGTCCTTTGGGGAGATTCTCCAAGGATATCAATCTAAGTCTTATAACTGAGTGGATTTTGTTCACAATCACAGAAATAGGGCATGCAATATTTTGAAATTTACGTACATTCCTCTCAATCCAAATATGGTACACAGATGTGGTAAAAATTAGCTTGAGCAAGAGTGTTTTAAGAGTTTTGCCTTTGATTGTTGCAAGAAGAGCAATCCAATTATTCCAAGTTCTAGGAGTCCAATGAATATTAATCCTAGCCAATAGTTGAGCCCATACTTGAAAAGTATAAGGACAGTTAAAGAACAAATGATCATGAGTCTCACTACCAGGGCAGAAACTGCAGTTAGATTGGGTCTTTGTGCCAAAGAACACAAGTCTGTCCTCCGTGTACAGTCTTCCTTGAATAGCCACCCAAGTGATAAAGCTACATTTGGGAATGTGACCAGGAAACCATACACTAAAGCACCATGGAACCTTAGGGAATGGAGTCCTAAGATTGTTCCACAAGGAGCTCACAGTAAATTCACCAGTAGCAGTGCGACTCCATTTACGAAGGTCTTCCTTACCAACAACAGGGTCAGGGAGAGTAATGAGTCCTGCTCTTACATCATTAATCTCCCAAGTTTGAGTGATAGGTAAAGCCCACTTAGAGTCCCTGATAATTGAGGAGACCTTAGTGTCCTTGGGCAGCCCCATGTCATAGATGATCCTCTCCCCAATCCAATCTATGACAGGCGTGGTTACTTAGGTTTGATGGGCCAAGTTTCTGCGGGCTGGGGTTCTCCGAAGGGCACGGAGTATACTCTAGGGCTGACTTTAGTCATGGTTCTACCATAGCACGGTTCGGAGGCCTCATCCACCTCTGACCCTAAGTTCCATTTGCGAGTACTGCTGTCATTACAGGGGGCACATTGTTCTATTTTCTCTTGCTTGGTTTGGTTGTGCAATTGGAGTCTGGTTGTGGCTGATTTTCGGCGTTTGGTGGAGGTTGACTTAGGTCCGAAGGCGTGGTTACTTGGGTTTGATGGACCAAGTTTCTGCGGGCTGGGGTTCTCCGAAGAGCACGGAGTTTACTCTAGGGCTGACTCTAGTCATGGTTCTACCATAGCACGGTTCGGAGGTCTCATCCACCTCTGACCCCGTATTCCTTTTGGAGTGTACCATTACCATTACAGGAGGCACTCTTACGTTTACCGTGTGTGGGGTTTTATGGATTAGGATAGCTGCACCGTTTGGGTGATTGTGTATAGAGCCCGACGGTGGAGATTGCCATAAGATGTGTTCTACATAGTGGTGACCTGGTTTTCTCTGATCCGGGGATATTCCTTGGGGCTGGCTCTGTCTTTCATGATCTTTAGCTTGGTTGGGGAGCTCACCTACCCCTAGCCTATCCTTGTATTTTTTTGGGGTAAATAAGCTTGAAATTAAAAGGGGTTAAGCGAATGTACAACCTACAAAGAGCATACCCCAGGGAGGACAAAATGAAAAAGAAAGAAAAAAGAAAAGAACAGAAAAGTGCGTGGTCCCCGGCACAACCCGTCGAGGTGGGAAAATGAGTAGTACTGGCACATCCCGCCAGCATAGGTGTAAATAAGCAAAAATGCAATAAAGTAGTAAGCGTAATGCCGTGCACAACCCGCAAGGCTAGGATAACGTGAAAAAGCATGCACATAAATGAATAATATGTAGTAATTCCTAAAAGTCACCACTGTATGGAATGTGATAAGCCCGTGCTCGCGTCCCATTAGCCTAGCCATTCCAAAGGAAAGGGAGACATCAAGGAAAGGCTGTTACACCAAAGGAAAGGCCCTTCTGGGAGGGGGCCTTTCCTCCCTATTCTAGCCTGTTACACCTACTGTTAGCCCAAATTCTGAATGTCTCTATGACATGTTCCAGCCACTGGTCCCAGTCTGCTGTGATACATTCTGTTACTGCTGCTGTGTTATTCAATTCTGCTGTGATGTTCATCTGTGCTGCACATGACAAGCTTCATGGACTCTTCTGCTATCATCTACACATGACAAGTTTCAGATGCTGATTCTCTAGTTGTGTCAAAAACAGCCGAAATGCTGCCCAAATTTAATCATTTTGTTGTTTGTTTCTTAATCATCTTTTTAGAAGGTTAGGAAACATTCAGATTACTTACTCTTAGATACTTGTAGCCAGTTGGCGTAGGTCTCCTATCTTTATATTGTTCTCTACTTTTATTTTCCTTTATTTTTATTTTGTCCTCCTGGGGTATGCCCCTTGTAGGCTGTAAATTCGGTTAGCCCCTTTTTATTTCAAGCTTATTTACCCAAAAAAAATAAATAAATAACATGAGCATGGGCTTTGCGGAAGAACATAACTAAGTAATGATTGTGTCCAATACCTCACCTAAGTAAGGGAAGTACTCATATGCTCAAGACCCACCTTTTTTTTTTGGGTAAATAAGCTTGAAATAAAAAGAAGGCAACAGAATATACAGCCTACAAGGGGCATACCCCAGGGAGGACAAAAGAAAAGAAAAGAAAAGCAAAGAAAAAAGGAAATTTAAAGGGATGGCCACATTGGCAACATTTGGGGAGGGATAACTAAACGCAAACATACAACTTAAATTACTCTAGGTGTTTCTAGACCATCTTGGAAAGAGAGCGGAGAAACACTCAAAATAGCACGATTGACAAGGCAACCCTTGGACTTTGAATGGGAACACAACTCTTGAACTGTGAATGGATGAAAGCTGTTGTTGACGGCAGCAAGGGGACTTGGTTATAGCCACCTTTTGTTACAATACATGGGCATGCAGAACATTAGACTCCAACTCACGGCACACCACTTGAGCCTTAGAAAATTTCGCCATGACCCGTTCGTAATTGGAGCACCCTCAAGGTGCCAGCCACTGCGTATACAACAGCAGCAGCTGAAAAAGAAAAAGAAAAGAAAGAGGAAGAGATGGAGCAGCAATTGCTTGGAATGGCACTTACAATCCCAGAGAATCAGATGTCTGCCCAGAGATTGGCAGCCCATAAATACAGAGTTTCATCTACTACTGCTAGAAAGGTTGGCCTAACAGTAGGTGTAACAGCTAGTGTAGGGAGGAAATGCCCCCTCCCAGAAGGGACTAATACATGCCATGGGACAGCCCCCCAAGGCTAGGCCAGAAATCTCAACATCGTGGATGCTGATCAGACGCACAGCAGTCCAGATGATACCAAACAAATCTAAGCAAATCTAAGCAAATTAACAATCATGTCCACTGGATTTCTGGAAATATAAGTAAGCAAGAATCTATAGCAACAGCCCTTGCTATAGTTTAACATGGAGATTCAATTGCAAGCAAGTAAAAATGTAGGTTGCAACAGCCCTTGCAACCCACTTAATGAGCATAATCCAAATGCAAGCAAGCAAGCACGTATCTATAGCAACAGCCCTTGCTATAGATTTACATGAAGTTCAAGAAAAATGTATGATTACCTGGAGTTTTAGCAAGATCCTCCCCAAGTAATGGCCAGCAGCTCAGGATTGCATCAGTTGGAGCTCTTTCCATACAATGATTCCTGGAACATATGACTCCCAACACAGTCAGTGCAGCAGTAGCATATCCAGCAGTAGCATTCTGCAATGGAACCCTGTGTTGCTGGATAGAACCTTGGAGTAACCAATCAGCACAGCCAATAAGGAAAAGAAGGATTAGCAGCTCTGCCCAAGTCACGGCAGACCACAATGGATACAAGAGATCTCACAGATTCGTCCTAAAATCTTTATGGCTCACCTTCAACTCCCTAGGAACCTCACATCTTCTATCCCTCTCTCCCTCTCTAAGGTTCCTGTCTCCCTCAATACCTCCCAAAAATTCCCCAACAAAGGTATCGCTACACTCGAGAATAAAGTCAGAGGCTCAAACCACACGCCTCACTGGGAACACTCAAAGTATAGAGGGTCACACTACCTGCAGACAGAAGATCCCAATTGGGATTAATTATGATCCTGATTATGAGGCCTGCAACCACAAAGACCCAATTGGGTGGTTAATAAAAATGGAGGAACATGTCACACCCCTTTGGATTATCTCCTGCCAACAGAATCAAACATTAGCATTAGCATCAAAGATTTAAGTAGCAACAATGCATGCTTCAAATTGTCTTTCTCAAGACCCACCTGACCTCCACAGCGATCGCAACAACAACAGAAAACTCGGCGCCAAGGGATATGGGTCTCTAGTGGAACACCGGCAAAAGCCCAAGGGAACCCCCCATAGAACCCAACACTGAACATAAGCCTAGTCCACCCGAAACTGCAAATACCCTCATCCAAGTACCACAGTCGTCGCAATCACCCAAAGAGATAGAGCAAGATCATAAAAGTAAAAGGATAGCCCGCGGTGCTTCATAATATCAAAGATAGGGCTAAAGAAAGGTGAGTTCCCCAACCAAGCTGAAGATCATGATGGACAGAGCCAGCCCCAAGGAATAAACCCCGGATCAGAGAAAACCAACACATCTAATGGTAATCTCCACCATCGGGCTCTAAACACACAATCAACCAAACGGTGCAACTATCCTAATCATATAACCCACACCCGACAAATGTAACAGTGCCCCCTGTAATGAAAGAAGTACATGCAAAAGGAGCTCGGGGTCAGAGGTGGATGAGACCTCCGAACCGTGCTAAGGCAGATCCATAACTAAGGTCAGCCCTAGAGTAAACTCCGTCCCCATCGGAGAACCCCAGCCCGCAGAAACTTGGCCCATCACTCCAAAGTAACCACGCCTTCGGACCTAAGTCAAAATCTACCAAACGCCGAAAACAACCACATCCAAACTCCAATAGCACAACCACCACCAAGCAGAAGAAAATAGAAGTGCCTCATGTAATGAAAATAGTACATGCAAAGGAGACTCGGGGTCAGAGGTGGATGAAACCTCTGAGCCGTGCTAAGGTGGATCCAAGACTAAGGTCAGCCCTAGAGCAACTCCGTCCCTCTCGGAGAACCCCAGCCCGCAGAAACTAGGCCCATCAATCCTAAGTACCCACACCTTCGGACCAAAGTCAATCACCACCAAACGCCGAATAAACAGCCACAGCCAAATTCCAATCGCACAACCATTACCAAGCAGGAGAAAATAGAACCATATGAGTGATATTGCACACCAAATAAACATGGAAAAGGATAACAACTTAAGAACCTTTCACTGTAACAGCGGATTACTTGGAACGTGGAGTCAGGGGGATGGACCCCTAACAGGCAAGAATCGTAGCACTCGAGGTCAGCCCCGGAGTTAAATCGCCCTCTCGATAAACTCCAGCCCATTGCCCACTAGGGCCATCTCGTGCGACGGGCGCACCCCAAAGAAGACAATGCCATCAGACCACACATCGCAACAATTCAAAACTACAGGAGCAGTCGCACCAATCTCCAAGCATCACCATACAACGAGCAATTCTTAAGTAAATAAGTTATCCCATATAGAGCCTAGCACACAGTTTCAGGAATCCGAATGCCAATCAATAGTGTACCGAGAGGTACCCATTAATGAGGTCACGGTGTTGTGAACCACTAACTACGGTTCAGTGAAGGTCACTTAAAAGGTGTAACAACAATGCCCAGACCAATTTACCCAAAAAACAATGCCCAGACCAAAAGAAATCAACAGAGTATCAAATGTATCAACAGAGCATCCAAGTTTGTTTTTGTCAAATTTGGGAATGATATACTAAAACCCAGTTTGCTCACAATGAGTGGATTCCACTCTCAAATTGCCCAGGTTATTCAACGACAACAGGGTAATAGCATCAGTGGACAGTACCAACAGCTGCCCATTAAAATGGTTTAGACAAACCAGTCTCACAAATAATGGTAACAGAGGTCACCGATCAGACAGTAAGCAACCAACAATTACCATACGAATGCACTCCCCTTCATTCTCTATCACAATTTTTACAAAAACCATCAAACAAATCTGTTTGGTTTTAGTTTCTCGGTGTGGATTTATTCCATACGAATCACACATGGTTCACATCTGTCCAAGGTCCTATGATCTCTCCATCTGGTCAAATGGGGTTCCATTTTTGGGTCCCTTTTCAGCTGGCATTTCACCTCAAAGCACTGCAATCCATGGAGTCTGTCTTCATCTAACACCAAAACCAGTTAAGCTCATCATATGTCCCATGCTCAGAATGGGTTTCTCAATATCCAGTCCCACGTGGGGCCAATTCATATTCTTCACTTTTGTGTGAAGACCATCAAACAACATCAACCAACAGCTACTTTGGTCGTTGGTTCAAGCTCCTAATTTTCATCTTTTACAAAGACATTTGAGATCCCAAGGTCCAATATCTGAACAGGCTCTACCACTGCGACTTAGTTCCTCCCGTTAGGTGTCGTTGGTGGCACGGCGGTGAGGGTAATACCACAATGGGTTCTGGTTGCTAAGGTGTTCTCTGTGGAGAAGGTTCTCAACTCCCTTATGCGTCTGTAGAAGATGGGGTTAAGCAACTCGGTGCTGGTTATTTCTCTGATCAACTTCGGCGAATAAAGTTCCAAGAAGATGATGAACAGTGCAAATGGGTGATTGGGGAACCAAACATCCACAAAATCGAGAAGGTGGGTGAAAATGTGGGGTCCACGTTCTTGGCCCAATACACGCAGAAGGTGTTTAAAGTCTGGGAAAAAGTCTGGGGAAGTACCGCATGGCTTCAAGTCTGGGGAAAAAATGGGGACCACGGTCCTTATTTCGTTCTATTATACTCAAAAGAAGGCCAAGTGGGAATTAATTTTCGGTGGTAAACCAAGTTTTTCCTTCTACTTGGTGGGCCCTTTTGCAAATCACGCACAGTGCAAGTGGGCTTGCAGCTGTTGCTGTCCGATCCACTCCTTGTTAAAAGTTGACCAACTTTTCAAAGCTTTCCCATTAGGAGACAGCTATGTCACACGGTCCAATGGACAACTACTCTTCACTGCCGACATCAAGGCTTGCCGTGGGGCCTTTATCACACACCAAGTGGGAATTAATTTTGTGCATTTTTTGTTTTAAACATATGTATCCCTATTCCAGTGGGATGTGCTGGATTTCATATCTCCCACCCCGGCGGGTTGTGCCGGGGAGTACGCAATTTTTTCTTTTCTTTTCTTTATTTTGTTTTGTCCTTCCTGGGGTATGCCCCTTGTAGGCTGTACATTCGCTTAACCCCTTTTAATTTCAAGCTAAATTACCCACAAAAAAAAAACAATTACATATCTACCACACTTTGGTCTCAAACTGGGTTTCATACCTTCGATTTCAGCAGCACTGCATATCAACGATGTTGTGGATGATATGTCCCATGAGGCTGAAACAAGCTCTGAACGGAACTCCACAGCTTACCGTAGCTCCATGGGAGAACTACTATCGATTGACTTCACCGGTGTAGCTTGGAACTACTGTTAAGCTACCAGACCACAGCACCTTCGAGTGGTGATGGAGTACATCTGGAGCACCTCCAATTGAAGATTGGAGTTTCTGAACTCCCAGATCCCCTTATCGATTGCCATCACGTCCCATCTCAGATCCCCTTTTGTGGGTTATAAACGGAAATCGATAGCTACATGGGACACGGTTCGATCATTTCCTTCAGGCGCGAGAACACAGATCCCCTTTCTGAAAATGCCCAGGGGAGCTGATTCTCCTCCTTTAGAATCTCGATTTTGTGGGTGAATGAACGAAAAGGGATTTCTGGACCTCCAGATCCCTTTTGTTTGAGCATCTCGATTTTGTGGGTGAATGAACGAAGTAGGTTTCTGGACCTCCAGATCCCCATTTTTGAGCACCCGTTGCTCGCGAATTAGATAGAACAGCCCCTAGAATCGTGAAGATTTGGGCGTGAATGAAAAATTTGGGTAGAATTTTCAGGGGGGGTGCATTTTCTCTCTGGTGTAGAGAGAGAAGCTCTCAACCCCCCGAATTTCAACATGGAGATATTGCTATGATAGAATCAATCAACTTATTACTAAGAGACTCACAAATCCCAGTTGTAATTTTTCCAATTGGATTTTAGTTTTCTATCCTTGTATTTGATAACACCGCGGGCGATTCTTTTACTTTCATCATCTTGCTCTATCTCTTATGGGTTATTATGACAACTGTGGAGCTTGGATGAGGATGTTTGCAGCTTTAGGTGGACTAGGCTTGTGTCCTGTGTAGGGTTCTATGGGGGGTTCCCTTGGGCTTTTGCCGGTGTTCCACTAGAGACTCATACTCTTGGCACCGTGTTCTCGGTTGTTGTTACTACCGTAGTGGAGGTTTGGCGGATCTTAAGCATATGAGTTGATGTGTTCATCACTCTTCGTATCTCCCATCTTTGGGGAGGTATTTGACATTTTCACCACTTACATATGGTTCTTCCGCATTGCCCTTGCTCATGTCCTTGATGCCTCCTTTTCCTTTGGGATAGCTAGGCTAATGGGACGCGAGCACGGGCGAAATCACATTTCATACATTGGGGCCTTCTTGGACCCACTACATGATACCCAATTATGTGCATATTTTGCTATTATCCTAGCCTTGCGGGTTGTGCATGGCATTAAACCATTATCTGCTTCACTTATTGCTTTTTGCTTATTTACACCTATGCTGGTGGAATGTGCCAGTAATTCTTATTTTCCCACCCCGGCGGGTTGTGTCGGGGACCACGCACTTTTCTTTTCATTCTTTTCATTCTGTCCTTCCTGGGGTATGCCCCTTGTAGGCTGTACATTCGCAAACCCTTTTTAATTTCAAGCTTATTAACCCAAAAACAAAAAAAAAATCGCACTAAATCTTTTTTTTTTTGGATAACTTAGCTTGAAAATAAAAGGGGCAAAACGGATATACACCCTACAAGGGGCATACCCCAAGAGGACGAAACAAAACAAAGAAAAGAAAAGAAAAGAAGGAAAAAATAGGCCAAACGGCACACATAAACATGAGGGAATGCCAATTGGCTACAAGGGAAATATGGGAGTTGGTCTAAACAAGGACTACAAAATATAGATAACTACCTTAAAGATACAACCATCTATGTAAACTAAAGAGTTTCTAAGCCATCTACTAGGGGGATCAAAAATTCTTCTAAGCCAATGAACTGTGTGCATGATCAATGGGAAATCACACCCGTGCGGGAAGGATAAAACTAGGATGGAGGACATCCCCCTCCAACTAGGCTATCCAACATCCCTAGGGACAGCCCCCCCCCCTAGGGTAAGCAATATGGAAAGGGAACAAACCCTCAAGGACCAATCGATGCCGGTACGTGGCTTGCAGAATTTTGGGCATGACTGCTCGGTAAAATGAACACCAACCACCAAACAGGGGTTACAATAGCAGACGTGGAGGAATGGGTACCTCCCAAGTAACAGCACACAATTGGTTAAAGAGTGCAACTAGTACATACTACTAGTATAGCAAGTCAGAAGCAAGAACATATGAAAAGAACCCGGGAGCATCTAAATGCCGTTTGGAACTGCCCAATAGAATGCAGCAGCAGTATGCATCAATACCAAATATGTAGCAGCAGTATGCCGCAGAAACAGTGGGTACAGTAGTAGTAACAAAAGTGTGGCAGCAATAACAAATTGATGTATCAACATATGCAATGACAAATGAGTTCTCTTCAGCAGCAATGCTACACTTTACTACAATCTGCTACTACTATTTACTACAATCTGTTGTGCTGAATTTTGATCCAGTAGAACTACCATTTGCTGATTCATGTTCTGGCAGCGTTACTATACATTGGGGTAGTACTTTTTCAAACAAGATGCTGTCCAATTTTAAAAAATTCGGGTGGTGGTTGTCCACCCATTTTGGCCTAGCCTTGGGGGGTTGTCCCTTGGCAAGTTTGAACCCCTTGGGGAGGGGGCGTCCTCCCATATGGTACTCACTCAGTCCCTGTCATTGCTGCTGCTGCACTTTATTATTATTCCATGTATTGCTATATTGGATGCTGTGATGTTCCTGCTACTATGGTGATGGTCCTGCTGTGCTATTCATCACATTTTGGATGCTTAAGGCTGCTGTGGAGTGATTAGTCAAGAAACACTCATGCTAGATATGAGGATCATTGGGATTGTTGCCCATTTGATTATCTCAGATAAGAGGATTCCATGTCGTATTCATTTGCTTTGTATTAGCTTTATTGCGTTTCCATTTTGTCTTGTGTTTCTTTTTCTTCTTCTTAGAAGGCTTAGAAACATAGGTATTATTCTCCTTAGTTTGTAGCCTCTTGGCATAAGCTTTTTTCCTTTCCTTTTCTTTTCTTTTCTCTTTGTCCTCTTGGGGTATGCCCCTTGTAGGCTGTACATCCTCTTGCCTTCTTTTTATTTCAAGCTAATTTTACCAACAAAAAAAAAATGCTACACTTGGTACACAGCAGTAACAGCAAAGAGCAAACTCTTGGAGGGAAATCCTAGCACTCTCCAAGGTAAACTGGGCACTCAGAGTCTGTCCATGCATAATGGAAAGGATCCTGAACCCCCTGATGCCCACTTTATAGAGAGTTCTTCCAAGAGGAGTAACAAAAAGAATCAAAAGAAGAAAAACTCTGGCAGCTATGGGGGTAATTCTCACCCCTCAAACAAAGGCAGGTAACCCTTTACCCCATTTATTTTGTCTTGGCAACGAGCACAATTATCTATCATCTGCCATTTTGCTTTTGTGTTTTATGTCTATGTCGATAAATCCTCTTCATTTTGGTTTTTGGAATATGAGGGGTCTTAATGATCCCATCAAACAAAAAGAGGTTAGGTCTTTTGTTTTTAAGAACAAACTGTCTATCATTGGCCTAGTAGAGCATAAAATAAAGGAGCATAATTCCAGCAGGGTTTTTAGTTCCATCATTCCATTTTGGTCTTTTGTTAACAATTACTCCCACTCTCCTAGTGGTAGAATTTGTGTTGGTTGGGATCCTACCATTGTGAATGTCACAGTCCTTGTGCAATCTAGCCAAGCAATCCACTGTAATGTTCTTTCTGTCTCTGGTGATATTTGTTTTACTGCCACTTTTGTATATGGTTCCAATGATTACAATGAGGACCCCTCTCATGTCGTTACTACTAAAATTGATAGGGTTCTTGTTAATGAGCTTTGGATTAAAAGTTTCAGTCACTCTAATGCTCATTTCCACACCCCTGGGATTTCTGATCACTCCCCTGCTGTGATCTCTTTGCTCCCTCCCACTAGGAAAACCAATAAACCATTCAAGTTCTTCAATTTCATTGCTGAGCATCCAGAATTTCTCTCTGTTGTTCAGCAAGTTTGGAGGAGTGTGGTTATTGGCAACCCAATGTATGTAACTACTGAAAAGCTTAGAATCCTTCAAAAGGATCTCAAAAAATTGAATGCTAAGGAGTTTAGTGACATCTCCTCTAGGACCATGGCTGTAAAGCAGCAACTTGATATTGTCCAAAGGGATCTTGGGGCTGATCCTAATAATATCACTAACCAATTCCAAGAAAGAGTGCTCTGCAAGCAATACTTGATGTTGGCTAGAGCTGAGGAAAGCTTTGCTAAGCAGAAATCTAGGATACAGTGGCTCAAGCTTGGAGACCAATGTACTTCCTACCTTTTCAAATCCATATCTCAAAATAGGAATAGGGGTAGAATTACTAGCCTGGTGCTTGGAGATAATAGTCTCACTTATGATATTAGTGAGATTAAGTCTACCTTTGTGGAGTATTATACTCAACTTCTGGGCAGTCCTCATTCCACTCATTACACTGGTAGATCCAGGATCAACCAGCTTGTCAACACCAAACTCTCAAACATCCAAAGGGAGAGTTCAATTGGTGAAATCTGTACTTTTCTCCATGCAGACTTATTGGTCTATCTTCATTCTCCCCAAGAAGGTCATTAAAGAAGTCGAATCTATTCTTAGATCTTTCTTCTGGACTGGGTCTGACCTTAGAAGTACGGGGGCTAAAATTTCTTGGGATCATTTGTGCTCCCCCAAAAAAGAGGGGGGTTTGGGCTTTAAATCTCTCCAATGTTGGAACAAGGCTGCTATGTCTAAGCATATATGGTACCTTGTCTCTGGAGGAGAGCAATCTATGTGGTGTCAATGGGTGAAATCATACTTACTTAAAGGGAGGAGTTTTTGGAAAATTAAGATTCCCAACAGTCCTTCTTGGACTTGGAGAAAGTTACTCCAACTTCGCCCACTCATCCAATCATACATTCAGTATCAGATTGGGGATGGATCCAACACATCTCTTTGGTATGATAACTAGCACCCCCTTGGCCCATTAGTTCAAAAATTTGGAGATCGTATCATTTATGACTCTAGTTTACCTGATGATGCTAATGTGTCTGCCATAATGAACAATAACAATCAATGCAAACTTCCCATCACTCAAACTTGGGAGCTGAATGAGACTAGGGATGCTCTCCCTTCTATTCATAGGGTCAACTCCCCTCCCACTGATACTTGCAAGTGGACTCTCGCCCAAAATGGTCAGTTCTCTATTGCTTCACTGTGGGACAAAATTAGGACTCATTTTCCACTTGTTATCTGGAGTCCTATAATCTGGTTTCCTTCACATATTCCCAAGTCTAGCCTCATTAGTTGGATTGCCATTCAGCATAGGTTGTCCACTGGTGATAGATTGGCCCAATTTGGAGTCATTGACTCTCCATGCTGTAGTTTCTGCCCTGACGCAGAAAGTCATGATCACTTATTCTTCAATTGTCCCTATACCAAACAGGTCTGGGAGACTGTATCTCTTAAATCTCAACTCACATGGCAGTCACGCTCACTCTCTGGCTTGATCTTTTTTTTTTTTTTTTGGGTAATTTAGCTTGAAAATAAAAGGGGCAAAAGAATATACAGCCTACAAGGGGCATACCCCAGGGAGGACAAAGAGAAAACAAAAGAAAGAAAAAGGAAATAAACAACAGGAAGTAAAGCAATGAAAAGAGTACAAGAAGCAAAGCATTGAAAAGTTTTTTTTTTTTTTTTTTTGGGTAAATGAGCTTGAAATAAAAAGGGGCTAACCGAATTTACAGCCTACAAGGGGCATACCCCAGGAGGACAAAATAAAAACAAAGAACAATATAAAGAGGGAAGAACCTACGCCAACTGGCTACAAGTATCTAGAGTGATAAATCTGAATGTTTCCTAACCTTCTAAATAGATGATTAAGAAACATACAAGTAGCACATTGATGCAACAACCAAAAGACTTGGAATGTTTGACATTAAAACTTGATGTTTGAAGCTTGAACATACGACTTGGAACTGCATATGTGACTTGGGGCTGCTTGGACGTAAACTTGATGCTTGAAGCTTGGGCCTTGAACATTAGAACACCTTGGAGTAGCTTGGGATAGAGCACCACTACAAACGGCTGCTGCTGCACCAAACTGCTGCACCAGCACATAGAACTGATCTGCATCAACTTTGGACTGCCGCAGCTGGATAGCAGCGGCTGGATAGTAGAATGAAATGGATGGCTCCGTGGCAGAGCTCTATGACGTTGAGTAGAATGGAATGGATGGTTCCGTGACAAATAATGTACCATGAATCCTAGCGACAAGGCTAGGAGCCTAGCAATGCAGCCATCAAGCCATCATACCGTGAATGTGAAACCTAACAATGCATCGTGCCAAGGGACAACCCCCCAAGGCTAGGTACGGGAGGAAGCCCCCTCCCAAAGGGGATCATACATGCCAAGGGACAGCCCCCCTAGGCTAGGCCCACTATACCACTGAATAGCTTACCCCAACCCTTTATTGCATGGAATCCTAGCATAATTTGGACAGCACCTTGTTTGAAAAAGTGATAACCCATGTGAAAGTGACCCTATCTAGCACATCCCCAACAAGAGTAAGAGTAACAGCAGCTCTGCCCATAGGATGGCAGCCTCAAATAGATGATAAGGCCAGCAGTAATTGACAAGAGTAATAGCAGATTTCAATAGAAGCAGCAGGGTGCAACAGCCCTTGCAACCCACATAACATCAACAAATGCATGCATAAAGCTAGAACATCACTTACTAACAGCAAAAGTAGATTGCAACAGCCCTTGCAATCCACATAACAACTAATGACGCAGCAGTAACATAAAGAAATGTAGCAGGTTGCAACAGCCCTTTTTTTTTTTTTTTTTGGGTAAACCAGCTTGAAAATAAAAGAGGCTAAACGAATATACAGCCTACAAGGGGCATACCCCAGGAGGACAAAACAAAAGAAAGAAAGAAAAGAAAAGAAAACAAAAAGAGGCCAAGCGGCAACAAAATTAAGGGCGGCCAAGTGGCAACACAGGGATTATTAAAGGGGTTGCCTATACATGACTACTAAAACATAACAACCTGCATAGTATCCAATAGAGTTTCTAACCCATCTGGTAAGATGGACCAGAAACTCTACAAAAGAGATTGGTCTGAATTCCGTACATGAATCCACAAAAGATGATTGTGTGCCGTGTGATAAGGCACAAGAACTTGGGGCTTGAAAGCCATGAACCATTTGGGTTTGATGACCCATTGCAACATGATGGTACTTGCACGGAGTGGATGAAACTTCAAAAAAGGAGCTTGAATCCTACGAGCGGGAAATATGGAAAGGGAGGACGCCCCCTCCCGAAGGGGATCAAACGTGCCAAGGACATCCCCACAAGGCTAGGCATTAAACCGTAAGCATTCACACATATAATAAGCAAGGCCAGCCGTAGCAATACACAAATAATCATGGCTAAATAACACAAGTAGTTGCAGCAGTGAATAGAATCACACCGCGGTTGCAGCAGTTGCAACAGTGCAAACTGGATAGCAATAGAATTTGAAAATTTTGCCAGCATCTTGTTTGAAAATGGCATCCCGGGAGTGCAGTAACAGCAATGCAGTAACAGTAACAGCAAGCAGTACAATCCAAGGGGTAAAACAGCAGTACAGCAGGTACAAAGTAACTCATAATCTGGGCATAACACAGAAACTAGAACTGGACAGTAGTACGTCCACAATACCACCAACACAAGAATGCCTAGCATATGAAAGGCATATACCTAAGTTTAGTATCTCACCCTTCACCACCCTTGGAACCTCACCACTTCTGAACTCTCACTAATGGGTCCGAACTCCCTCACCTCACCCTCACAAGATGCCCCCACTACATATTACCTCCACTCATTAAGAAAATCTGAGGCACAAGCACTCTCTCTCCAAGGTAAACACACTTATGGTAGATCACACAACTCAATGGAAGGAGGCAACCATCAACACAATGCTCCAAACATATAAGCCTCACAAGGGAGTTCAAGAGAGGATAAGCTAACTTACCATATACTTAGAAGTATTAAATTGGTCTGTCTTTCTCTCCACAAAGGCCTCCAAAGTGTTGGTTGTAACATAGCAAAAGCAAGTTTCCTAATTGCTACTGCAGCAGCAGTGTGCAGCCCAAATGGGAAATCTGAACAGCATTTCTGCTGTATTTTGATAGCCCAAGTAAAACAAATGTCTGCCCAAGTAATACAACATATGCACACTATGGTAGACAAGAGACATTAGACAAGAGACATTAGCAATGCATTTCTGCCCAGACGATTAACAGACAACAACAGCAGATTGCAACAGCCCTTGCAATCTGAGGCACACAAAACATAGTTCATACATAGCCTTTGCAACAGCCCTTGCAAGGCAGACTCAACTTTTGTAACAAGCATTAAGTAAAATGCAGGAGATGAACTGAGTTCCAAGAAAATGCAGCAGTAAATAGAAGTATGTGATGGAGAGATTAAGTTAACATCCCATGTAAATAGAAGTATAACCCCTGCATTAAGAAGTATAACCTCCAAACAAAGGTCTCCAATACTCTTCTTAATGCTGCAACCACCTCTGGGAACCTGTCTAAACAACCTGCAACCACACACTTCCCAAATGGGACTTTAGAGTAAACCTCCACACTGCACCTGCTAAAGAACCTGTCTTGGAACCAAATTAGTACATAAAATAGTTATAGAGCAGCAAACATAAATTCCAATAGTCAAATGATGATTTCAGGTAGAGTGGGTTGGTAAGTTCCATGAGTCCAGTAGCGCTAATGGTCCATGTGGAATTTTGTGCAGCGACATCAATCTATATCTAATCTCAGTGCAGGCTTTAACCACTATGGATGAGATATTCTGCTGAATCCCTTGGAACTTCCGGAGATTCCTCTCAATCCATATGTGGTAGAGAGAGGCAGTAAAGGACAATTTAGCAAGGGTACTTTTAAGGCCTTTACCCCTAAGTGCAGATATACAGGTGACCAGGCTGGATAAATTCTGTGGTTGCCATGTGAGATGAGATTTTTGGCACACAGCAGCCCACACCTGCTTGGTGAACGGGCAATTAAAAAAGAGGTGGTCATGTGACTCCTCATCAGAACAGAAGCTACAACAGGATGAGTTTTTAATGCCAAAAAGCACAAGCCTATCCTCAGTAGCAAGCCTATTCTGAATGGCAATCCAAGTTATAAGGCTACATTTTGGGATATGTGAGGGAAACCACACAATGTGGTTCCAACTAACAATGGGAAATTTGATCCGTAGATGTTCCCACAATGAGGAAATGGAAAACCGACCATCATGAGTGAGGGTCCATCTACAGGAATCAATATTGGGAATAACATGAGGATTGAGAGCAGGGAGGTGAGCTCTAATCTCATTTAGTTCCCAAGTCTGAGTAATGGGGAAAGACCACTGGTTGGTTCTACCAATAATAGCTGAGACAAAGGCATCATCAGGCAACCCAGAATCATAGACCACACGATTACCAAAGTGCTCAACAAGAGGGCCTAAGTGATGCCAGTTATCATACCACAAAGATGTCTTGAGACCATCACCAACATGAAATTTAATGAATGGTTGAACGAGGGGACGAAGTTGGAGTAGTTTCCTCCAAGTCCAGGAAGGGCTAGAGGGGGTTTTAACCTTCCAAAAGCTTCTACCTTTGAGCAAATAGGATTTCACCCATTGACACCACATGGATTGTTCCCCCCCAGAGACAAGGAACCAGATATGTTTGGCCATGGCAGCCTTGTTCCAGATTTGGAGGGATTTGAATCCAAGACCTCCTTCTTTCTTTGGGGTACATAGGTGATCCCAGGACACTTTGGCACTTGTGTGTTTAAGTTCAGACCCAGTCCAAAAGAAGGCTCTGAGAATACTTTCAATTTCATTTAACACACTTTTGGGAAGAATAAAGATAGAAGACCAATAAGTCTGCATGGAAAAAAGGACAGACTTAACCAATTGGATCCTACCAGCGTAGGACAGGTATTTATTAGCCCAAGATTTAGTCCGATTAGTAATTCTATCTATAAGTGATTTACAATCCATATACTTGAGCTTAGTAGAGATAAGGGGAACACCTAAATATCTCACAGGGAGTGAACCCTCCTGAAAGTGTAGAGCATCAAGAATGGACTGTTTAACAGTGGGGGGGACACCTGAGAAGAAAATACTACTCTTACCAGGACTAGGTGATAGGCCAGATAAAGATTCAAATTCAGAAAGAGCCTCCTTAATGCAAAGGATGGAACTCAATTCACCTTTGCAAAAAATCATAAGGTCATCAGCAAAACACAAGTTAATTAACTTGGTTTTATCACATCTCCAGTGGAAATGGAAATTGGGACTTTGGGCTTTTTCCTTGAGGAGTTGAGTGAGTATTTCCATGACAATAACAAAAAGGTAAGAGGATAAAGGGTCACCTTGCCTCAAACCTTTTTTACCCATGATAGAACCAGTGGGTTCACCATTAATGTTCAGGGAGTAGTTGGCAGTGGAGATACAGGCCTTGATCCAATTGATCATTTGAGGATGGAAATTCATGGAGGTAAGTGTTTCCCACAGAAAATCCCAATTAACATTGTCATAGGCCTTCATAATATCAACTTTCATTGCACACTTAGGAGAGGGAGAGTACTTGTGATAGTCTCTCATGATCTCTTGGGTGAGGAAGATATTGTCAGTAATTCTTCTTCCTTTCACAAATCCAGATTGGACAGGATCGATGAGATGAGGGAGAGCAGCTTGAATCCTCTTTGCAAGGATCTTCGCAATGCACTTGTAAATAGTGTTACAGCATGATATGGGTCTAAAGTCCCCAACCTTGGTAGGGTTGGGAACCTTAGGAACAAGGGCAATGCATGTAGAATTGGCCTTAGTGAGAAGTTTTCCAGATCTGAAAAAGTTCCTCACAGCAGAAATAACCTCATTACCCACAATACTCCACGATTTCTGAAAGAACCCTGCATTATACCCATCAGGACCAGGGGCTTTATTAGGGTTCAATGACATGAATGTTTCTTTAATCTCTAAATTGGAAATCTCAGAGATCATTGCTTCTCTTTGAGAGTCCAGGAGTTTGACAGCAACCAACCGACTAACTCTAGAGCTAGAAAAGCCGATTGGGTGGGCAGTCCCCAGAAGAGAGGTGTAGTAGTCAACAAAAGTTGTTTTAATCTCAACAGGATCGTGAGTAATAGTACCATTAGATAGCGCAAGACTGGTGATTCTATTCCTGTTTCTGTTATGGGTAATGGACTTAAAGAAGTATGATGAGCATTGATCTCCCAATTTAAGCCATTGAATCCTAGATTTTTGCTTAGCAAAACTCTCCTCAGCTCTGGCAAGGACCAAATATTGCTTACACAGATTCCTTTCGTGAGCTTGCTTGCTACCATCATTGGGATTATGACCAAGATCCACCTGAACTTGGTCAAGCTGAAGCTTAGCAAGGCTAGCTCTTTTAGAGATGTCACTGTACTCTTTAGTGTTTAGAGTCTTAAGTTCAGCTTGGAGAAATCTGAGCTTCTCACAAACAACGAACATAGGATTGCCTATGATCACCCTTCTCCAGACCTTCTGAACAATAGATAGAAAATCTGGATGGTCAGCCAAAAAGTTGAAGAACTTGAAGGGCTTATAGGTTCTCCTAAAGTCAGGGTTTAAATACACAATGGCAGGAGAATGGTCAGAAATACCAGGGGAGGGAAAATGAGCACTAGAGCAAGTGTAGGACTTAATCCAATGCTCGTTAACAAGAACCCTATCAATTTTGGTGGCTACATACTGAGAGGGGCTTTGTTTGTTAGCCCAGGTGAATTGACACCCAGTGTATCTAAGATCCTCAAGATCATTAGTGATAATGCATTGGTTGAGTTCATCCATGTGTGGAGGCCAATGGTGGTCCCCACCATATTTCTCATTCTGAAACCTAAGGGCGTTGAAGTCCCCTAAGATGATCCAGGGGTCAGAGCATTTCCAATTGGTCAAGTCATGCCAAAGCTCTCTTCTCTCCGTGTGGAAATTAGAGCCATAGATAAAGGTAGCCATAAATCTTATGTCCTTAGTTAAGGTTTGAATAAGGCAATGGATGGCTTGACTTGACTGGTGAACAACACTCAGGCTAAGGATAAAGGGATCCCAAACCACACAAATTCTTCCACTTGGAGCATTAACAAAATTCTGAACGAAGGACCAATCTGGAAACATGGAATTGATGATCCTAGAACAGTTAATTTCTTTTATTTTATGCTCAACAAGACAAAAAAGTGAGAGCTTATTAGATCTAACAAAAGAAACGACCTCTTTTTGTTTAATAGGGTCATTAAGACCCCTCATGTTCCAGAACCCAAAATGTAGAGGTGTTTTCAACAAAAATATGATGGCATAGTATAGGAAGTATTATCATGTTGCCCAACAAAAATATGGAGAGATAGAGCTACCTCTTAGGAAAAGGGAAAGGCCTGCTCCCCTGTTGGTGCTGCTCCTGTTTGTTCTTCTTCTTGCTATTCTTCTTATGAGATACCACCTTGAATTCCCCTTCTTGAGCAACAGCCATTGCTATTCCAATGCTACTGCTGGGAGGTTCAGAGAAAGGGAGCAAGGTATGAGGATGCGTTGGATCTGGATCAATTTCAGCCCCTTGAAGTGCAGTTTCCTCAGGAGGGTGAGAACCATGAGTAGTACTTAGAACCGCCGTGGTAACTGCATCTAGGGCCTCACTACCCCCTTTGCTCAGAGCCTCAAGTACTCTACATTGGACCACCGGATCTCTGTCAGCTATCTCTGCTTCCAACACTTGTTTCCCCAAATAAGGCACTTCAGGAACAACTGGTGCTGGGGAGGGCTTGGGTTTGCACTTATGGCCAAACACATTGCATTCAGAACATTTGGGAGGGAGCCACTGGTATTCAACGCGGATGGCCACAGCATCTCCATTAACTCTAATAATTACCTCATCCGGGAGTTCATCCCCAGCATTGATCTCAACACAAACTCTCGCATAATCCAGTCTTTTCTTACTTGTCGTAGCTTGATCAACATGAATGGGCCTGCCAATGGTGCTGGCTATGCGACTAAACCCTAACTCAGTCCAACACTCCAAAGGGAGCTTGTGGAGTTTAACCCAAGCTGGGATTGAAGGAGGGTGAGCAGTTGTAGGAACTAACATTCGTCTCCATTCAGTGAGTATCAAGTAACGTTTGGAGAAAAAATAGGGACCTCCTTCCAAAGTTTTCAATTTAGAGGCTTCATCTTTAAACTCAAAGAAAAAACAGGAACCTATCTGTTTGATGGAAACAGGGGCATTCTCCTTCCAAACTGCTCTCGCAGTGGCACATAAGAGGTTGTATGGCATCTTCCCATCTAGGAAGTACCCAATCAGACAATGGTTCCAAGTGTCAGTGTCAATATCAGATTCATACAACTCAGCTACTGCATCTGACCCATTCTGTAAATCAGGAAAGTGCTTGAGGTTCATAGATTTTGAGGGGGCCTGGGCAGTGAATAACGAGGACCAGTTTTTAGGTTTACCTGAATTATGGGCAGCATCAGGGCCTTCTGGATTTTTGATCTGTTCCTTCGTATCAGGAACAATGGGATCAGTGGGTTTATGAGCATGATGAGGGGAGTTACATACAACTTCCACAAATTCTCCATCGTTGATCACCTCAGCGCTGGATGAAATCTTACCAGAGGTAGGGCTATCCTCCCGTAATCGAAGAAGGTGGGATTTAAGCTGAGAGAAGTTAACATTTACTCCGGAGATGCGCAATTCTTCCTCAATCGATTGGACCAGGGAACAAATGCGATCTTCTGGATCCCCTTCCTTATGAAACTCCTCATGTAACTTACGTGCTGGACTGAATCCCGATCGGATAGCCGGGCTGTGGAGGCCAAATGAGGGATTGGCTAAGGTATCGACATCTGAACTTGTCTCTACCTTGGTTTCTGGTAAATTGGAATTAGGGTTCGCATCTGGGTTTTTGAGTTTGGTGTTCTTAGGAGTGGTGTTTTGAGCACAATTTGTGACTCCACGGGTAGGGGATATCTGCTGTTGCGGGAATAGATCTTGGGGTTTGAAAGGAATAAACTTGGTGGGAGTAGAGAGCACCGCACCAGGGGTCAAGAGCTTGCTATGGATCGGGTTACCTCCCTTGGGGGGTTGTCCCTTGGCACGATGCATTGTGATCCCTGTGGTAATGTAGCTCTCCAGCGCATCATCCTGTCTGACTTTGCAAAATATGCACTACAAGCAGCTCCACATGGGCAGCAGCCCTTCACGGGCAGCAGCTGCTGCCAGCAGCAGCTCCAGCAAGCTGCATAGATGGATAATGATCTGTGATAGCCTCATAGTTCCTGCAAACACAACTACCCAATTGGGCCATTAGCAAATAAGGCTTAACCATCAATCTTGGATGTCCCTCCAACCTGCATCACCTGTGTCTGAGAGTAAAAGAATTAGTATTCAAAGCATTGGAACCATAGAATCTGAAAGTAACTATAGTGACACCGCTCAACTCAACCACAAGTGCAGAATGTGTAAATGTTAAGTGTGGAAGTGGTTGGGGGATGTTCCATGCTTCAAACAATGTTATTGGCCCAGGTGGTAACTTGCGAAGGGACAACAACCTGCATCTAATCTCAGTACATATCTTTGCCACCAGAGAAGGTACACTATGATGCAGATTCTGGAATTTCCTAAGGTTCCTTTCAATCCAGATCTGATATAGGGAGACTGTGAAAGTTAGTTTGATCAGTGTACTCTTGAGACCCTTACCCCCACCTGTAGAGACAAGACTGGCAAGATTGACAAGGGATTGGGGTTGCCACGTGAGTTGAGATTTAAGGGAAACAGTATCCCACACTTGTTTAGTGAATGGACAGTTGAAAAACAGATGATCAGTGGATTCCTCAGCAGGGCAGAAACTACAACAAGATGTGCTCTTGAGACCAAACAGCACAAGTCTGTCCTCAGTAGATAACCTGTTCTGGATTGCTATCCAGCTGATCAGACTACATTTAGGGATATGTGAGGGAAACCACACACTATTACTCCAACCAATAATGGGGAATTTGGGTCTCAGCTCTTCCCACAAAGAGGAAATGGAGAAAAGACCATCCTGGGTAAGAGTCCACCTGCAAGAGTCAGCAGGAGGGGAAGAGTTGGGTAAATAAGCTTGAAATAAAAAGGGGCAAACCGAATTTACAGCCTACAAGGGGCATACCCCAGGAGGACAAAATAAAATAAAAGAAAGGAAAAGTAGAGTACAATATAAAGATAGGAGACCTACGCCAACAGGCTACACGTATCTAAGAGAAAGTAATTCGAATGTTTCCTAACCTTCTAAAAGATGATTAAGAAACATACAACAAAATGATTAAATTTGAGAATCAGCATCTGAAGCTTGTCATGTAGATGATAGCAGAAGAGTCCATGAAGCTTGTCATGTGTAGATGAAAACTTCCAAAATCAAGTTGTACAATAGCACTATGAGTGCAGCACAAATGAAGGTTTGACACCATGAGATCAGCAGTAATGAGTAACTCAAACAGGTTGAATCACAGTAGAAATGGGTAACAGGCTAGAGTAGGGAGGAAAGGCCCCCTCCCAGAAGGGACTAATACATGCCATGGGACAGCCCCCCAAGGCTAGGCCAGAAAACTCAACATCGTGGATGCTGATCAGACACACAGCAGTCCAGATGATGCAAGTTCTCAACGTATACAATGATAATAACCAAGTGAGAGCTCTAACAGATAAGCAAGCAAGTATCTATAGCAACAACCCTTGCTATAGTTTAACATGAAAGTTCAAATGCAAGCAAGTAAGAATGTAGGTTGCAACAGCCCTTGCAACCCACTTAATGAGCATAATCCAAGTGCAAGCAAGCAAGCAAGAACCTATAGCAACAGCCCTTGCTATAGTTTAACATGAAAGATTAAGTGCAAGCAGGTAAGTATGTATGAACCCATGAGGGTGCATAGAATGTACCAGCAGCAACCAGCAACCAGCAGTAAGCAAACTGCTGCAGCAGTAGCATATGTACATCCAGCAGCAGCAAGCGTTGATGCTGCATAATGAGTAACTTGATTATCAAACCCCAAAGTGTTGATGTGGTATACCCCAGGTGTTGATGTGCAGCAACTTGAATTTCAGAGTAAGTAACACGGCTTTCATATGAGCAGCGAGTGTTGAAGCAAAATCTCTTATGTAGTAGTAATACCAATGCAATGAAGGCTGGTCTGAGTGGATGGAATGACCATAAGCAAACCCTCCTTCCATAGTTTGCTGTGACCATGTGATAAGTATGCTCTGAACCTGTATACAACTGCACACACAACTGTACACAAACTGCAGCAAAGTATGAATTCCCAAATACGACAATTGATGCTTTTCAAATAGAATGGGCAGGTAAATTCCATGATTCCATTAGTGCTAGTGGTCCATGTGGAATTTTGTGCAGTGACATTAATCTATATCTAATTTCAGTGTAGACTTTAACCACTATGGACGAAATATTCTGGTGAATCCCTTGGAATTTCCTGAGATTCCTTTCAATCCATATGTGGTAGAGAGAGGCAGTAAAGGACAACTTAGCAAGGGTACTTCTTAGTCCTTTACCCCTAATTGCAGATAAAAGGTTGACCAGATTGGATAGATTTTGTGATTGCCATGTTAACTGAGATTTTTGACACACAGCAGCCCACACCTGCTTGGTGAACGGGCAATTGAAAAAGAGGTGGTCATGTGACTCCTCATCAGTACAGAAGCTACAGCAGGATGTGTTTTTAATGCCAAACATCACAAGCCTATCCTTAGTAGCAAGCCTATTCTAGATGGCAATCCATGCTATAAGGCTACATTTTTGGGATATGTGAAGGAAACCACACAACGTGGTTCCAACTAACAATGGGAAATTTGATCCTAAGATGCTCCCACAATGAGGATATGGAAAACAGACCATCGTGAGTGAGAGTCCATCTACAGGAATCAACATTGGAAGCAACATGAGGATTGAGAGCAGGGAGGAGAGCTCTAATCTCATTTAATTCCCAAGTCTGAGTAATGGGGAAAGACCACTGGTTGGTTCTACCAATAATAGCAGAGACAAGGGCATCATCAGATAACCCAGAGTCATAGACCACACGATTACCAAAATGCTTAACAAGAGGGCCAAAGTGGTGCCAGTTATCATACCACAACGAAGTCTTAGAACCATCACCAACATGGAACTTGATGAATGGTTGAACAAGAGGGCGAAGTTGGAGTAGTTTAAAAAGACTTCAAATCAATTAATGATGACGTCATCCAGCTCTGGCGATTCCTGCGATTCCTGCGATTTCTAGACGACTGAAACCCTAGATGGGAGACGGCTTGATCACTATGGCAGATGGGCTAGGATTAAAGGCCATCGACTCTAATGAGGTTCGAAGAAAGCACAGAACTCTACAATCCAGTCTTGGTTCTACACAATCTACTCAATCGGAGGTCTCCATGGCCACTCCTCAAACGTACTCGGAATTGTGTCCTTTTTTTTTTTCGGTAAAACAAGCTTGAAATAAAAAGAAGGCAAGAGAATATACAGCCTACAAGGGGCATACCCCAGGAAGGACAAAGGCAAAAAGGAAATGGGGAGGCCAAAAGGCAACAAGGGGAGTACATGGGAAAAGAACAGCGAAAATATAAATAAAACAAGGAAGTGTTTCTGCTCCATCACTAATGAGGGAGGAGAAACACTCAAAATTTGCATGAACATAGACATGAAGCTTGAAACTTGAACCTTGAACATGAGACATGAGGCTTGGACATAAAACTTGGGATAGGACCTTGGAGGAACTTGGAATAGAGCACCTACTGCTGCTGAAGCACCACTACAAATAGCATGAAGCTGGAAGTAGAACCACCAATGCTAATTCTTAGAAATTTGAGCCGAGTTTCGCTTGCAGCAGCAGCAATAGAACTCAGAATATACAGTAGAATGCAGCAGCAGTAACTGGCTAGAGTAGGGAGGAAAGGCCCCCTCCCAGAAGGGTCTAATACATGCCTTGGGACAGCCCCCCAAGGCTAGGCCAGAAAACTCAACATCGTGGATGCTGATCAGACACACAGCAGTCCAGATGAAGCCAAACAACTCTAAGTATTAGCACTACCCGGATTAACATGCAAGTCCTTTCTAGAATATTGGGCAGCATATCCATTGAAACAGATAAGCAACACAGCAAGTTCTCAATGTATACAACGATACTATAGCAACAGCCCTTGCTATAGAATAACATGAATTTCAAGTGCACGCAAGTAAGAATGTGGGATGCAACAGCCCTTGCAACCCACCTAATGAGCATAATCAAAGTGCAAACAAGAACTATAGCAACAGCCCTTGCTATAGTTTAATATGAGGTGCAAGCAAGAAGTATGTACCAGCAACCAACAACAGAAGACAGGTGGATGCCACGCCAGCAGAATGCAGCAAGTATAGGAGCAGCAGCAGTAACTGCAATCGGACATGGCAGCAGCAGCAACTAATTCCTGTGGAAGTGTAATCCTCCGTTGCAATGGAACCCTGTGTTGCTGGATAGAACCTTGGAGTAACCTTGGGAAAAGCACCTGTTGAACAACACTGCAGCTGCAGGGACAAAGGTGCTTGAACTTGCTTGCTGCTGCATGAACATTCTGCCACTGCAAACTGTAAACAGCTGCAAACTGTAAGGATTGGACCCTGGAAACCTGCAAAACAAACTGCCCTAATTGGGCCGTCAGAGATAATCAAATTGATCTTCAAATAGGCTATGGAGACCTGTCACAATGAAACATTATATCAGTGAATCTCAAAGCATCAATGTGAACCAAACAAGAACAATGGCAGCATGCTATGCTTTTTAATCAAAGATTCAATTAGATGAAATGTTCCATCCATCAAGAAGTGAATGGTCTCCTGTTGGAATTTTGTGAAGGGACAATAGTCTATACCTAATATCAGAGCAGATCTTGGACACCAAGGTTGGAGCACTCTGCTGGATATTCTGGAATTTCCTGAGGTTTCTCTCAATCCATATGTGGTATAGAGAGACAGTAAACGTTAATTTAGTCAGGGTAGTTTTCAAATCTTTTCTCCTAAGGGAGGAGAGGAAATTGACCAGATTAGATAATGATTGGTCTTGCCATGTAAGTTGAGATTTGTAGGAAACATCAACCCAAACTTGCTTAGTAAAGGGACAATTAAAGAACAGATGGTCATGATTTTCCTCTCCAGAACAGAAACTGCAGCAAGAAGTGGTCTTAATGCCAAATAGAACCAGTCTATCCTCAGTAGAAAGTCTGTTCTGTACGGCAAGCCAACTAATAAGGCTACACTTTGGGATATGAGAAGGAAACCAAATAACATGGCACCAATCAATAGTGGGAAACTTGACTCTGAGCTGCTCCCATAAAGAGGAAATAGTGAACAATCCATTTTGAGTGAGGGTCCATGTACAAGAGTCCACAACAGTGGAGTTGTGGCTTGTGATAGGAAGTAAATGATTTCTGATCTCATTCAACTCCCAAGTTTGGGTGATGGGGAATTTCCATTGGTTGCCGTCATTCAATATGGACAAGACTTTGGCATCATCTGGAAGACCAGAGTCATATACAATACGACTGCCAAATTTCTCAACCAAAGGGCCAGACGGATGCCAGTTGTCATACCATAGAAATGTTGATTTTCCATCTCCAATCTTATATTTAATGTAAGTCTGGATGAGAGGACGAAGTTGGAGCAATTTCCTCCAAGTCCAAGATGGGCTGCTAGGAACTTTGATCTTCCAAAAACTTTTTCCCTTGAGCAAATAGGATTTCACCCACTGACACCACATGGATTGCTCACCACCAGAAATGATAAACCATATGTGCTTAGCCATGGCAGCCTTGTTCCAAGTTTGGACGGATTTAAAACCTAAACCTCCTTCTTTTCTTGGGGAACAAAGATGTTCCCAGGAGACTTTGGCACCAGAGTGTTTGAGGTCAGAGCCAGTCCAGAAGAAGGATCTAAGGGTGGCTTCAACTTCCTTAACTACTTTCCTAGGAAGCAGGAATATGGAAGACCAATAAGTCTGCATAGAGAATAATACAGACTTAATCAATTGGATCCTCCCAGCATATGAAAGATATTTGTTCGTCCAAGACTTAGTACGACTAGTGATTTTGTCAATAAGCATCCTGCAATCGGAGTACTTAAGCTTGGTTGATATGAGAGGAACACCAAGGTATCTCACAGGAAGAATACCCTCTTGAAAACCCATTTTCGCAAGGATAGCTTGCTTATTGGAGGTGGAGACACCCGAGAAGAAGATATTGCTTTTACCAGGACTAGGAGATAGGCCAGACAAAGCCTCAAATTCAGCAAGGGCCTCATGAATGCCGTGGACAGAGTCAATATCCCCTTTACAGAAGATCATAAGATCATCTGCAAAACATAAATTGATTATTTTGGTTTTCTCACACCTCCAATGGAAATGGAATTGGGGACTACTGGATTTCTCTTTAAGGATTTGAGTGAGTATCTCCATAACAATAACAAAAAGGTAAGAAGATAAGGGGTCACCTTGCCTTAAACCTTTTTGCCCCATGATAGAGCCAACAGCCTCCCCATTGATACTCAATGTGTAGTTGGCAGTGGTTATGCAAGCTTTAATCCATTGGATCATTTGGGGGTGGAAGTTCATGGAAAGGAGGATGTCCCAAAGAAAATCCCACCTAACATTGTCGTATGCTTTCATTATATCCACTTTCATAGCACACCTGGGAGAAGGAGAATGCTTGTGATAATCTCTCATAAGTTCTTGTGTTAGAAATATGTTATCAGCAATTCTCCTTCCCTTGACAAACCCTGATTGCACGGGGTCAATGAGTTGAGGGAGCACAGCTTGAATCCTCTTGGCAAGGATTTTAGCTATGCACTTATAAATTGTATTACAACAAGAGATGGGTCTAAAATCCCCAACCTTGGAAGGATTAGGGACTTTAGGGACAAGAGCCACACTAGTAGAATTTGCTTTTGTAAGAAGTCTGCCAGATCTGAAGAAATTCTTAACAGCTGAGGTGACTTCATGTCCCACCACATCCCAAGATTTTTGGAAGAAACTTGCATTGTACCCATCCGGGCCAGGAGCTTTGTTAGGGTTGAGAGACATGAATATATCCTTGATCTCAAGATTTGAGACCTCAACAACCATAGCCTCTCTCTGGGAGTCCTCAAGCCTAGAAGTGATAAGTTGTTTGACTCTAGAGGCGCCAGAATAACTAGTGGAGTGGACAGTGCCCAAGAGATTAGTGTAAAAGGTAACAAATGTTGATTTAATCTCATTGGGATCACGAGTAATGGAACCATCAGGAAGGGTCAAACTGGTAATGCTTCTCCTATTCCTATTGTGTGATATGGATTTAAAGAAATAGGAGGTGCATTGATCCCCAGACTTGAGCCACTGGATTCTAGACTTCTGCTTAGCAAAGCTTTCCTCAGCTCTAGCTAGAGTAAGGTATTGCTTACACAGGAGTCTCTCATGGGCCTGATTTAGTGAGTTAGTGGGATCATGAACCAATTCACTCTGGATTTTATCGAGGTCCTGTCTAGCAGCAGCAGTTCTATTAGATATATCACTGTACTCTCTAGCATTCAATTTCTTAAGATCCATTTGAAGAAGTCTGAGCTTCTCAGTAACCACAAACATAGGATTACCAATGATAACCCTTCTCCACACAGACCGGACAGTGGATAGGAATGCAGGATGTTGAGCCAGAAAATTGAAAAACTTAAAGGGTTTCTTGACTCTCCTGGGATCAGGGTTAATAAAAACCACAGCTGGGGTATGATCAGAGATTCCAGGAGTGGAAAAATGAGCATGAGAACAAGTGAAGGTTTTGATCCAATGCTCATTGACCAGAACTCTGTCAATCTTAGTTGAAATGAAGTGAGGTGGGTCTTGTTTATTAGACCAAGTGAAATGGCCACCAGAGTAATTAAGGTCCTCAAGGTCATTTGCGATAATACAGTCATTGAAGTCCTCCATGTGGGGAGGCCAATGACTGTCACCACCAATTTTATCAGTTTGATACCTAAGGGCATTAAAGTCCCCCAAAATGATCCAAGGTACATTGATGTCACAAGCAGTCAAGTCACTCCACAGATCCTTTCTCTCTAGGTAGACATTGGATCCATAGACAAAAGATGCTACGAAACTAAAGTTTGCAGCAGTGGAATGGACACTACAGTGCATTGACTGATTAGTCTGACTAATGACTCTGAGATTAAGCACAGAAGGATCCCAGACCACACAAATTCTTCCACCAGGAGCAGTTATAGAGTTATGGACAAAAGACCAAGATGGGAACATAGTATTAATGATCTTATAACAGTTAATTTCTTTTATTTTATGCTCAATAAGGCCAAAAAGAGAGAGGTAAGGGATACTCCATCTGAAGCTACCACTCTCCATTATACACCTAAACCCAGATTCGTTCAATCCAATGTTTACCCTAAACGAACGAAACCTAGTTCGTCTCTCCAACCGAGTCACTCCATCGATTCTGATACAGTCCATCTTTCTAATCCTACCCACCCCACAGCACCCCATCTTGTTTGCGATACCCCTAACCCTAACCAGAAAGGGGATCCTCCACAGCTTTTCACTCCTGAACTAACTCCCACTATAAACCCTAGTCGTGGGCTTCAAGAGGCAACAGATAGTGTCATCAGTAAGGACCGGGTGTCTTCATTGATTCAATCACTTGAAGATGAGATGAAGAAAACTGGAATCAGTGTTCAACTTACTGAGCTGAAGAAGCAGTTACATGATGTACAAGATATGCAAGCTGACTCAAATGAACCAGTAGAGTTTGATGTCAGAGGGGATTTGGTGGATCTTAATGTCCCTCCTCCAGAACCTGTTCATCTCACATCCCATCCTCCCAAGCCTAAGGTTAAGGATTGGGGATCCCTATTCAAAGCACAAGGACCTAGCAAAGGTATGAAGCTGACTCATTACCCTGAACTCAGACAAGGTACAGAAGCCTCTGTTAAACTAAAAGAACACCAAATAGATGACAAAAAATGGGGTCACTGCCTCATCGGATACTTTTTAGATGGGAAAATGGCTTTCCCTCTCCTAAGTGCAATAGCTAGGAGAGTCTGGAAAGATTATGGTAACTTCAAAATCAAACAAGTTGGCCCCTGCTATTTCTTTGAGTTCCAGGATGAGGAGTCTAAAAACAAAGTCATGGAGGGAGGTCCATACTTTTTCTCCAGACGGTATTTGGTACTCAAAGAGTGGGAAAGACTGTTGACCCCCTCCGCTGCCCCACCTCCCACAATTCCTGCATGGGTTAAAATACATAAACTCCCTCTGGAATTCTGGACAGAGGAAGGCCTGAGTTGTATTACAAGCACCATAGGAAAACCCCTTCATGTTGATTTGGCCACTGCCAAACAACAAAGGTTTGATTTTGCTCGAATCTGCATAGAAGTTGATGCAGATGATGAACTTCCTTCTAGCATACATATTGAAACTGAGCTGGGCTCAGTAGATGTGCTAGTGGAGTATCAATGGCTCCCTCAGAGGTGCTTAAAGTGTAAGGTGTTTGGGCATTCATGCGCTGTCAAAACTCCAACCACAGAACCTATTACCACACCAACTACTTTCAAACCTGTTCCTGCTACTAATGAGACTACTCCCAGTGGTATCAGTCCATTGGAAAAGTCTCACTCAGGAGGGAATTCAAGTTCCACAACCAAGATAGAAGAGAGGAGTGCTATTACCTTGGGACAGGGGCCAGAAGCACCCATTTCAGGACCTGACTCTACAGATTCAGAAGCTCCTGGAGCCGTGGATAATGGCAAGGGCATCTTGGACAACAAGCCTCCTGATCCACTTGATGACAAACAAGGTTGGACTTCCAGCAGCAAGAAAAAGAGTAAAAAGAAGCACAATCAGGGGTACAATCAGGAAGGGAGTAAGCACTCCCCTCTCCAAAAGAGGTAATCTGGCTCTTATTTTTTGTTGGGCAGTATGCTATATTGGGTTACCTTCTGCCATCATTTTATGTCTAGAACACCTCTGCACTTTGGTTTTTGGAACATGAGAGGTCTAAATGACCGTATCAAACAAAAAGAGGTTGGTTCTTTTGTTAGGAAAAATAAATTATCACTTTTTGGTCTTATTGAGCACAAAATAAAAGAAGGCAACTGTCATAGGATCATTAATTCCATGTTTCCATCATGGTCCTATGTGCATAATTGTGTTAATGCTCCAAGTGGTAGACTTTGTGTTGTATGGGACCCAGCTGTCCTTAATTTGAGTGTTTTGTCTCAATCAAGTCAGGCTATACACTGTCTTGTCCTTACATTAACTGGGGACCTCAAATTTTTGGCCACTTTTGTTTATGGCTCTAATCTCCTTGTGGAGAGAAGAGAGCTTTGGCATGATATGACTTGTTGGAAAGCTTCAGACCCCTGGATCATTTTAGGGGATTTTAATGCCTTAAGATTTCAGCATGAAAAGGTGGGTGGTGACCAACATTGGCCTCCCCATATGGAGGAATTCAACCAATGCATTGGTACTAGTGATTTAGAGGATCTTAGGTATACAGGTTGTCAGTTTACCTGGGCTAACAAACAGGCCACTTCTCAGTATGTTGCCACCAAAATTGATAGAGTTTTGGTCAATGAGCATTGGATCAAGTCTTTTCCTTGTTCCAATGCCCATTTTCCTACCCCTGGCATTTCTGATCACTCTCCGGCCATAGTATTTGTAAACCCTGATGGTAGGAAAGTACATAGACCATTTAGGTTTTTCAACTTCCTGGCTGATCACCCTAACTTCCTATCTCTTGTCCAGATTGTTTGGAGAAGGGTGATCATAGGTAACCCTATGTTCGTTGTCTGCGAGAAGCTCAGGCTTCTCCAAAGTGAATTTAAGAAACTTAATACAAAGGAATACAGTGATATCTCCCAAAGAACAAGTTTGGTCAGGCAAGAGCTTGACATAATTCAAAGTGACCTTGGTCTTGATCCTACAAATCCAGTTAAGCAAGTACTGGAAAGAAACCTGTATAAACGATATCTTGCGTTAGCCAGAGCGGAGGAGAGTTTTGCTAAGCAGAAATCCAGAATACAATGGCTTAAACTGGGAGACCAATGTACTTCCTATTTTTTCAAGTCCATTTCCCAAAATAGGAATAGGAACAAAATTACAAGCCTAGCTCTTCCTGATGGCTCTCTCACTCATGATCCTGTGGAAATTAAGACTTCCTTTGTTAATTACTACAATTCTTTGTTGGGTACTGCCTATCCTTCTGGATACTCTGGATCCTTAAGGGTCAATCAACTGATTAGTACCAGACTCTTAGACACTCAGAGAGCTACTATGGTTTCTGAAATCTCTAACCTGGAGATCAAAGAAACTTTTATGTCTCTCAATCCTAATAAAGCCCCAGGCCCTGATGGGTATAATGCAGGTTTCTTTCAGAAATCCTGGAGTGTGGTTGGTAATGAGGTCACATCTGCTGTGAGGAATTTTTTCAGATCGGGAAAGCTCCTCTCAAAAGCCAACTCAACTAGTATTGCTCTAGTCCCTAAAGTGCCTAATCCTACCAAGGTTGGGGATTTTAGACCCATTTCATGTTGCAACACCATCTACAAGTGTATTGCTAAGATCCTTGCCAAGAGGATCCAAGCTGCCCTTCCTCATCTCATTGACCCTGTCCAATCAGGGTTTGTGAAAGGGAGAAGGATTGCAGATAATATCTTCCTTACCCAAGAGCTAATGAGGGACTACCATAAGAACTCCTCTTCTCCTAGGTGTGCTTTAAAAGTTGATATCATGAAAGCCTATGACAATGTCAATTGGGACTTTCTTTGGGACATACTTACCTCCATGAACTTTCATCCCCAAATGATCAATTGGATCAAGGCTTGTGTTTCCACTGCCAATTATTCCCTAAGCATAAATGGGGAAGCCACTGGCTCTATCATGGGTAAGAAAGGGTTGAGGCAAGGTGATCCTTTGTCCTCGTACCTCTTTGTGATAGTCATGGAAGTTCTCACCCAACTTCTCAAAGAGAAATCCCAAAGTCCCAACTTCCACTTTCACTGGAGGTGTGATAAGACTAAATTAATCAACTTATGTTTTGCCGATGATCTCATGATCTTTTGCAAAGGGGAGCTAAGCTCCATTCAATGTATACAAGAGGCTCTTTCAGAATTTGAGGCCTTGTCTGGCCTTTCACCTAGTCCTGGTAAGAGTAGCATCTTCTTCTCTGGAGTATCCTCCTCGGCTAAACAATCAATAATGGATGCCTTACATTTCCAGGAGGGTTCTCTCCCTGTGAGATATCTTGGAGTCCCTCTAATTTCCACCAAACTCAAATACTTGGATTGTAAGCCCCTCATTGATAGGATTACAAATCGTACCAAATCTTGGGCCAACAAGTATCTTTCGTATGCTGGCAGAATACAGTTGGTTAAGTCTGTTTTATTCTCTATGCAGACGTATTGGTCCTCAATCTTTATACTTCCCAAAAGAGTGGTAAAGGAAATTGAGGGAATTTTGAGATCCTTTTTTTGGACTGGGTCTGATCTTAAACATACAAGTGCCAAGGTGTCCTGGGAACACCTTTGTACTCCTAAGAAAGAAGGCGGCCTTGGATTTAAATCCCTCCAAGTTTGGAACAAGGCTGCCATGGCTAAACATATATGGTTCCTTGTGTGTGGAGGGGAGCAGTCAATGTGGTGTCAATGGGTGAAATCCTACTTGCTCAAAGGTAGAAGTTTTTGGAAAGTAAAAATTTCCTCCAGCCCCTCTTGGACATGGAGGAAATTGCTTCAACTTCGTCCAATCATTCAACCATTCATCCAATATCAAGTGGGGGATGGATCCAATATATCCTTATGGTATGACAATTGGCATCACTTTGGCCCTCTGGTTAAACATTTTGGTAATCGTGTGGTCTATGACTCTGGTCTGTCAGATGACGCCCATGTCTCAGTTATCCTGAGTAGTACTCACCAATGGTCTTTTCCCATCACCCAAACCTGGGAGCTGAATGAGATTAGAACTCATCTTCCTGTTCTTAACTCTCATCAGCCCCCTCCTGGTGATGCATGTAAATGGACTATATCCAAGGATGGTTTGTTTTCCATTTCTTCTCTGTGGGAACAACTTAGGACCAAATTTCCCATTATTGATTGGAACCACACTGTGTGGTTTCCATCACATATTCCTAAATGCAGTTTGATAACTTGGATTGCCATTCAAAACAGGCTCTTCACTGAGGATAGGCTGGTGCTCTTTGGCATTAAGGACACATCTTGTTGTAGTTTTTGCCCTGCGGAAGAATCTCATGATCATCTCTTTTTTAACTGTCCCTTCACCAAGCAAGTTTGGGATGCTGTGTGTCTTAAGTCTCAGCTCTCAGGGCAGGCACATGATATGTGCAGTCTTGTCACTTGTATCTCTGCATTTAGGGGTAGAGGTCTCAAGAGCACCTTGGCTAGGCTTTCATTTACTGTTTCTCTCTACCACATTTGGATAGAGAGAAATCTCAGGAAATTCCAAGGTCTGCACCCCAACTCAAGTTTGTATGGCTGGTTCCCTTTGGACCCATTGAGAGCACAAAAAAGGAGAGGGGGAGAGTGAGGTTTTGAGGGTGTATGGTGTGCGAGGCCTTATCCAATGGGTCCTTTCCTCTTCCTTTCCTCCTCCTCTGTCCAAATCTATTCCTGCACTTGTGGTGGTAATCAATTCTGTACTTGGTTGCTGCTGCACTTCCTGTTACTGCTGCTGGTAATTCTGTACTTGTAGTGGTAATCCATTTCTGCACTTCCTATTACTGCTGCTGTACTACTGAATGGATATGTTTCACTGTACTGCTGCTGCTGTGTTATAACAAGTGCTGTTGCATTACAAGTGCAGCAGCAGCAGCATCAAGTGCTGCTGCATCTGTACTCTGGATTATTCTGTTGACTGTACTACAGCAGCAGCATTAGCATGTTATGCTACCATTTATCACTTCTATTACACATTGGTATGCTGCACTATTAGAATATGCAGTGTACTCCCCATGTACTAACTCCACATTTGGAGCTCACATCTCAGGTTCGGACCTAGCCTTGGGGGGTTGTCCCATGGCTATGCCTTGTTTATACTCTTGGGAGGGGGTTGTCCTCCCAAGCATCACAATTCATATTGGATCCAAGTCCCATCCCACAAGCTGCACCCCAACTCAAGTTTCTGCTGATGTGTCCAGTTCCATGGAGGGGTCAATTATCATGGGCATTCTACTCACTCATTTTGCTATCCACTGCTGTCCACTGTGGTCTGATTTGCTGCAGCAGTGAGCAGTGTTGCTTTATCAACTGGATTGCTGTTCTGCCTCCACACGGTTATTATGTTGTTTGTTTTATGTACTCCCCACGTTTCCATGCATATTGATATCATGTGGGTTGCAAGGGTTGTTGCAATCTATTGTTTATATTTATATATTCAGTACAAGAGCTGTTGTACTGAATGCTCACACGTGTTGTTTACTCTTGATATTATTCGGGTTGCAAGGGCTGTTGCAATCCGCTACTCCTGTTGCAATTGTTGTTACTCTTGATTGTTGCTGTAGTTAGGATGCTTTCATTGGTATTGCCATAGTAGTTTTTTGGCTTATCTTGTAATTCCCCTATGTTTTCCTCATGTAGTCCTAGTGACCACCCCTTTATTTCATCCAATTTTCTTTTCTTTTTCTTTTTTTCTTTGTCCTCCCTGGGGTATGCCCCTTGTAGGCTGTACATTCGCTTAGCCTTTTTTAATTTCAAGCTTATTTACCCAAAAAAAAAGTTGGAGTAGTTTCCTCCAAGTCCAGGAGGGGCTAGAAGGGAATTTAACCTTCCAGAAGCTTCTCCCCTTGAGCAAATAAGATTTCACCCATTGACACCACATGGATTGTTCCCCCCCAGAGACAAGGAACCAAATATGCTTGGCCATGGCAGCCTTGTTCCAGACTTGAAGGGACTTGAATCCAAGACCACCTTCTTTCTTTGGGGTACAGAGGTGATCCCAGGACACTTTGGCACTTGTGTGTTCAGACCCAGTCCAAAAGAAGGATCTGAGAATACCTTCAATTTCCTTTAACACTCTCTTAGGTAGAATAAAGATGGAAGACCAATAAGTCTGCATGGAAAAAAGGACAGACTTAACCAATTGGATCCTGCCAGCGTAGGAAAGGTATTATCAGGTAGCCCAGAATCATAAATCACACGATTACCAAAGTGATCAACAAGGGGACCAGAGGGGTGCCAATTGTCATACCACAGAGAAATGGTCGAACCATCACCAACATGGAATTTAATGAAAGGCTGAATGAGGGAATGAAGTTGAAGCAACTTTCTCCAAGTCCAGGATGGACTGCTAGGAATCTTAACCTGCCAAAAACTTCTCCCTTTAAGTAAGTACGATTTAACCCATTGGCACCACATGGATTGCTCTCCTCCGGAGACAAGTAACCAAACGTGTTTGGCCATGGCTGCCTTGTTCCAGATTTGGAGAGATTTGAAACCTAACCCTCCCTCTTTTCTAGGAGAGCATAAATGCTCCCAAGAAACTTTGGCACCAGTGTGCTTGAGATCAGAGCCGGTCCAGAAGAAGGCTCTAAGGATACTCTCAATATCCTTGATCACCTTCTTAGGCAGTATAAAGATGGATGACCAATAAGTTTGCATGGAGAATAGGACAGACTTAACCAACTGAATCCTACCAGCATAGGAGAGATATTTGTTTGCCCAAGATTTAGTGCGATTTGTGATTCTATCAATTAGGGCTTGACAGTCAGAGTACTTGAGCTTAGTGGAGATAAGGGGAACTCCCAGATATCTAACAGGGAGAAACCCCTCCTGAAAGTGCAGAGCATCAAGTATGGCCTGTTTGGTAGTGGGTGGAACACCAGAGAAGAAGATGTTGCTCTTCCCAGGGCTAGGGGAAAGGCCAGATAATGCCTCAAACTCAGAGAGTGCTTCCTGGATACATAGAATGGAACTAAGATTCCCTTTACAGAAGATCATCAGCAAAGCACAAGTTAATTATTTTTGTTTTCTCACATCGCCAGTGAAAATGGAAATTAGGGCTTTGGGATTTCTCCTTAAGGAGTTGAGTAAGAACTTCCATTACAATAACAAAAAGGTAGGAGGACAATGGATCACCTTGTCGTAACCCTTTCTTACCCATAATGAAGCCAGTGGCTTCGCCATTAATGCTCAAAGAGTAGTTTGCAGTAGTAATACATGCCTTGATCCATTTAATCATTTGGGGATGGAAATTCATAGAGATAAGAATGTCCCATAAGAATTCCCATCTAACATTATCATAGGCCTTCATGATATCAACTTTAAGAGCACATTTAGGAGAAGGGGAGGCCTTATGATAGTCCCTCATGATTTCTTGGGTGAGAAAGATGTTGTCAGTGATTCTCCTACCTTTCACAAACCCAGATTGAACTGGATCAATGACATTGGGTAAAGCAGTTTGAATTCTCTTAGCAAGAATTTTAGCAATGCACTTATAGATAGTATTGCAACATGAGATGGGTCTAAAATCCCCAACCTTAGTGGGGTTGGGAACCTTGGGGACAAGAGCAATAGATGTAGCGTTAGCCTTGGTGAGGAGTCTACCTGATCTGAAGAAATTCCTCACAGCAGAAGTAACCTCATTGCCAACAACACTCCAAGATTTCTGAAAAAACCCAGCATTGTACCCATCAGGGCCAGGGGCTTTGTTGGGATTAAGAGACACGAAGGTCTCTTTAATTTCCTGATTGGAAATCTCAGAAATCATGGCATCCTTTTGAGAGTCTGATAGTTTGGTGGAAACTAGTTGATTAACCCTAGAGGATCCAGAATAGTCAGAAACATGGGCAGTACCCAAAAGAGAGGTGAAACAATCTACAAATGTAGATTTAACCTCAATAGGGTCATGTGTGATGGAACCACCGGGGAGAACCAGACTAGTTATTTTATTCCTATTCCTGTTATGAGATATGGCCTTGAAGAAGTATGAAGTACATTGATCCCCCAATTTAAGCCATTGAACTCTAGACTTCTGCTTAGCAAAACTTTCCTCAGCCCTGGCCAAAAAAAGATAATGCTTACACAAGCCTCTTTCAAGTGTCTGCTTAATTGGGTCAGTGGGATCAATACCTAAATCATTCTGGACCTGATCAAGCTGAAGCTTAGCAGCCAAAGTTCTTTTGGTGATGTCACTGTACTCCTTAGTGTTTAGTTTCTTAAGTTCAAACTGGAGGATTCTAAGTTTCTCACAAGCAACATACATAGGATTACCTATGATCACACTCCTCCAAACTTTCTGGACAGTGGGTAAGAAATCATGATGTTCAGCCAGAAAATTAAAGAATTTGAAGGGTTTACGGGCCTTCCTAGCTTCAGGGTTTAGGTATACAATAGCAGGAGAGTGATCAGAGATCCCAGGGGGAGGAAAATGGGCACTAGAACAAGTGTGAGACTTGATCCAATGCTCATTAACTAACACTCTGTCAATTTTGGTAGCAATGTGTTGAGTGCATGCTTGCTTGTTAGACCAGGTGAATCGACAACCAGTGTATCTGAGATCAACAAGCTCAGTGGCAGCAATGCATTTATTAAAATCCTCCATGTGAGGAGGCCAACTCTGTTCCCCTCCAATCTTCTCAGATTGAAATCTAAGAGCATTAAAGTCCCCTAAAATTATCCAGGGATCAGAACATGTCCAACTAATTAGATCATTCCAAAGCTCCTCTCTCTTTAGGTAAAGGTTAGAACCATAGACAAAAGTGGCAAAAAACTTGAGCTCCCCATTCAAAGTCTGAACATTACAATGAATGGCTTGTGTGGACTGCCCAAGGATACTCAGATTGAGGACAGCAGGGTCCCAAGCCACACAAATTCTACCACTAGGCGCAATTACAGAGTTATGAGCAAAGGACCAAAAGGGAAACATGGATTTGAAGGTCCTGGAATAGTTAACCTCTTTTATTTTATGCTCAATAAGCCCCAAAAGTGACAATTTATTGGTTTTAACAAAAGAAACTACCTCTTTTTGTTTAATAGGGTCATTGAGACCTCTCATATTCCAGAACCCAAAATGAAGAGGAGTTTTAGACATCAAAAAGACTAAGGATAGGAAGAATTATCATGCTACTAACAAGGGAAGGAAGCTTACCTTTTGTGGAGGGGGGTAGTCTTTCTCCCCCCGTGGTTGCTCCCTTGGTTGGACTTCTTATTATTTTTCTTCTTTTTGCTGCTGCTAGATGAATTAAAGGAGCTGTGTTGGGGAATTTCAGCCCCTTTTCCAGCCCCTTGACTAAGGTCATCAACCTTGTCGATACCCGGATCAACCACCCAAGTTCTATCCTCCATCCCAGGGTTCAGCTTTTGAGGTGTCATAGGAACTTCTTTTAACTTGACTGCAGCTGAATCTGCTGTAACAGGGAGACTATCAAGCACCTGAATCTCTTCATCCAGATCTTCACTTTCATCATCCGAGAGAGGATTAGCTATACCTCCAGCAGATGTGTCAATTGTGATGGGAACAAATTTAGTGACAGCTTCTAGAGCTGTAATCCCCCCTTTCTCCAGGGCTGCTGTTCTTCCAATGACCTGCCACTCCTCCTTAGGAGGCTTTTGCCCTTTAAAATCAGGGGTGCTCGAGGTAGAGGGGGCATGAGAGATCTTGTTAGTACACGAGTCAGTTGAATGACCAAAAATCTTGCACCTTGAACAATTTAGAGGCAGCCCCAGCTTCGATTTCCACACAAACTCTGGCGAAGTCAACCCTCTGCCTTTTAGCAGTAGCATTATCTACATGAATTGGCTTCCCAATTGAGCTAGCTATACGGCTAAGCCCTGCCTCCGTCCATCACTCAAGAGGGAGTTTGTGAAACTTGACCCAAGCTGGAATAGAAGAGGGGTGAGCCGTGGAAGGAATCAACATTCGTCTCCAATCCTTGAGCACCAGATACCTCTTTGAGAAGAAATATGGACCGCCATCTAGAACCTTCAATTTTGTGGCTTCATCTTTGAATTCAAAGAAGAAACAGGATCCCACTTGCTTGATGGAAATAGGAGCACATTCCTTCCAAGCAGTGTGTGCCGTGGCCCTTAACAGTGCAAAGGGCATCCGCCCATCAAGAAAATAGCCATAAAGGCAATGGTTCCAAGTTCTATCATCTATGTGCGATTCATCCAATTCCACAACCGCATCTTTCCCTCTACGTAATTCTGGATAGTGTTCAAGTTTCATAACTTTTGAAGGTTCCTGAGCACTAAATAAGGCTGCCCAGTTTTTGCTCTTACCTGTATCTCGGTTGTTAGCAGGTTTCTGAACTTGGTTACCTCCCTCCTGAGTTGCTCTTCCGTTCGATCCTGCTTAGTAAGATCGATCTTAAGAGCATGCTCCTGTTTCCTCCCTTCTACACTTTTGCCATCTTCCCCGTAGTTATCCATGAGGTGAGTCAACTGGGTTTTGAGCTCTGCACAGTTGATATTGATACTCGAGTTCTGCATCGTTTCCTCCAACGAATGAACAATGGATGAAAGTTTTTCCTCTGCGGCCAATCGCTCTCCCTCTAACTGGAAGACCTGTTGAAGTTTGCGGGATGGGCTAGATTTGGATGTTGTAGGGCTGTGCGGACCATAATGGGTCGGTTTCCCATGGGTTGAGTTTCCGATGCTTTCGCTGAGGTTACGATCATGGTCTACACTTGTAGAAGATGGGTTAGGGTTTGGATCAATAGGAAAGTGTAAATCGGTGGATTCCCCTCCCTGATTAAGGATAAGGGAACTCCGAATGGTTTGAGAAGACCCTGAGTCGATAGGAATTCCTAGATTAGGGTTGTGAGATGATGAGTCAGTGTTGGTAGTGGGATGTAGATTTAGGTTCCTGCGAGGAGTAAACTTCATGGATGTAGTGTAATCTGTACCAGATCGCCTCTGAGGATACATGTTGGACTGTTGAAAATGCGGTGCTTGGGTCTGTTGTCGATTCTTATGAACCTCAATGGAATCAACGACTTTGATCCCTAGGCCATCTACATGAGATTGCTTACCGTCTACCATGGCTACAGAATCGGAATCCACCATGAGAGAAGAAGGATTGCTCGACATCGAAGGGTTTCAAACGAGATCCCCAAATCGCCTAGAGAGAGAGAGTCTCATCTTCGCTGACGTCATGTTGGAGGTTGTTTTTTTTATTGAAAAGTTGTTTCTCTCCCATCTATCAGAGGAGAGAGAAACACCTCACAAAATGAGGAAAGAGTAGTACTACTTTAGATGGGGATAGCACAAAATACTTGGGATGCTTGGACAAGCATGAACATATATTTAGAAGGACCTTGGGGAAACTTGAACCTTGGACTTCTTGAACCAGATATGGCTTGGACTGCTTGAGCATAGACATGATGCTTGAAGCATGGACCTTGAACAGTAGACATAAAGCTTGAACATGAACCTGGAATAAGACCTTGGAGAACTTGGGATAGAGCACTTGAAGAACCTTGAACATTACTGCTGCTTGAACTTGCTTGCTGTAGCAGGAACAATACTGCTACTGCACAAATAACTTGATGCTTGGACTTGTCACTTTTTTTTTTGGGTAATTACTTGGACTTGTCACTTGGCATAGCTTGGGAGAGCATCTTGCAGCAAACTACACACTGCTGCAATCTGCAAACTGCTGCTACACAGAACTGCTGTACCAACACAAGACTGCTGCTGCATCAGCTGCAGAACTGAACTGCAGCACCTAAAGACTGCAGCAGCTGGAGCTATAACACTATGGAGATCAAGATCTGGAGAAATTTGGGCAGCATAACGGCTGTTTTTTACCACCCCAGAAAACAGAAGTCTGCCCAGATTTGGCAGCCCATAACAACAGACTACATTCATCCACAATATGATGACATTACTACAGACTTGTATACAAGTTACAACAACCATTAGCAGATGGAATTAACATAAAAAATTATGCATGTAACATTGAATCCTAGTTTTGGTGTCTCACCCTTCAACTCCCTTGGAACCTCACGACTTCTATAACACTCTCTATGGCTCCATACTCCCTCAGAACTCACATAATGATTCACCAACCTCTTATCACACTCCACTCAATAAGAAATTCTGAGGCTCAATACTCACAGCTCAGTGGATCACACATTTTGTGTAAGTCACTCACAGAAGCATGATAACCAACAGAACAATAAAGCAATACCTGCAGCAAATATCCCAGGTGGGAGTTAGGGTATAAAGGAGCTCTTGTGTTCCTAGGGGAGAAACCTGTAAGCACACTTCCCAATTGGGATGTTAATCAAAATCAGATTATGGGTATCCTTTGAGCTCACCCCTGTCCAGAGAATCAGATATTCAGATATTAGCATATGATTAATAAGAGAATGTTAATCAACTATGCCTAGTCTATTAAGTGCCACACTTATCATTTAATTTGGATGAATAGAGATACTCCATGATTCCCTCAGTCCTCAGAACCAATAGGGATATTGGTGAGAGATAACAACCTGTTTCTTATATCATTACAAATTCTGGTCACAGCATGATGCACAGGGTGTTGCACATTCTGGAATTTTCTGGTGTTCCTCTCAATCCATACATGGTAGAGGGTGACAGTGAAGGAAAGCTTGGCGATAATGCTACTCAAACCTTTCCCCTTAAAGGTGCATAGATGGGAGACCCAGCTAGCCAGTGTCTGTGCATGCCATCTGAATTGAGACTTGAGGGACATAATATCCCACACTTGCATAGTGTATGGCCTATTAAAGAATAGATGACTCTGGCTTGATCTCACAGCTTGCCAATTTCATGTTTGGATCGAAAGAAACACATAGAAATTCCAAAATCTGCAGCACTCTATCCTTACAGTTGTGGACAGGATTTGTCTAGACATTAGAAACAGGTTACTGTCACTCACTAAAATCCCAACTGGACCAAAGGCCTTAATGGAATCTTGGAACATTTCTGCTGTTTCTAATTAGTCTTGAGTTTATGGCATATAATAGATTTGGCTTGCTATTAATTGATTTACATCGTGTTATTGGAGTTCTGCTGTGTTGCTTCCCATGTGTTATCTAATCACCCTTCTGAGGAATTGTGAGTACAGGTTCAAGCATTTTGACTTCAACTGGATTACAAGGTGCAGGTTCTCATGCTATGCATGGAGGGTTGAAATTGTAATGCTAATCTCCCATTTGGGAAATTTGGTTGCAGGTAAAATTATCCATTGAGGGGAGTGTTCTTGAGTGATCTTCTATACTCTGTGTATCCTAGTGAGTTGTGTGTTTGACCCTCCACCTCCCTTTGTGAGAGATATTCACTGATGTTGGGATTAAACGAGAGAGTTGAGGGGGTTCGGTGCCTTAGTGAGAGTTATTGAAACTGTGAGGTTCCGAGGGATTTGTAAGTGAGACACATATACTGTAGGAAACATACATTTGCGTCAATGTCAATTTGTCGTAGTTATGGTTGGCTAATTCTGGGCAGTGTAGCTGTTGTATGTGATTGCTCTTTTATTGTATGCTTGCATAAGGTTTGCCAATTCTGGACAGTGTAGCTGCTACACTCTTGCCACTACTGATGTGTATCTGCTGTCCAATACAAACTACCCGATTGTTAATGTTTCTGCCCGATTGTTAAAAGTCATCATTTTATGGTTTATTTTTGTATAAAAGTCTGTAGTTATGGGCTGCCTTGTTCCTGCTGCTGCGTACAGCCGTATGTTTTGGGCTGCCAATATTTTGCATTTGCTACATGTCCTGGTTCAGCAAATTACAGCAGAAATGCTGTCCAATTTTCGTCAGAATTCTATACACCTGCGGCTGCTGCACTTCTGTTCTGCAAATGCTACACTTCTGTTACTGCACTGCTGCTGCTATTGCTGTGTTTGATCTCCGAGGGGTGTTTCCTTCTTATTGTAGTTAAACCTATCCTTGGGGGGTTGTCCCTTGGATAGTTTTAAGCCATTGAGATAAGGCTTTCCTCTTGTGATGTTGTCTCTACTAAGTGTGCCCATCTACTCCAAAAGGTCACCCCAACAGTTTTCGAGCAAGTGTTGCTTGATCCAAGTGCACTCCACGGGTTGCTAGTGCAAGTGTGGACTTCAAATTTTAAAGCAAGTGCTGCTCGTGTTTCAAGTTTCTGTCCAAATTCCATGTCCAAGTACCAAAAGTTCTGCTCTAGTTTGCTTCAGTTGTATTTTGAGCTGTGGTCATCTATAGTTTTCTTGTAATTACGTAATTGTAGCCTAATATTCCTTTTGTGTGGTGTTTCTCTCTCCTCTGTTAGATGGGAGGGAAACACCCAGTAGGTCCTCCCCAACGGTTTGTGTTGGGTCTATTTCCTTTTTCTTTCTTTTCTTCTCTTTTGTCCTCCTGGGGTATGCCCCTTGTAGGCTGTATATCAGTTTAGCCTCGTTTTATTTTCAAGCTTATTTACCCAAAAAAAAAAAAAAAAGAGCCAAGGATTGCCTCCATCCTTGGAGACAAAATACAAAACAAGGATTGCCTCCATCCGTGGAGACAAAATACAAAAACAAGGATTGCCTCCATCCTTGGAGACAGAGAATATATCAAGGATTGCCTCCATCCTTGGAGACAGAGAATATATCAAGGATTGCCTCCATCCTTGGAGACATAACATTTGAGCATAGTGAAATTGTGGGGTCTGTCCCCCACATATAGTCAAAGCCAAGGATCCCTGCTTAGACCCTTACCTAAACCTTTTGAACCTTTTGAACCTGCTTTATTCTCAACAAGAAGCTCAAAAGAGCACATCATAACAGTTATAACAAGAACCATGCTTAAATAAAACCATTATTTCTGCCTTATAGTCAGCTAGAAGCAATATTCCACTGAGCCAAAATCCCATCAGGTTGAGGTCCTTTAGAAAAAATTTCCAAGGACATTAACCTATGTCTAATGATTGAGTGGATCTTGCTCACAACTACAGGAATAGGACTTGCAACATTTTGGAACTTACGCGTATTCCTCTCAATCCAAATGTGGTATACAGTTGTAGTAAAAATTAATTTGATTAGTGTTGGTTTAAGAGCCTTGCCTTTGATTGTCGCTAAGAGAGCAATCTAATTATTCCAGGTAATACCAACCAAGAATGTTGACCCCTTCAAAGGCAATACCAACCAAGATCCCAACTTGGGTCAAATTGCATAACCTTCCACCTGAGTGTTGGATTGAGGAGGGGTTAAGCAGAATTGCTAGTGTGATTGGGCAACCCATTCATGTGGATAAAGCTACAGAGAAAAGGACTAGATTAACATTTGCTAGAATGTGTATTGAAGTTGAAGCTGCCACTGAGCTGCCAGAGTATATTCAAGTTAAAGTTGAAGATGACAGTGTAGATGTCCATGTTGAATACCAATGGATGCCTCCTATGTGCACTGATTGTAAAATCTTTGGCCATGAAACCTCTAAATGTCCAAAATCCAACCAGACAAAACCAGCAATAGTTAAAGGGGAATGGCAGTCTATCAATAAAGGTAGAGCCACAAGCATCAACCTTGGAGGGGTCAATGCTCTAGAGGCTATCACAAAGGAAGTCTCAACCAATACAGATCTTTTCAAGGGGCAATCAGGCTTGGTAACTAGCCTAGAAGAGGATGATGCTAGTGAAGCATTTGATGAAGAAATTGAAATAGAAGAATCTCTACCACATAAGGAAGCATCTGTGCTTAAGGAGGATGACCCAAATGTTGAAAAGGTGACAGGTGGAGGGTCTTTTATACACTTAAAGGAAACAGATTTAGCAACTACATCCAATGATGCCCAAGTTGATCATTCTGTTGGGCAGATTACTAGCACTTCCAATCGATTGGGCAGTCCCACAGTTATCCCCCCAGCTGCAACTAGTTCTACTCCACGTTCTTGCCCCCAGTCTGCAGGCACCAACTCTAAGAAGAACAAGAACAAAAAGAAGGGGAGTAAGTCTGGCTCCTCTATGTGCTAAGAACAAGTTCCCATGGATGGCTCTCTCTCTCTAGGCGATTTCCACTAAAACCCTAGATTGGAGAATTCACCAGCAGCAAAGATGGCGGATGGGACTCTATATATTGCAGACGGCTTAGGTTTCAAGGTCGTGAACTCCATTCAAGTCCATAAAGCTCGCCGCCAACAAACCCAATCACAGAACTTCCAACAATCAAATGTGTATCCCCAGAGAGATCGATCTGGTACTGAATCATCTACATACATCCCTAATCCTAGGAATACCACTCACCCCAAGTCCTATCAACCGGTTCGTGGGTCACAAAACCCTAACCAGGTAGAAGATCTCAAACCTACACATCTACCTTCTCTCATACAAAACCCAAACCCTACTCAAGATTTGGATCCCAACTCATTAGTCCACGAGAAATCGAGTCCTCTCGATCCTCACAGCCCTACAACAACCAAATCCAGCCCATCCCGCAAACTACAACAGGTTTTTCAACAGGAGAGTGATCGATTGGCCTCAGAAGAAAAACTCGCCTCCATTGTCCGATCGCTAGAGGACGAGATGCAAAACTCAGGTATCCAAGTCGACTGTTCAGAGCTCAGATCCCAGTTGTCTCGTCTCATAGCGGTTTACAAGGAAAGTGGTTCGATACCAGTCGGAGGGGAAGGGGAGCACGCCCTTAAGATTGATCTCTCTCAGCCCAAGCAAGTTCTCACAGAAGAACAATCCAAGCCTGCTGTTCAAGATCCAACTCTCAAACCAGTGAACAACCGTGATACAGGTAAGAATAAAAATTGGGCGGCCTTATTTAGTGCTCAAGAACCCTCAAAAGTTATGAAATTAGGACACTATCCTAATCTGCAAAAAGGAAAAAATGCGGTTGTTGAATTGGATGAATCGCACGTAGATGACAGGAACTTGAATCACTGCCTCTATGACTATTTTTTGGATGGGAGAATGCCATTTGCCCTGTTAAGAGCCACGACACAAACAACGTGGAAGGAGTGTGCTCCTTTGTCCATTAAACAGGTGGGATCATGTTTCTTCTTTGAATTCAAAGATGAAGCAACTAAATTGAAGGTTCTTGAAGGCGGTCCATATTTCTTCTCAAGAACGTATTTGGTATTGAAGGAATGGAGGAGAATGCTCATACCCTCTACGGATCACCCATCCTCCATCCCAGCGTGGATCAAGATTCATAAACTTCCGATGGAATGCTGGACGGAGGAAGGGCTCAGTCGCATAGCAAGTTCAGTTGGGAAACCCATTCATGTGGATAATGCTACTGCTAAAAGGCAAAGGATGGATTTCGCTAGAGTTTGCGTGGAAATTGAAGCTGGGGATGAATTGCCAACTGAAGTTCAAGTAACGCTCAATGGTGAGTCTGTAGTGGCTCTAATTGAATATCAATGGTTACCATCAAGCTGTGCCACATGTAAGATCTTTGGCCATGCAACTGATTCTTGTCCATTCAAGCAATCCAATGCTCCCTCCACTTCCAGTTCCACTGTTAATGTAGTAGCTAACAACATTGCTAAATTCCTTCTGATTTTAGGCGTTCCACTCTTCCTTTAGGCGATTAAGTAAAGGTTGTCTTCATCAGGTCATATGGGGTTCCCATTTGGGCCCCTATTTGACTGTTAACTCAAAGGGGATCTGAGCGTACCCACATCAAATCGACTAACACCGATCTAACAGGGTTCGATCGTGTTCATCTACACTTCCAGTGTGTGCGGTTACAACAAAGCGGCTATCTAGTGCCATAAAACCAGTTCGATTTCAACTCAGATCTGGATAACCAGGGTATCAGTTCGCCCATGGTGGATTGAGTGTGGGTTTCCAAGGAAGCTACCCAGTCTTCAGATTCACACGACCGTTTTCAAACTGAAAATTTCCTGGTCGTCATCCTACACATCTCCGTAGTGAGCTAATGAACAACAAGGGGGTCAGTTCCAGTAAAGGTCCTCGTCAAAATGGGGATCTGGGCACTATTCATCCACAAGAAGCCAGTGTTGCTTTAATCTGGGTTCTTGAGTTCAGTTCATAGCATTTGGTTGTAATCTGGGTTTGTCTCTATACTGGATAAACCCAGTATTGAGGTAACTTTCAAACCTTTCGGCTTCAGTCTGTTTGACCATTTTCTGAATGTCTAGTTCATCGTGGTAGATTAAGTTTTCGTGACCCCTGGGACTGTCTCACAGTCATGTTTACTCGATCAAGATTTGCTGATTGTCTGTCGACTATCCATCGTTGTAAATTTAATTCTGCAAATCATGGTGTTTTGATGAAGAAGAACTCAATGGACCCGTTTAGTGCTAGTTTATCTGGGTTCATGCTTCATACTGTTGATGTAATCTGTGCATGCCTTGTGCTACTGCCATTGTTCCGTCACTTTTTGTTGCTCAGTTGGGCCCTTCTGTAATTGTGTGCTCCTCTGAATTTGCTTAGTGCATGGCCTTTTTGGTCTGTACATGCCTTGTGCTTCTGCCTTTGTTTTGACAGTTTGTTGCTGCTCGGTTGGGCCCTTCTACTGGATGTGTGCTCCTCTGAATCTGCTTAGTTCCATATGGCCACATTTTTGGGTGGCCACAGGGTATTTTTTAGGGCCCTCAACACGTGTTCTATTTCGGTGTTCTTGTACTCGGTTTGTACCTCTGGATTGGGTTTGACTGTCCTTGTATCTGGACTAGGCATGTGGGAGCGGACGATGGATTATGCATGTGTCCCACGGGTTCTTTGAGGGAGTTCCTGTGCATGTACTAATGCCGAACAGTCTGAGGCTTCTCGTTTGGTTCGAGTTGCACTGATGTTGACCCTTGAGAGTCGGTCATCCTTGTATTAGTTAACCATAATGTGACGGACTTCGGTGTGCTAATTATTCGGATTGTACTACTTGATTGGGATAGACTGACTTTGAATCTGGAATAGGCATGTGGGAGCGGATGATGGTTTAGGCAGGTGTCCCTCGGGTTCCTGTGCGTGTACTAATGCCGAACAGTCTGAGGCTCCTCGTTTGGTTCGGGTTCTATTGTTGTTGGTCTCATAAAAGTCGGTCATCCTATGTTTTAGCTACCATAAAGTGTGATTTTCTGAATCTTATCTCAACTCTGAATGGATGATAATGTTGGAGCCTGGTTTAGAGATGTTGTGCGTATGGTAGACTAGGCGAGGTGCAGAACACAGGGATTTAGGGAGGTTTCCTTGTATCTATTGCTTGCCGAAATACTGGAGGCCATTTCCTCTAGATTGAGCTTTTTATTGTCGGGCACCATTGTTGAGATTGGAAATGTGCTTTATACACGGATTGTACCACTCGTTTGGGATTGACTGACTTTGGAAGCTGGATTAGGCATGTGGGAGCGGGTGACAGATTAGGCATGTGTCCCATGGGTTCTAGGAGGAGTTCCCTTGCATGTACTGATTGCCGAAAAGTCAGAGGCTCCTCGTTTGGTTCAGGTTGCATTGTTGTTGGTCCCATGAGAGTCGGTCATCCTTTGAGAGGTTATACATGGCATCGGCCATCATATTGTTACTCTTATTGCTTTATGCAATTTATATTCTCCCACCTCGGCGGGTTGTGCCGGGAAGTACGCACGGTTTTATTTTCCTTACTTATCCCTATCCTTGCGGGTTGTGCAAGGGCACCTTATCTTTTGTCTTTCCATCTCCAGCGAGTTGTGTCGGAGTTTGCACCTTTTATCTGTTATGTTTATTGCATTTTGCTAGTTTATACCTATGCTGGCGGGATGTGCCAGTACTCTTATTTTCCCTCCCCGGCAGGTTGTGCCGGGGACCACACACTTTTCTTTTTTCTTTTTTTTCTTTTTCCCTTTGTTTTATTTTGTCCTCCCTGGGGTATGCCCCTTGTAGGCTGTACATTCGTTTAACCCCTTTTAATTTCAAGCTTGGTTTACCGAAAAAAAAAAAGAATGGCAAGTCATAGGGAGGAAAGCAGCCGTGGCTAAAGGAGGAATCACAGCTCTTGAAGCTGTCACTAAATTCGTCCACATCACCATTGATACAACTCAAGGGGATAATAAATCAGTTGATCCTATCTCAAATGTTGAAAGTGAAGCTCTGGATGAGGACTTTCTTGTGGATGATATTCCTCTAGCCATCCCAGTGCAAACTACAACTGGAGTTGAAGTAGATTCCAAGGTGGAAACTGCCTCTATACCTCCTTCCTTAGATGTGGAAGAAAGCTCTAGGGTGGTTGATCCGGGTACTACTAAAGTTGAAGCAAGTCAAGGGTGGGGGAAAGGGACTACAACTCCTCAATCCTATTTCCCCAAGCCATCCAGCAGCAACAAAAAGAAGAAGAACAAAAACAAATTCAGCCCAGGGAACAATCAAGGGGGGAATAAAGCTTCCCCTCTCCAAGGAAGGTAGCTCTCCTTTCCTTATATGGTAGCATGTTAATTCTTTCAATTCTCTGCCTTTTTGATGCCTAATACACCTCTCCTTTTTGGGTTCTGGAATATGAGGGGTCTCAATGACCCTATTAAACAAAAAGAGGTTGTTTCTTTTGTCAAAACCAATAAAATTTCACTTTTTGGGCTTATTGCATAAAATAAAAGAGGTTAATTGTTCTAGGACTTTCAAATCCATGTTCCCATTTTGGTCCTATGCTCACAACTCTGGTATTGCACCAGGTGGTAGAATTAGTGTAGTCTGGGACCCTGCTATACTCAATCTGAGTGTCCTTGGTCAGTCTACTCAAGCCATTCATTGTAAAGTCGAGACCTTGAGTGGGGACCTCCAGTTTCTTGCCACTTTTGTTTATGGCTCTAATCTCTACCTGGAGAGAGAGGAGCTTTGGCATGACTTGATCAATTGGTCATGTACTGATCCCTGGATAATATTAGGGGACTTCAATGCTATTAGATTTCAATCTGAGAAGATTGGAGGCGATCAGAGTTGGCCTCCGCACATGGAGGATTTTAATAAATGCATTGCCTCCTCTGAGCTTGTTGATCTTAGATACACGGGCTGTCAATTCACTTGGTCTAACAAACAAGTCTCCAATCAATACATTGCAACCAAAATCGACAGGGTGTTGGTTAATGATCACTGGATCAAGACTCACATTTGTTCTAGTGCCCATTTCTCCCCTCCTGGGATTTCAGATCACTCTCCTGCTTTAGTGTTACTAAATCCCGAAACCAGGAAGACTCATAGACCTTTCAAATTCTTTAACTTTCTTGCTGAGCATCCTGATTTCTTACCCACTATTAGGGATGGCAATGGGGCGGTTCGGTTCGGTTATTGGTATAACCGAACCCAGACGGGTACCCATAACCGAATCGAAAACCGTTCGGGTAGGGGATTTTGAAACCGTAACCGAACCGAACGGGGTTCGGGTAATCCCCGAACCGTTTGGGTACCCGAACTAAATTTTAAAATTTTCAAACAAGAGTAATGGTTTTCAACTTGAGATATAAATTTTCAAACAAGATACTAATTATTTTCAACCACAGCAACAGCAGCAGCATATGAAGGCTTGTTGTAACAAACCACAGTCCACGGCAGCAGCAGCAGCAGTTGAAGAGTAATGGTTTTACTCTTTGAGTTGGTTTCATATAAAAACAGTGGGAAAGCTCAAATCTTGTTGGCTGTTGCAATCTGAGATCCATTCATTCTAACAGCAACATTCATTCATGGCCACAGTAGTTCAAATTGCACCATAGCAAACATTTCTACTTACAGTAGTTCAAATTACACCACAGGCCACGATTTTTCAAATTACACCATACGAGTGAGTGAGTTCAAATCCAACCTGAGTGACTCGTTGCAACCTCGTAGGGTGCGTTCCAAAACACCTTGCACCACAGGAGTGACTTAGTTCAAGTTACAAATACAAGTCTAAAGTCTCAGTCTTCCAAGTTTCAAAACACAAGGCATGAAACCCAACAACCAAATACAAGTCTAAAGTCTTTGAAGTCTCAAAACACCACACCAGTACTTAGTTCAAATTAAAAACTAACTAGTAACAACCAGTGTCAACAAGCAACATAAGGTGCCTTCACACCCTTCAGTCCTTCACTCCTCCATTCCAAATTTGGCAGCTTCAAGCCTTCATTAAAAAAAAGGAGGTTCCATTCATATACTATATCAAACTACAACATGCATTCATATCCAATTCATATCCAACAAGATTCACAAGATACCAACATGCTAGTCTTTTTTTTCACAGGTAGATAAGAGGTATTGATTGATATTGAGAATCATAAACACATTACCTCACGAGTCAAGCACGAATCCCCCGATTCCGAGTCCTCATATATAGTGGCGTACCCGGATGATGATTCACCTAACAAAATGGAAATAACAAATTCTTAAGTATTGGTTTTATTTTACTAAATAGAAAAATGCAAGAAAGTAAATAATTACCTTTCATTTCTAAAGCCCACAACCAACTTTGAGCGCACATCAAAGCTTCCATCGTGTCGGGATGAAGTCTACTACGATGTGGACTCACCAACCTACCACATGCACTAAATGCGGACTCAGAAGCAACCGAGGATACTGGAATAGCCAACATATCTCTAGCCATGGCTTTCAAAATTGGATACTTGCCTTCATTTGATTTCCACCAATTCAAGACATCAAATCCCGGGGTTTTTGGCATGGCTTCCTCCGCCAAATAATGATCCAACTCTAATTTTGCTGTATCGATGGTCTTTCTTCTCTTCGACTGAAGCATATAGACATCATATTGTGTCAATGACTCAACATCAATGTGAGTTGATTGGGAAGAAGACTCACCGATACCCTCCACCATTGTACTAGGATTTTGGTACTCCTTAAGCAACTTATAACAAAGTGCACGAACTTTTTCAACTTCTTCAATAAAATTTTCGGGAAACAACTTTGAGAAGTAGAATTCCAACACTTAATAGCTTATACCTAGGATCCAACACAGATGATACCCCCACAACACCATGAATCAAAGCCCAATACTTATCAAATTTGTTCACCATTCTTTTGGCCATTTCCCTAACCACCGCATTATCATCATAGAGCCAATTCTCAAAGCAAGTCTAATCTCACATATATTTGGAAAGCATTGATTAGTAGTGGGGTATTTAGTTCCAGAAAACAACTCCGTCACCTTAAAAAAAAATTTCAGCTTCTCACAAACATCTTTAGCAAACACCCAATCCTCTTCACTCGGTGATGATTGATATTGAGAATCTCGTTTGCTCAAGCGATTAAACACATCCTTATAAAGGAGGGCGGTTTGAAGCATCAAGAATGTTGAATTCCACCTAGTTGCACAATCAAGTCCTAGTTTCTTAGTACAACTCACTTTCATTTGGCGGACCGTTTCTTCAAATTTTTCCTCTCTTTTAGGTGATGCTGTCCAATAAGCTACGCTATCCCGAATTTTCTCAATACCCACTTTTATAACATCCAACCCATCTCTAACAATAAGATTAAGAATGTGCGCACAACAACGCATATGAAACAAATCCCCACCCAACATTAGCGATGTCATATCGAGTTTGTCCACCAAAAGTCCAATCATGGCGTCATTGGTGGAGCAATTATCAACCGTTACAGCAGAAATCTTCCTATCGATGTTCCAATCCATCAAACAATCCAACAATTGGTCACACAACACTTCTTTTGTATGCGGGCATGGCACATATATAAACCTAACATGCAATATTGATGTTTAATTATAAATGGACAAATTAAGATTTACATTGAATAAAAGAATAAAGATGACAATATAAATTAAAAATACCTCAAAATGCGACTTTGCAAAGTCCAAGAATCATCAATGAAGTGTGCTGTGACAGCCATGAAGCCTTTCTTTTGATTACTCGAAGTCCACATATCCGTTGTGATAGCCAATCTACTTGAATTTTGCACCACTAAACTCATTGTCTTCCCCCTTTGGTATTCATAAATCTTAAATATTTCACTCTTTATTGTGTTCCTACAGGGCACCTTAAATAAAGGTTGAAGGGATTTTGAATACCTCCTAAATCCAACATGCTCGACAATTGAAAGAGGATACTCATGCATGATAATGGCATTTGCAAGTTCTCTTCGTGCCGTACCTTGATCAAAACTATATGAAGTTAGATCCGTAGGACGGTCTCTATTCATGAAATTGTTTGTTAGAACTTGTTGCCTCATGCTTTCCTTCTGTAGGTGTTTCCGATTATAGTGTTGTTGCAAGTGTGAAGTACCATTTTCTGTTTTTCCAGATATTTTGGCTGGACAATACTTGCAACAAGCCTTCCACTCCCCATTAATTTTCACCCTTTTATAATGAGCCCAATACTTACTCCTTAATTTGGCTTCAGGCGAATTGTCTTCGACGACTTGATCTGAACATAATTCATCAGCAACATCCACATTTTCACTTGGATGGTCAGGTGATGATGATGGTAAGGGGCTGCCATTTTGTGGTTGTGATGGTCCAGAACTATCACTTGGATTTGTTGAATGAGCACTCGAACCGACAGGTGATTCAGACATGATTAACCCTAACAAAGTGCAAACAACAAATTACATCACAGATTCAGATTGCAATATAGCAAAAAGCAACATACTAATCAGCATGTCTAATCAGCAAAAAGTATGGAAAGATTATGGCATTTGGTGCCTGTCTAGAACACAAAATCATCACCTAATTGTCAGCAAGGTCAAACAACCACAAAACCTCGAGAGTTAATAGTATAATCTAATAGCCTATTAGCATCCCGAAAGTTAATAGGTTGTTCCATCATTTGAACCCCCCCCCCCCCCCCCCCCATCTATTTATTAAGTTTTGGGCAGCCTGGAGATCCATGAAGATGGATCCCACGGACAGGTGATACTCCCAGCCTTGAAAATTGTGTGGTGTTGAGAATGTATTCCAAATGCAAGATCCACAATGCGTAAAGGCTCACAAATGGCCAGGGAAGCAGCTGCCTATTGCAGTATTACTGTGAGAAATTGAGCAAAAAATAAAACAGTGGGCCTAATACTTCCCACAAACTAACGGATACAGGTTCCAAAAGACAAAAAAAATAGTACGATTATACCAACTATTGAACAGAACATCATCTTCAAGACTTCAAACAGCTCCACAAACGACAGAATCAGAGAGAGAGAGAGATGTACCAGAGCAGAGGAGATCCCGATCTGTGTATCCGTAACCCCAAAGGAGATCGCTGATCTTGGGGTCTCTCTGTGTTTTTGTAACCCTAACAACACAAATGACAGATCGGCGTGAGGTGAGGGGAGAGAGAGAGAGAGAGAGACGTTACCAGAGATGGCTGATGAGAGACTGTCTCTGAGAGGAATCGGCCGAATCGCCAGTCGCCTTTCTCACTCTCTGAAATGTGTCTAGAACCCTAAATGTCAAAAATGTTCTATAACACTATATATATAGAAGGGGGTTAAATGTAATTAAAATATACTACAGGGGTAAATGTGTAATTAAAACTTTCGGTTCGGTTCGGTTTACGGTTCGGTTCGGGTAACGGTTCGGGTATCACCTCAACCCAGAACCGAACCGAACCGTTCGGTTATCTCAATTCAGAAACCATACCCGTACCCACGGGTAATATTTCGGTTATGGTTCGGTTAAAAAAACCGGTTACGGTTCGGGTACCCATCGGTTCGGTCGCGATTGCCATCACTACCCACTATACAGAAAGTTTGGAGGGGAGTGATCATTGGTAATCCCATGTATGTTGTTTGTGAGAAGCTTAGAATCCTTCAGCAGGACCTTAAGAAATTAAACACTAAAGAGTACAGTGACATTACCAAAAGAACATTGGCTGCTAAGCAACAGCTTGATCATGTTCAGAATGATCTTGGAATTGATCCCACCAATCAAACTAAGCAGACTCTTGAAAGAGACCTATGTAAGCATTATCTTACCTTGGCCAGAGCTGAGGAAAGTTTTGCTAAACAAAAGTCTAGGGTTCAATGGCTTAAGTTGGGTGATCAATGTACTTCCTATTTCTTTAAGTCCATATCTCACAATAGGAACAGGAATAATATAACTAGTTTGGTTCTCCCCAATGGTACTATTACCCACGACTCTATTGAGGTTAAATCTACCTTTGTAGATTTTTACACCTCCCTCTTGGGTACTGCCCATGTCTCTGACTATTCTGGATCTTCTAGGGTTAATCAGCTGGTTTCCACCAAACTCCTGGATACCCAAAGGGATGCCATGATTTCTGAGGTTTCCAATCAGGAAATCAAAGAGACATTCATTTCTCTTAATCCCAACAAAGCCCCTGGCCCTGATGGGTACAATGCTGGGTTTTTTCATAAATCTTGGAGTGTTGTAGGCAATGAAGTTACTTCTGCAGTTAGGAATTTCTTCAAATCAGGCAGACTCCTAACTAAGGCAAACTCTACAAGCATTGCTCTTGTCCCCAAGGTTCCCAATCCAACCAAGGTGGGTGATTATAGACCCATTTCTTGCTGCAATACCATTTACAAATGCATTGCTAAAATTCTTGCTAAGAGAATTCAAACTGTTCTTCCCCATGTCATTGATCCAGTTCAATCTGGGTTTGTGAAGGGTAGGAGAATTACTGACAACATCTTCCTCACCCAAGAAATCATGAGGGATTATCATAAAGCCTCTCCGTCTCCCAAATGTGAAGTGGATATCATGAAGGCTTATGATAATGTTAGATGGGAATTCTTATGGGATACTCTTATCTCTATGAATTTTCATCCTCAAATGATTAAATGGATCAAAGCATGGATGGATCAAAATTAAACAAGTGGGTGATTTTAACTTGAAGTTGAAACCAAGGGTTGAGAGCTTCTAGAGAGAGAATGCACTCCCCTCTCCTCCTATCATAATTTTTACACAAAAAACTCCAAATAATCTGTTTGGTTTTACATTTTCCAGTATAGATTCCTTCTACTCCTACCTAAAATGGGTCTGATCCAGAGATCAATGGGGCTCTTCTTACCCATTCATACAGCATGCCGTGGGGCAGAGCATACCCAAGTTCGTCATGGGGTTACAACCACAGGGGGATCTGGTTTTTCGTTGGCCTTATCTAGGTGACCCAGATTCCTCACATCAAAACTCCACACCAGTTGGTGATGGAGCATCACATTCTCATCTTGCAAAAATGGCTCATCACCTGTTTGAAATGGAGATGCTCTACTCATTCAAGAACCTTTTGAGTATCTCTCTCAAATCAGTTCTCCATTCTCGCTAAGTGAAGTTGGTGTCACGGTGGTGGGAACACTTCCCGTATGGTTTCTGATTTGCTGAGGTATTTCAATGCTAATTCTTGTGGGGTGGTTGATTCTTCTCTTTAAACTACAGGTGAGTCCATCGTGCAAGATGGGGAGTAGTTTCAGGGGTTCTAGGCCATGTCCACATCTGCATTCAACAGTCCAAGCGTTTGATCTTCAGAGTTTGGGTAAATAGATGCCAATCAACTCTCAATTTTACAGTTTATTTTGAGAGAGTTCATCCAAATTTTACAGAGTTTGGAGCTGGTATTGGGAGTAATCCGTACAAATCATCCTCCAGTTTCACCTGGAAATCTTTTGAAGAAGATGAGAGTGTGTTCCACTCCCTCCCCCCTGCAAGTGGGCTTCTTTACCCGTGCAAAAAAGGTGTAGCAAGTGGGCATCTTTTTGGTCCAGAAGGGGTCCACCACCGCTCCCTTTTACTCGGTTTTGTAATGAATTGAATTGCAAGTTGGGCACATACACCCACGAATCGAGGAAGCTTAGTGAAAAGTGGGACCATGGCCCTCTTTTTGAAGCATTACACGCAATATATAGCTGGGAAAGGGCTGAGATTCAGCTGTACAAGAAGCAAGAAAAAAGAGCTTTATAGCTGTACAGGGCCTTACACGTTCACTCTGAGGGAGAAGCCAACGGGGTCCCACATAGAGGTACACGGGAAAAGTAATTTCAGTGACCGAAGCAATGACCAAAGCACAGTTGTAAAGTAATTTCGGTGGTACACTTTAAATCAAGTTTCACGTGACCCAAGAGGAGGGCCATTGTTCCAATCCAATTTCTTTTGTTGCTGCACGTAAAATGGCAGTGTGCCATTATTTTTAAATCGAGTGTGGGTGGTCCCAGTCTCACAAATCTGATAATTTTGTTTAAACATATGTATCCCTATTCCAGCGGGTTGTGCTGGATTTCATATTTCCCACCCCGGCGGGTTGTGTCGGGGAGTACGCAATTTTTTTTTCTCTTTATTTTGTTTTGTCCTTCCTGGGGTATGCCCCTTGTAGGCTGTATATTCGCTTAACCCTTTTTAATTTCACGCTAAATTACCCAAAAAAAAATGGATCAAAGCCTGTATCACCACTGCTAACTACTCTTTGAGCATTAATGGTGAACCCACTGGTTCCATTATGGGTAAGAAAGGTTTAAGACAAGGTGCTCCACTGTCATCCTACCTGTTTGTTATTGTCATGGAAGTCCTCACCCAAATCCTTAAGGAAAAATCCCAAAACCCTAATTTTCACTTCCACTGGAGATGTGATAAAACAAAGATTATTAATTTGTGCTTTGCAGATGATCTTATGATCTTCTGCAAAGGGGAGCTTAGTTCCATTCTCTGCATTCAGGGGGCACTCTCTGAATTTGAAGCTTTGTCTGGCCTTTCCCCTAGCCCTGGGAAGAGCAACATCTTCTTTTCTGGTATTCCTCCCACTATCAAACAGGCTATTCTTGAGGCCTTGCAATTCCAAGAAGATTTCCTCCCTGTGAGATATCTGGGAGTTCCTCTGATTTCCACCAAGCTCAAGTACTCCGACTGTCAAGCCCTCATTGATAGAATCACAAACCGTACTAAAACTTGGGCAAATAAGTACCTCTCATATGCTGGGAGGATCCAATTGGTTAAATCTGTCTTATTCTCCATGCAAACATATTGGTCATCCATCTTTATACTGCCTAAGAATGTGGTGAAGGAAATTGAGAGTATCCTTAGGTCCTTTTTCTGGACTGGTCCGGATCTTAAGCACACTGGTGCCAAAGTTGCTTGGGATCATTTGTGTTCTCCTAGGAAAGAGGGAGGCTTAGGCTTCAAATCCCTCCAAATTTGGAACAAGGCTGCAATGGCCAAACACATTTGGTTCCTTGTTTCTGGAGGGGAACAATCCATGTGGTGCAAATGGGTTAAGTCTTACTTACTTAAAGGGAGAAGTTTTTGGTAGGTTAAAGTACCTTGTAGTCCATCATGGACTTGGAGAAAGTTGCTCCAGCTTCGTTCCCTTGTTCAGCCTTTTATAAAGTGCATAGTTGGTGATGGATCCACCATTTCATTGTGGCATGACCATTGGCACCCCTCTGGTCCCCTTGTTGCGCACTTTGGTAATCGTGTGATGTATGATACCGGGCTTCCTGATAATACTTTGGTGTCCTCTATCCTTAGTGCCACTAATCAGTGGACCTTCCCCATTACACAATCTTGGGAGTTGAATGAGATCAGATCCCATCTCCCTACTCTCAGCAATTCTATCCCTCCTCCTGCTGACTCATGCAGGTGGACTCTTACCCAAGATGGCCTTTTCTCCATCTCCTCTTTGTGGGAGCAGCTGAGACCCAAATTCAGAACAGGTTACCCACTGAGAACAGACTTGTCCTGTTTAGTATCAAGAGCACATCTAGTTGTAGTTTCTGCCCTGCTGAGGAATCCAATGATCACCTGTTTTTCAACTGCCCTTTCTCCAAACATGTGTGGGATTCTGTGTCCATTAAGTCTCAACTTATTTGGTAGCCTCAACATGGTCTCTACATTTGGGGGTAAGGGTCTTAAGAGCACATTGATCAAACTGACCTTCACAGTCACCCTCTATCAGATCTGGCTTGAGAGGAATCTTAGGAAATTCCAGAGTCTGCAACATATTGTGCCATCATTGGTGGCCAAGATATGCTCTGAAATTAGGTGCAGGTTATTGTCCCTTCAAATAATACCACCTGGTCCAAAATCATTGCTTGAATCATGGAACATTCCAACTCCAATTCACTCTAACAGCTAATATTCTGCATGTGGTTGATTGTATTAATTTATGTACTTTTAGTTACTGTGGTTTCAATGAAATACATTCTGACTTTGCTTTCAGTCACAGGTGGATGCAGAATGGAGGCTAGTTTTGAATCACTAATCTCCCACTTGGGACCAGTGTGCTTGCAGGGACTTATGAACATGGTAGTTTGCTATTATCCCAGTCACAGGGCATCAAGGAAGGTCTATCCTACGAGATTCCAAATTGGAAGGAGGTCCTAGTGGCAAATGATCAAAGCAATCCAGTCCAGAGCAATCCAGAGCAAATGACCTATGTTCCTATTGGGGTTCTCAATTCAGGTTATGAGAGAGTTACATTGTACTGTCTATTCCCTGCATATCCCTTAATCTGGTTATTCCATGCTTCTTTGATATCTTGTGGGTTGCAAGGGCTGTTGCAATCTGCATTTTATTTATCCAGTACAAGGGCTGTTGTACCGAATCTCACACGGGCTATTGTACAATGTGCTTGAGTGATGCCTTATAATTGTTGCTGCACTTTACTGCTGTTACTGCTGAACCTTACTGCTATACATTATGAACCAACGCTGGATTTTTTATTGTTGCATATCCGTATTTGCATGCATTTGATCTATGCATTTGTTTGTTAAGTGAACATCAGTACATTCTGTTGTTGTTACCCATACTTTAACTGCAGTATACTGCAGCAATCTGCTGTTAAATAGGGTTGTAGGCTGCCATTCTCTGGGCAGTACTGACGTTTGGGTATAGTCTTTTGTCTGGGTTTATTAAAAAACTTGCAAAGTGCTGCCAAATTTTCTTAGAAGTAGCGGCTCCTTTTGGATGCACTTGAGCTTGACATTGTTAGAGTTGGGTTGTGTTTTTTTTTTTGGGTAATTTAGCGTGAAATAAAAAAGGAGGCAAAAGAATATACAGCCTACAAGGGGCATACCCCAGGAGGACGAAACAAAAGAAAGAAAACAAAAACAAAAAACTAAGCCAAACGGCTAAGAGTGAGAGGAAGGCCATAAGGCTACATGGGGAATAATAAGGGAAGCTAGCGAAAAACATGGACTAGCTGAAAATCTAAAACATAACCATAACTACAATAGCATCAACTTAAAAACTCTACAAAAGGAGCTATGGGGTTGTCCCTTAGCATGTATGATCCCCTTGGGGAGGGGGCGTCCTCCCGTATGGGGTGCATGTTGCACCTCTATTGATGTACATGTACTACTGTTGCACTCCATGGTTCAGCTACTGTTAAACTCATCTCTGATGTACCTTACTGCTGTAGTTGAGTTGTTATGGCCAATGTAAAAGGATCACTTTGACTTAACCTAGTCTTGGGGGGTTGTCCCTAGACAATGTATGATCCCCTTGGGGAGGGGGCGTCCTCCCATATGGGGTGCAATTGCACCTTGTAGCAGCGCTTCTATTACTGCTACAACACACTGAATCCTGCACCTCTGGTTGCTACTTTTAACTGTTGCTGCTGGAAGCCCTTTGCTACGATTGCTACTGCACTACTCTAATACCCACCTCATGGTGTCAGCTCTGCTATTGTTCACCTCTTCTGCTGAGTTTGCTCGAGCTATTGTACAACCTAAGAGTTCCATGTGGTATTGTTGCTGTACCTTGGCCTAGCCTTGGGGGGATGTCCCTTGGCATTGTTTGACTCCATTGGGGAGGGGGTTGTCCTCCCTTTTGTGTCCATGGCGTGCACTATTTGCTGCCCTCATCATCAGTCCTTTCTTTTAGATTAGGACCTCCCTTATTTTGAGGAATGTTTATTTATCATCTGATTAGATGGTTAGGAAACATTTAGTTTACTTACTCGCAGTTCTATGTAGCCATTTGGCCTAAGCTTCCCAACCTTCTTTTGTTTTTCTTTTTTCTTTTCCTCCTGGGGTATGCCCCTTGTAGGCTGTAAATTCGGTTAGCCTTCTTTTTATTTCAAGCTTATTTACCCACAAAAAAAAAAAAAGAAGTCTGGCTCCTCTAAGGGACATTAACTGCTGCTGGTGTATCCTTTTGGGCAGTTCTAATACTTTCTATCTCATGCCATTTTGTCTATGTTTGCTTTTATTTCAATAATTTCCCATGCTTAGTTCACAACCACAGTTGCATTTTGGGTTTTGGAACTTGAGGGGACTTAATGACCCTCTTAAACAAAAAGCTGTCAAAGACTTTTTAAAAAATAATGAGTTATCTCTGATGGGTTTGATTGAGCATAAAGTCAAGGAGCCTAATAAACAAGATAATGAGATCTATTTGCCCCCAGTGGCAACATACACATAATTCTGTTCATGCCCCTATTCATTGTGAAGTGCTTTCCATTCTTGATGGGCTTAGATTTTTGGTTACATTTGTCTATGGTGCTAATGACCATATTGACAGAGTTGACCTTTGGAATGATCTATGCTCTTTGAAGAATAGGGAATCTTGGGTAATTTTGGGAGACTTTAATGCCATTAGGGATCCCAAAGAAAAATCTGGTGGGACCATGCTTTGGCCCCCTCACTTGGATGACCTTAATCAATGCCTCTATTCATGTGAGGTTGATGATTTAAGGTACTCTGGCTGCTTCTTTACATGGTCTAATAGGCAGGATCCCCCCAACCACATCTCTACCAAACTTGATAGAGTGTTGGTTAATGACTGTTGGCTGAGGGCACACACTTCCTCATCAGCATATTTCCCTACTCCTGGGATTTCTGACCATTCCCCTGCTATTGTACATATTACACCCCCACCTAATCCTGCTAGAAGGCCTTTTAGGTTTTTTGATTTTCTAACTGATCACCCTTCTTTCTTATCCACAGTACAAAAGGTTTGGAGACAGATAATTTTGGGTAACCCAATGTTTTGTCTTACTGAAAATTTAGAAGGCTGCAAGTTGAGCTTAAGAAAATGAATCATAAAGAGTTTAGTGCTATTTCTGACAGAGTGGTTAATATTAAAAGTCAAATGGAAATCCTTCAAACTGCCCTTGGTCTGGATCCTACAAACCCTGCCACTCAGTTGGAAGACAAAAAGGTATACAAGCAATTCCTCGCTCTCTATAGAGCTGAGGAAAGTTTAGCTAGACAAAAATCAAGGATTCAGTGGCTAAAGCTTGGAGACCAATGCACATCCTTCTTTTTTTTTGTTGGGTAAATGAGCTTGAAAATAAAAGAGGCTAAGCGGATATACAGCCTACAAGGGGCATACCCCAGGGAGGACAAACAAAAAAGAAAGAAAAGAAAATAAAAGGGATGGCCAAGAAGGCAACAGTGGGATGGGTTGAAAAGAGTGAACAACACACGTGCATGATTGCATAAAATAAACCTAACTAGTCTGCAAACAATGTGTTTTATTCCATCTCAGCGAGAGGAAGGAGAAACACACAAAATATAATGAAGCCTATGAAAGAAACTTGAGATAACTCTAAGCAGTGATGTATTAAGAGCACTACTCCAAAAAAACTTCCAAGATGACTGAACTCTCTTCTTGTAGAAGGCACCACACATAGCCGGTTCAGGATGACTGTGATTCAGGAAGAACATTTGGGATAGTTTAGTGAAGGTATAACAGCCCAAGTAACCAATCCCCAACGAAGGTCCAAGAATATGGGTGCAGAAGCACCACAGAGGGAGGAAGCCCCCTCCCAGAAGGGGATCAAACAGTGCCAGGGACAACCCCCCATGGCTAGGCCTAAGAAAGTACATATCACAAATTGAGACCAAACAACCCAGGGCTAAACCATAAAACTGGATTTGAGGTGAACAACAACATCCAGATTTGGAGAAATTTGAGCAGCATTTCTGCTGTTTTTTAACAACCCCAATGTTTACACAGAAATGCTTTTATTGCAGCAGCTGACACTACAGCAACAACAGCAGTTCAAGTAGAAACAGCCGCAGTTCAAGTAGAAACAGCCGCAGTTCATGCATATGCACATGGGACTTGTCCATGATCAATTGCATTTGTCAGCTTGAAATGGACAAGCACACCTGGGAGGAAGCCCCCTCCCCAAGGGGATCAAACATGCCAAGGGACAACCCCCTTAGGCTAGGTCAGAAAACATGGGATTTTTGAAAAAAATTGGGCAGCACCCTGTTTGAAAATGCAGCAGCCCAGATTTTGAATTTGACAGTCTATGTCCAAGAAAATGAAAGCACTAGCATCACAACAACCGATAACCAAACATCATAAATGCACATCCTTCTTCTTCAAGTCTATCAATAACAATAGGAATAGAAGCAAGCAAAGTGTACAAGAAGTAAAGTGTTCTAAAAAACGTTTGAAATGTCAGAGCTGCTCTCACTAGGCGATTCTGTCAAAGCTTCTAGCGAGTTGGGCGATCTAGGATCTGGCTACTGTTGACCTAGAGATGGAGGATGATCCGATCTCCATGGCCGAGGGTCTTGGGTTGAAAGTCACTGATTCAAATGAGTTGCGTAAGAAACAAGGTCTTGTTCCTAATTTACAATCCAAACTAAGCTCTGTACAAATCCCAAAGTCAGATGTTCTAATGGCTACCACAGCTATTCATCAATCCTACGCAGATTTGTGCTCGGATGTTCGTGCTACGCCGACTGAAGCTACGGTACACATCTCCAATGTGGGGAATAATGGGAAGCAGGTTCATAGCAAACTTCTGAAACCAGGTACTACGTACTCAACCCCCACTAAGTTCAGCCCGTTGCCCTTGGATCTATACCCATTTGGACTTAAATCTTCTGATTTCTCACAAAACCCTAACCCTATCACTCCACGAAAAGTATCCGGATCATCTACAAGTCAACCCAGTTTTCCACCCAATACCACTGATCGCGATCTTATGCGAGAGGATGTACCAACCTCCAAATCTGAGATCCAAAATCAGAGATCTCATTCGAACCCCCCCAATGTTCTGTCTCCGGAACCAAATCACCCAAGTACCCCACTCAACCCCACCAAGTCTAGCCCTACAAGTTTGGATGGGAAGGCCAAAATAGCAACCCTTGTTCGTTCTATTGAAGCCGAGATGCAGGCTTCTGGTGTTAAGGTGGACTGCTCGGAGCTTGAAACTCAGCTTAATCAACTTCGTGCTATTGAGATCAGTCCAGAAAGTCCTTCAACCAGTTCACCAACGAGTGATTATTTGAAGGTTGGTTTCCATTTTCCTACTATATCTACAAATCCCCAAAGTTCTACAACTCCAACCCCTCACACCAAACCAGATACCCAATCCCAAACTGCACCTCACAAAATCCCACCACAAGCCAACACAAAGGATTGGGCCTCACTGTTTCGTACTCAAGGGCCTTCCAAAGTCATGAAGCTTTGTCATTACCCGGAGCTACAGCAAGAGAATAACGCAGTAGTTGAATTGGAAGAATCTGATTTAAATGATAAGACATGGAACTCCTATCTTATAGGCTATTTTCTTGATGGGAAGATGCCTTTTCCCCTTCTTAGCTCTACAACTCGGAAGATCTGGAAAGACCATGGCAAGATCAATATCAAGCGAGTTGGAGATTGTTTCTTCTTTGAGTTCCAAGACGAAGAGACCAAACTCAAAGTATTAGAGAGAGGTCCATATTTCTTTTCCATGAGGTATTTAGTCCTTAAGGATTGGCACAGAATGTTGGTTCCATCTACTGAACATCCTGAAACCATTCCTGCATGGGTCAAGATTCACAAGTTACCCCTAGAGTGCTGGACTGAGGAAGGTTTCAGTCGAATAGCCAGTACTATAGGTAAACCACTCTATGTGGATATTGCCACAGCTAAGCAACAAAGGATCGACTTTGCTAGAGTGTGTATCGAAGTCTCAGCAAAAGCAGAACTTCCTAAGGATATTCAAATCACTATGGGGTTAGAATCCGTCACAGTTGCGGTTGAGTACCAGTGGTTACCCCCCAAGTGCAATTTATGTAAGGTCTTTGGCCACATCTGCAAACCAAAAACTGCCCCTACGGCCAATACTAACAACGAGGCATGGGAAATCATTGGAAAAGCTCTTGGAGGAGGAGGGGATGCTTTGGAGGCACTATAAATGTTCCACATGCTCAATCTGATCATAATGTGGAGGTGGATACACAAAGAGAGGCATCAGCTACTGTACCTAGGTTGGTATCCTCTTCGGGAAGTTCAAGCAATGAAGGCCTTAGAAACGAAATGTTGGATAAGCCTTATTACAATCTTCCTAATTCTGCTAGTAGTAGTGGTTCTGGTTTTATTACTAATCAGCCACAAGCTCTGGTTGATGAACTTTTGAGTGGCAAGTCTGTCATGGGATCCAATCCCCTTGTGGAACCTGAACCTAAACCTCCAAACATAAGGCCGAATGAGGAAGCTGGATTCAAAACAGTTTCAAACAGGAAAAAGGGGAAGAAGCAGAATAGGGGTACTCCAACTACCCCCTCCCGGTCAAGGTAACCACTGATGCCATTTGCTGCATTCTTTTTGGGCAAGATTAATACTTCCATCCAATCTTTTATCAAGTATAGGATTGGTGATGGCAAAACTACTTTCCTTTGGTTTGACAATTGGCATCCCTCTGGTCCTTTAGTTGGGAAATTTGGTAATCGTATCGTATATGATTCTGGCCTTACAGATGATGCCAAGGTCTCCTCCATTTTACGAGCATCTCAACGGAATTTCCCAATCACCCAAAGTTGGGAATTGAATGAGATTAGATCTCATTTTCCTCCTCTCACTAATCACAATATCACTAATACTGACTCTTGTATGTGGACACTCACTCAGAGTGGTGTGTTTTCCATCTCTTCTCTATGGGATCATATTAGAGTCAAGTTTCCTATGATTGGTTGGAAGCATGTAGTCTGGTTCCCTTCCCATATTCCCAAATGCAGCCTTATTAGTTGGCTTGCCATTCAGAATAAGCTCTCTACTGAGGATAGGCTGGTTCTATTTGGCATGAAGACCACTTCTTGTTGCAGTTTTTGCCCTGGAGAGGAGGATCATGATCATCTGTTTTTTAATTGCCCCTTTACCAAGCAAATCTGGGATTCTGTCTCTCTCAAATCACAGCTTACTTGGCAGTCCCAATCCCTCTCAAATCTGGTTAATCTCCTCTCTCTCATTAAGAGGAAAGATTTGAAGAGCACACTGATCAAATTGACCTTTACTGTCTCTCTTTACTACATATGGATTGAGAGAAACCACAGGAAATTCCAAAATATACACCTCACTGTACCCTCTTTGGTGCATAAGATCTGCTCTGAAATTAGGTGTAGGTTGTTATCCCTTCACAAAATCCCATCAGGAGCTAGCTCACTCTTAGAAGCATGGAACATTTCAAATGGTTAACTTATGTTAAACTTCACTCCATGTTGATTTGAAAAGATAAGCTTGCTGTACTTTACTTTTGTATCCATTTCAAAATTGTGCTGATTTCTCCAGTGTAACAGGTTCCCCCATAGCTTGCTGTTGAGGTTGCCCCATGGCAGGGATTTCATTAATAGCCCAATTGGGCAGTGTGTGTTTACAGGTTCTCTAATCTGAAATGGCTTTGAGCTGGAGTTTCTCCTTATGAGTGTTCCTTTGGGGTCATCATCATGGTTGTAGTACTGCTATTAACAGGTTTGCTATCTTATTTGATTCTGGATTGTGCTCAATTGGCTCTGGATTGCTGTGATTTTGTGGCATAGAGACTATGTGTGTTCAAATGTGAGTGACCCTCTCATATGTGTGTGTCCTGTGAGAGTGTGCTTGAGCCTCATCCTTGTTTTTCAGAGTGTAATTCTAATGAAATGGGTTTTAGGGAGAAGAGGGAGTCCAGCTGTTCCCCCTTGGATCCATTGTCATCACAAAAAAGTAGAGAGGGAGGGTGAGACTTTGAGGGTGTTCGTTGGTGAGCCACTATACAATGGATTTCTTTTGTCTTTCCTTTTGTTTTCTTTGCCTTCTTAATGTTGTTTCTTGGACTGCCAACTCTTGGGCAGAGCTGCTATAGTGGGCATTTTATAGTGTGTATAGCTATTATGCTTGGCCTTTTCTTGGATTGCAAAATCCAGTTGACTGCTATGTCTGGGAGCACTGCATTTCTGCTGTTGCTGCACATGCTCTTTTATTGATATACCAATGCCTACTGCTGCTACACTTCTTGATACACCATTTGGCTGCTGCTCTGTTGAATACTACTGCTGCTGCATACTGATTTTGTTGAATGCCTACTACTTCTGCTGCTGCATACTACTTCTGCTATTGCATTTTGTTGCTGCTGCATACTGCTGCTGTACCTGTTATTCTGTGATCTCCAGTGCACACAGCCACTGATTCTGGGATATTCATATTTCAAATGTCACTCTGCCCAATTTTCAAAGATTTAGCTATGGTGGTTCAAGTCATGGATCAGCAGGTGCTATCTCCTCAAGTGTATGTTCAAACCTCAAGTCACTTAGCCAAGCTTCAAGCCTCAAGATTCAAGATTATGTTCAAGCTGCTATGTTCAAGCTTCATGTTTAGGGTCATCACTGGGATGCATGTTCCACCTCAAGTCAATTGTAGTGGATTGACTCAGCCTTTATGACCCTTTTCTTTCATTTTGGACTGACAATTCCAGGGCAGTCAACTGAATTTTGGGCTTAGTTGCTGCCCATTTTTCTCAGAAAATAGTGAAGGGGAAGCCTTTTGTATTCTCTTATGTACCCATGTAATGGGTTCTTAGTTACAAGGGGATGTCTTCATGGATATATTAATGGTCAAGCATCATAGATGTGCAATGTTTGCTTATATTTCTATCATTACCTATCTGCTGCTTTTGAGTGTTTCTTCTCCCTCATGTTTGAGGGTGTAGAAGCACTTCTCTCTACTATTAGTTCCTACTTGTATCCCCTCTTTAGTCTCCCTATGTTGCCAACCTGGCCTTCCCATTTCCTTTTTCTTTCTTTGTTTCTTTCTTTCTTTGTCCTCCCTGGGGTATGCCCCTTGTAGGCTGTAAATTCTTTTGCCTCTTTTTATTTCAAGCTTGGTTTACCGAAAAAAAAAGATTAATACTTCCAACACTATGCCATTTGCTGTTAGAGGTAATATTTTATTTTGTTACTTAGCATGCCAATACTTATATTATCTGCAACTGTTGGTAGCCTTTAAATTTGAATATGTCAGTTAACCCTCTTCATTTTTGATCCTGGAACATGAGGGGTCTTAATGACCCTATTAAACAAAAAGAGGTTAGGTCTTTTGTTAACAAAAATAATTTATCATTTCTGGGGCTTGTGGAACACAAATTAAAGGAACCGAATTCCTCTAGAATTTTGACTTCTATGCTACCCTTCTGGTCTTTTGCTCACAACTATATCCATGCTCCCAGTGGGAGAATCATTGTTGCTTGGGATCCTTCTGTTGTAAACATTAGAATGATTGCCCAATCCAGTCAGGCCATTCATTGTCAAGTATATACTATCTCTAATCACACTCACTTTGATGCCACTTTTGTCTATGGCTCCAATTCCTATTTAGAGAGGTATGAGCTATGGCAGGCCCTCAATTCTTGGAGGAGTTCTGGACCTTGGATCATTCTTGGGGATTTCAATTCCCTCAGATTCCCTGATGATAAGGTTGGAGGTGATTCTAACTGGCCTCCCCACATGGAGGATTTTAATAAGTGTATATCTCACAATGATCTTGAAGATCTGAGATACACCGGATGTCACTTCACTTGGGCCAACAAACAGGAATCCACACATTTTGTCCCCACTAAAATTGATAGGGCTTTGGTCAATGAGCAATGGATGAAGTCTTTCATTTGTTCTAGTGCTCATTTCCCTGTTCCTGGGATTTCTGATCACTCACCTATTGTGGTTTATTTAAATCCTAATTCTAGGATTACCAACAAACCTTTTAAATTCTTTAACTTGTTGGCTGAACATCCTGATTTCTTCACAACTGTTCGGAGTATTTGGAGTAAGGTCATTATTGGTAATCCTATGTATGCGGTGTGTGAAAAACTCAAGCTTCTCCAATTGGAGTTCAAGAAGCTCAATACTAAACATTACAGTGATATTTCCACCAGAGCTTTTGCTGCTAAACAGCAGCTGGAAATTGTCCAAGCTGAGCTGGGCTCTGATCTTAGCAATGTTGTCAAACATACCCAGGAGAGACTCTTGTACAAGCAGTACATTCAATTGGCCAGAGCTGAGGAGAGCTTTGCCAACCAAAAGTCAAGAATCCAGTGGCTTAAATTGGGTGACCAATGTACCTCTTACTTCTTTAAGTCTATTACACAAAAGAGAAATAGAGGTAGGATTACTAGTCTCTTGATTTCTGATGGTAGCCTTTCTCATGACATTGACACAATCAAAGATGCATTTGTTTCCTTCTACTCTGGTCTACTAGGTACTCCTCATTCCACTCATTATTCTGGGGCGTCTAGAGTTGACCAATTGGTTGTCTCCTAGCTTTCTATTACTCAGAGAAATGCTATGGTTTCTGAAGTCTCCAATCAGGAGATCAAGGAAACATTCATGTCTCTTAATCCCAATAAGGCCCCTAGTCCTGATGGCTATAATGCTAATTTCTTTCATAAGGCTTATAGGATGTTGTTGGACATGAAGTTATTTCTGCTGTGAGGAATTTCTTCAGGTCTAGCAAACTTCTCACTAAGGCTAATGCCACTAGCATAGCTCTTGTTCCTAAAGTCCCCAACCCATCAAAAGTTGGGGATTATAGACCTATCTCTTGTTGCAACACAATCTACAAATGCATTGCTAAAATTCTCTCGCATAGGATCCAAGCTGCACTTCCTCATCTAATTGATCATGTCCAATCTGGCTTCGTTAAAGGAAGGAGGATTGCTGACAACATTTTCCTCACCCAGGAAATTATGAGGGATTACCATAAGCACTCTTCCACTCCCAAATGTGCTCTGAAAGTAGATATTATGAAAGCCTATGATAATGTTAGATGGGATTTTTTGTGGGATGTACTCCACTCCATGAATATCCATCCCCAAATGATTACTTGGATCAAGGCTTGTGTATCCACTGCTAACTACTCTTTGAGTATCAATGGTGAATCTGTTGGTAAGATCAGGGGTCAAAAAGGTTTGAGACAGGGTGATCCCTTATCCTCTTATCTTTTTGTCATTGTTATTGAAATTCTCACCCAATTACTTAGAGAACAATCAGTGGAGTTTGATGTTAAAGGGGATCTTTTTGACCCTAATACATCTTCTTCAGAACCTGTTATTATTAATAACCATCCCACTTTTCCTCCAAAACCCAAGGCTAAAGATTGGAGTTCACTCTTCAAAGATCAAGGCCCTTCCAAAGGTATGAAGCTAACCCATTTTCCCGAACTTAAGCAAGAAATAGAAGCATCAGTGGTGCTGGAGGAGCATCATCTAGATGATAAACAGTGGGGACACTGCCTAATGGGGTATTTTCTTGACGGGAAAATGGCTCTTCCCCTCTTGAGTGCTACAGCTAAGAGGGTCTGGAAAGATTGTGGCACTTTCAAAATTAAACAAGTTGGTTCTTGTTACTTTTTTGAATTTCAAGATGAGGAGTCTAAAAACAAAGTTCTGGAGGGGGGTCCCTATTTCTTTTCCAGACGCTACTTAGTTCTCAAAGAGTGGGAAAGACTGTTAACTCCTTCTGCTGCCCCTCCTCCCACTATCCCTGCTTGGGTTAAAATTCACAAACTTCCACTTGAGTGCTGGACAGAGGAAGGTCTCAGTCGTCTAGCAAGTACCATAGGCAAACCTCTCCACGTTGACCTTGCCACTGCTATGCAACAGAGGTGTGACTATGCTAGAATTTGCATTGAGGTTGATGCCAATGCAGAACTCCCTTCTTGTATTCACATTAGTACTGAGTTGGGATCAGTTGTTGTTGCTGTGGAGTATCAATGGCTCCCACAGAGATGTACTAAGTGCAAAGTTTTTGGCCACTCTTGCACTCCTAAACCCTCTCCACAAGATTCCAATGTTTTGGAACCTACTCCCAAACCTGTTCCTAATGCTTCAGGCTCTACTTCTGAGTGCAAGATCATGGAAGAGCATCTCTCAATTGGGTCAAGCCCCACATCTACTCCTCTAAAGCAGAACTCATCCAACTTGGGGTAGAGCTTGGATAATCTCTTGAGTACTCCTACTTCAGAATCTGGTCCTGAAGCATTGGAAGGAATGGGGATCAAAGGAAATGGCAAAGGCATCTTGGATACCCAGCCTCCTGATCCTCCTGATGATGATAAGGGCTGGACGACCAGCAGCAAGAAGAAAAACAAGAAGAAGAACCAATCTACTACCAAAGGGGGTACCCTCAATCCCCCTTACAAAGGGAGGTAATCCTTCTCCTTCCCTATTTTGTATGGCATTTGTCAATTCTTCCTATTATGTGCCTCTTTTGTTAGCATTTATGTCTGTATCAATAAACCCTCTTCATTTTGGCTGTTGGAACATGAGGGGCCTTAATGACCCCATCAAACAAAGAGAGGTTAGAGCTTTTGTTAACAAAAATAAATTGTCTCTTCTGGGCCTTGTGGAGCATAAGATTAAGGATTTCAACTCTTCTAGAATTTTGAATTCAATGCTTCCTTTTTGGGACTTTGTACACAACAATATTCAAGCCCCCAATGGTAGGATAATTGTGACTTGGGATCCTACCATTGTTCGTGTGAGTGTCCTTGGTCTTACTAACCAAGCCATTCATTGTCAGATTCATTCTCTTTCTGGAGACGTCCAATTCCTTGCTACTTTTGTCTATGGATCCAACTCGTATATTGAGAGAAATGATCTTTGGCAGTCTCTCACCTCTTGGAGGAGTTCTACTCCTTGGATCATTCTAGGAGATTTCAATGCTCCTAGATTCCAATCATATAAAATGGGCGGGGATTGTCACTGGCCTCCCCACATGGAGGATTTCAACAAGTGCATATTTCACAATGATCTTGATGATCTTAAATACACTGGATGCCATTTTACGTGGGCTAATAAACAGGACTCTTCACATTTTGTCTCAACTAAGATTGATAGAGCCCTTGTTAATGAGCATTGGATGAGGACCTATACTTGTTCTAGTGCTCATTTCCTTGCACCGGGCATCTCTGATCATTCACCTGTTGTGGTGTCCATGAATCCTGATCCTAAGAAAATTAAAAAGCCTTTCAAGTTCTTTAATTTTTTGGCTGACCACCCAAACTTCATTCCTACTGTCCAAGGAGTCTGGAGAAGGGTTATCATTGGTAACCCAATGTTTGTTGTCTGTACAAAACTTAGACTCCTTCAAGAAGAGCTTAAAAAGCTCAACTCCAAAGAATATAGTGAGATTTCCACCAGGACCTATCAAACATCAGCTGGAATCGGTCCAGATTGAGTTAGGCTCTGATCCTTCCAATAGCTCCAAGCAAATCCAGGAAAGAGTTTTGTACAGACAGTTTGTTCAACTGGCTAGAGCGGAGGAAAGTTTTGCTAGGCAAAAATCTAGAGTTCAGTGGCTCAGACTTGGGGATCAATGTACCTCCTATTTCTTTAAGTCCATCACTCACAAGAGAAACAGAGGGAAAATCACAAGCCTTGTTCTTCTTGATGATAGCCTTACTCATGATCCAATAACTATCAAGTCAAAAACCGAGCCTAGGGTGGGGGTTGAGAGCTTCTCTCTCTAGAGAGAAGCAATCCCCCCACCCAAAACCCAAAAATCGCCAGATATTTTTGATCTTCCCCAACATCTGTTTTACAGATCCATGGGGTTCACCATCTCAAGTTATGCGCCTAACAACAAAACGCAAGTCCAAGTTCGTTCAAGCCCTTCTCAAAGGGCAGCAGCAAAAATCAAAAGGGGATCTGAAATTTTCGGAGAACCCATGGCAAGCAACAGCAAGGTTCTGACGGACCGACCGTCACCATCTACCATTTTCGTACACAGAAGTCTTTGTAGGACGGACAATCAACAAAATCCACGGCGTTCTCCACGGAGCATTTCAGATCTGGTACCTCACGACAGGCCGGTACGGTGTGGAAACGGCTGTGGCCACAAGGGTATCTGTAACTCGATCGTTCAAAAAGGGGTGTTTCTGATCGACCCAACCTCAATCTTGGAAGGGGATTTGAAGAATATTCCCGTACTACTCAACGTCGACCGGGTATGGGCGCTTTGGGTTCTGGGCCGAGATTTCCTGGGTCTTCAATCTGGAGTTTCATGGGTCCAAGAGTTTCATGAGTCTCCAGGTAACCCAGTATCTAATGTTCACGGTGATTACCGATTATTAATTTTTAAACATCACTGAGATTTTTTTTTTTTTTTTTGGGTAAATAAGCTTGAAATAAAAAGGGGCTAACCGGATTTACAGCCTACAAGGGGCATACCCCAGGAGGACAAAATAAAATAAAATAAAGGAAAAGTAGAGAACAATATAAAGATAGGAGACCTACGCCAACTGGCTACAAGTATCTAAGAGTAAGTAAATTGAATGTTTCCTAACCTTCTAAAAAGATGATTAAGAAACATACAACAAAATGATTAAATTTGAGATTCAGCAGCTGAGGCTTGACATGTAGATGATAGCAGAAGAGTCCATGAAGCTTGACATGTAGATGAAGATTTGACCCATGAGATCAGCAGACAATGATGCAGCAGCAGCAGTAATGAGTAACACAAACAGGTTGAATCACAGGCTTGAACAGGCTGCATGATAATGAAGGTTGTAGCCTAACTGTTGGTGTAACATGCTAGAGTAGGGAGGAAAGGCCCCCTCCCAGAAGGGACTAATACATGCCATGGGACAGCCCCCCAAGGCTAGGCCAGAAAACTCAACATCGTGGATGCTGATCAGACACACAGCAGTCCAGATGATGCCAAACAACTCTAAGCATAGTCTAACATGAAGATAAGTAACACAGATAAACAAGCAAGTATCTATAGCAACAGCCCTTGCTATAGACTAACATGAAGGTTCAGGTGCAAGCAAGTAAATATGTAGGTTGCAACAGCCCTTGCAACCCACTAAAAGAGTATAAACTTTGTGCAAGTAAGCAAGCAAGTAACTATAGCAACAGCCCTTGCTACAGTTTAACATGTAGGTTCAAGTGCATCAAGTACCCGCAGCAGCAACTAATCTGTTGCCAGCAACCAGCAACCATCGGGCAGCAGCACAATTGTATCAACAGCAAGCAAACTGCTGCAGCAAGCCCCTGTTAAACCGCAGCAGTACAGCAGCCACCTCTGGACTGGATATCTTCCAATAGTCTGCCTCCATCTGTGTGATGCCCTCTGTCATTGTGTATGAGATAGACCCTGGTAATAGCATACTTTGTAGCTGCCCCCCATCCTTCCTGTGACTCTGAAGTCCATCCACCTGCTGGTAGTCACTCTGTAACTCTCTGCTTCCTTTGATACTCCATGAGCCTGATGGAGATCCCTGTGGTAATGAAACCCTCCAGCGCATCATCCTGTCTGACTTTGCAAAATATGCACTCCAAGCAGTTCCACATGGGCAGCAGCCCCTCACGGGCAGCAGCTGCTGCCAGCAGCAGCCCCTCACGGGCAGCAGCTGCTGCCAGCAGCAGCTCCAGCAAGCAGCAACCAGCAACCAGCAACCAGCAGCCAGCAATGATGGTTGGTACTTGATATGTAAAGAGAACCTGTAAACCATACAGAATTGCAAATAAAGCTAAAAGCTCCCAAATGAGAGATTGCAATGCTACAACACTACAACACATTATTCATGAGACTCCATTTGTTCATCAACCAGTGATATTGAGGGCCTTTAGGGAGGACCTCCATTGACAACAGTTTAAGCCTGACCATTGAGTAAATCTTGCTTACAACAACAGGAACAGGGCATGCAATGTTTTGGAATTTGCGTAGATTCCTTTCTATCCAAATGTGGTAGACTGCAGTTATGAAGACAAGTTTGGTAATGAGAGTTTTAATTGTACTGCCCCTGATTGTAGACAAGTGTCCAACCCAGCTGGACCAAGATCTAGCAGGCCAAGATACATTAATGAGTCCAAGGACCTGATCCCACACCTGGGAGGTGAAAGGGCAATTAAAAAATAGGTGATTATGGCTCTCACTTCCATTGCAGAAACTACAGCAAGAGATAGACTTGGTGCCAAACAACACCAATCTATCCTCAGTGTAGAGCCTATTCTGGATGGCTACCCAAGAGATTAGGCTACACTTAGGTATATGTCCAGGGAACCATATACATTTATGCCAAGAGACTTTGGGGAATTGAGTTCTAAGATGGTTCCAAAGTGAGGAAATTGTGAATTCCCCGTTGGTAGTGAGAGACCAGTTAGGGTGATCATCCTTATCTCCAATTGGAGAAGGCAGGAGGGGAAGTTGAGCTTTAATCTCCATGAGCTCCAGTGTTTGAGTGATGGGAAAAGCCCATTGAGAGCCCCTAATGATTGCTGCAACTTTTGAGTCTCTAAGAAGCCCAGAATCATAATGGAGGTAAGTCTGCCATCACTCGTGAGAGTGGGACTGTCCATTGGTAGTTGTTGGTGCTAACACTATGCTATTACTTAAATGTTGTTGATAATCTGGACAAGTGATATCCACTCATTGAGCAGCAAACTGGGTTTTTTTTTTTTTAGCCCTGGTCGTGTACCGGTGTTCTGCACTATTCTCTGTAATGTTCAATTGGAGAAGATGAAGTGTAAACCACTCCCTTTGTGAGAGTGGGCCTTGCAATCTTTTCTTATCTGGTTTTCATGGTGCGGAAGTCCATGGAACTGGTAAACCCAGTTGTTTGAAGCTCATATACCCTGAACCTTCTACCAGCGAGCCTCACACAGAGGCTTTTGAGATCGGAGGATCACTTACCAAACTGGCTATTCCTCTGCGACTTAGTTCCTCCCGTTAGGTGTCGTTGGTGTCACGGCGGTGGGGGTAATACCACAATGGGTTCTGGTAGCTAAGGTATACTCAGTGAAGTCGATTCTCATTTCTCTTATGCATTTGTTTGGGTTTCTGGTCTTGGTGAATGGGTATTGGTTCACACCTGGAAATCTGTTGAAGAAGGAGAGAGTGAGATCCACTCTCTCCCCTGCAAGTGGGCATTCTATTTGTCTAAAGGACTGACCATAGCTGAAGGTACTGTTACAGCAGCCTGTTTGGTTGCAACCATTAAAATCCTTTTGGTCCCAAACGGTATCCAATTGGTGGGTCTTTGTGCCCGGGAATTTTAATATCTGCCATGAAGTCCCTTCGTGGGGCCCTCTTATCACACCAAAAATGGGACTCAATTATATATTTTATATTCCGGATTTTGTGGGTTGGAATGCCCAGTTTAACTAACTTATTTCTACTGCTTTATGCTTATTATACTTATCCCAGCGGGTTGTGCTGGCCTCCTATTTTCCCACCCCGGCGGGTTGTGCCGGGGAGTACGCAATTTTCTTTCTTTTCTTTATTTTTATTTTGTCCTCCCTGGGGTATGCCCCTTGTAGGCTGTACATTCGCTTAACCCCTTTTAATTTCAAGCTAAATTACCCAAAAAAAAAATAAAATAACTATCAAGTCTACCTTTATGACTTTTACACCAATTTGCTTGCTAAACCACACTCCTCCCAATACTCAGGTGTGACCAGGATTAATCAGCTGATTGCTTCAAAACTAACCAATGATCAGAAGGTTGCCATGGTCTCTGATATTTCTAATCAAGAGATTAAAGAAACCTTCATGTCATTGAATTGCAACAAGGCTCCTGGTCCTGATGGCTACAATGCTGACTTCTTTCAAAAGTCCTGGCATGTGGTGGGGCATGAGGTCACTTCTGCTATCAGAAATTTTTTTAGGTCCGGCAAACTTCTCACTAAGGCAAATTCCACTATCATTGCATTGGTCCCTAAAGTCCCTAACCCATCCAAGGTTGGGGACTACAGGCCAATATCATGTTGTAATACAATTTACAAGTGTATTGCCAAGATCCTTGCTCAAAGGATCCAAATTGCCCTTCCCCATATCATAGACCCTGTCCAATCAGGATTTGTGAAGGGTCGTAGGATAGCTGACAATATTTTTCTCACCCAAGAAATCATGAGAGATTATCACAAGCACTCCTCTGCTCCTAAATGTGCACTGAAGGTGGATATAATGAAAGCCTATGATAATGTTAGATGGGAATTCCTATGGGATGTCCTCCATTCCATGAATTTCCATCCCCTCATGATCAATTGGATCAAGGCTTGCATTACCACAGCAAATTACACCCTGAGCATCAATGGTGAGCCCACTGGCAATATCATGGGGAAAAAAGGATTGAGGCAGGGAGACCCTCTATCCTCCTATCTCTTTGTTATTGTTATGGAGGTCCTCACCCAGCTCCTTAGGGAGCAGTCACTCACCACAGCATTCCACTACCATTGGAGGTGTGATAAAACCAAAATTATCAACCTTTGTTTTGCTGATGATCTCATGACTTTTTGTAGAGGGGATTTGAGCTCCATCAAATGCATTCAAGAGGCCCTCACTGAATTTGCCTCCCTATCTGGTCTGGTACCTAGCCCTGGGAAGAGCAATGCTTTTTTCTCTGGTGTTCCCACTACTATAAAGATTGCAATTCTTGAAACTCTGGGTTTCAAGGAGGGGATCCTTCCTATGAAATATTTGGGTGTCCCCCTCATTTCCACAAAATTAAGATACACAGATTGTCAAGTCCTCATAGATAAGATCATTGGTCGTACCAAATCTTGGTCGAACAAGTACTTATCCTATGCTGGAAGAGTACAATTGGTTAAATCAGTTCTGTTTTCTATGCAGACTTATTGGTCATCCATTTTCATTCTTCCTAAGAAAGTTATTAAGGAAGTTGAGTCTATCCTTAGAGCATTCTTTTGGACTGGACCTGATCTTAAGCATACGGGGGCTAAAGTGGCTTGGGAACATTTGTGTTCTCCCAAAAAGGAGGGAGGCCTTGGCTTCAAGTCTCTCCAAGTCTGGAATAAGGCTGCTATGGCCAAACACATATGGTTCCTGATCTCAGGTGGTGAGCTATCCATGTGGTGCCAGTGGGTTAAGTCCTATTTACTTAAAGGAAAGAGTTTCTGGCATGTCAAAATGCCTAGTAGTCCATCCTGGACTTGGAGGAAATTGCTCCAGCTTCGTCCTAATGTCCAACCCTTTATCCAATACAAGATTGGAGATGGGAATTCTATCTCCCTTTGGTATGACAATTGGCATCCATTAGGTCCTTTGGTTGAAAGGTTTGGCAATCGTATTGTTTATGATTCAGGCCTTGTAGATGACACCAAAGTTTCTGCCATTTTGTTGAACCCCACTATGTGGAAATTTCCCATCACTCAGACTTGGGAATTAAATGAGATTAGGAATGCTCTTCCCAATCTCTCCAGTTCTAATCTCATGCAAGACTCTTGTAGATGGACTCTTGGAAATAGTGGTTCGTTTACTGTTTCCTCTCTTTGGGACCATCTAAGAACCCATTTTCCCACCATTGACTGGAGCCATGTTGTATGGTTTCATGCTCACATCCCCAAGTGCAGTCTAATCAGCTGGCTTGCCATTCTGAACAGGCTGTCCACTGAGGATAGGCTTGTTCTGTTTGGCATCAAAGACTCCTCTTGTTGTAGTTTCTGCAATGAGGATGAAGATCATGATCATCTTTTCTTCAATTGTTCTTTTGCCAAAGAAGTATGGGACACTGTTTCTCTTAAGTCACACCTCAATTGGCAACCCCAAACTCTCCAAAGTCTGGTCTCTCTGCTGTCCAACAACAAGGGCAAAGGACTTAGGAGCACCCTAATTAAACTATCCTTTACAGTCACTCTCTATCATATTTGGATAGAGAGGAACCTCAGGAAATTCCAAAATGTGCAGAACCCAATCCCTACTGTGGTAAGCAAAATTTGTTCTGAAATCAGATGTAGATTGATATCCCTCTCGAAGTTGCCCACAGGTCCTTCCTTTTTGTGTGAAGCTTGGAACATAAATGCTAATTCTTGATGTGGTGGCATATAATAAGTGAATTCTTACTCCTATTTCCACCAATCTACTTTTCTAACTGATTTTAGTGACAGGATCAAGTGGGGCTAGTATGGTGTTGGCACACCTCTTTGGCTAATGTCCCAGTTGGGAAGTGATGTTTGCAGGTACACATATCACATTGGAAGTCATCTGGGAGTCTTCTAGTTACTTCTATTACCAGGTTGTTATCTTATCTCTGCCCAGTTCTCGGAAGGCCCATATTTTGCAGCAGTTCATCAGATTATGTGTGATCTACTTCTATGAGTGTTCCCCGTGAGTTGTGGGTTTGAGCTTCATCCTTTCCTTCAGAGTGAAACATTATGGTGGGTGATTTGTGTGAGTGGAGGGAGATGGTTTTCCTTTGGACTCATTGTGATCACAAAAGTAGAGGGGGAGGGTGAGGATTTGAGGGAGTTAGGTGTGTGAGGCCTCAATTCAATGGGTCCTTATTCTTCTCCTCTTTATTTTCTACTTTGATATTGCATAAGTTTGCATCTTGCATTGTTATTCGGAGTGCAAGGGCTGTTGCATTCTGTATGTTGGTATACTGACAGTTTACTCAATTATGCATCTAGTAGTGAGTCTTTTTTCAATTGTGGACTAAGTTTGCATCTCGCATTGTTATACGGAGTGCAAGGGCTGTTGCATTCTATATGTTGTATACTGAAAGTGTGAACACTGGCTGCTGTTAGTTTCTGGACAGTTTATGCTCATTATGTACTTGTAGAATAGTGGGATGATATTATGTTGCTTTATGGACTGCCACTCTATGGGCAGAGCTGTTGTTTTCAATGTGTTGTTTGTATTTGGACAATGTTTAGGAGATGTAGCTTAGCTTAGGGGGGCTGTCCCTTAGCAAAGTTTGATCCCCTATGGGAGGGGGCGTCCTCCCGTTTCTGTTAGCTATATCCTCCCGTTCCTAAGGTGTCCATGCCCAAAGTGCTGCTATGCCCCAGGAATGCCACAATCTGGGCAGCAACCGGCCTCATCTTTAGTGAATCCTAGATCCACATCTGTTGTTGCAGCAGCAGTTTCCATCCAGTTTGCAGTTTGCAGTAGCATGGATCATTTGCAGCAGATCAGTGCTGCAGTTGATGCAGCTGATGCAGCAGCAGTTTTGGATTCTATGCAGCAGCAGCAGCAGTCTTGTATGGTGCTGCCGTATGGTGCAGCAGCAGTATTGGCGATGCAGCAGCAGTCTTGCAATTGTAAAGGCCCATTGTTGCTGCAGGTGCTCTATCCCAAGTTCTCCCAAGTTACTCCAAGTCCCAATCCATATTTGCAAAGCCAAGTCTCAAGCTCAAGTTTAGCCCATGTATCATGTTCAAGCCATGTTATTCCAAGCCCCAAGCCATATTTGCAATTCCAAGTATCATGGTCAAGCAGCAAATTTCATGTTCAAGCTTCAAGCATCAAGTTTTAAGTTCAAGCAGTTCAAGTCAATTTTCTGTGGTGTTTCTCTCTCCTCTGATAGATGGGAGAGAAACATCTCTAGAAGACTCTACTTATTGTACATTTTGTTTTGGCCTTCCTCCCCAACGGGATGTGTTGGCTGTATTTCCTTTCCTTTTCTTTTTGTTTTTCTTTGTTCTCCCTGGGGTATGCCCCTTGTAGGCTGTACATCCGGTTAGCCCTTTTTTTATTTCAAGCTTATTTACCCAAAAAAAAAAACAATCTCTCACCTCTAACTTTCACTACCACTGGAGATGTGACAAAACCAGTATCATCAATCTCTGTTTTGCGGATGATCTCAAGATCTTTTGCAAAGGAGAGTTGAGTTCCATTCAATGTGTCCAAAATGCTCTTACTGAATTTGCTTCTCTCTCTGGGCTGTCTCCTAGTCCTAGTAAGAGCAATGTCTTCTTTTCAGGTGTCCCCGTCTCAATCAAGAATTCAATTCTGCAAACACTCGGATTCAATGAAGGGGCTCTCCCGATCAAGTATCTTGGTGTTCCTCTTATCTCCACTAAGTTAAAATACACTGACTGCAAAGTCCTCATTGATAGAATCACAAGTCGAACCAAGTCTTGGGCTAACAAGTACCTTTCTTATGCTGGTAGGGTCCAATTAGTTAAGTTTGTTTTGTTTTCAATGCAAACTTATTGGTCCTCTATCTTCATTCTACCTAAAAAAGTGATTAAAGAAGTTGAATCAATTCTTAGAGCCTTTTTCTGGACTGGCCCTGATTTGAAGCACACTGGTGCTAAGGTATCTTGGGAGCATTTATGCTCCCCCAGAAAGGAAGGGGGACTTGGCTTTAAATCCCTCCAAGTATGGAACAAGGCTGCTATGGCTAAGCACATCTGGTATCTCATTTCTGGAGGTGAGCAATCAATGTGGTGTCAATGGATTAAGTCATATTTACTCAAGGGAAGGAGTTTTTGGAAAATCAAAATGCCAAGTAGCCCCTCCTAGACTTGGAGGAAATTGCTTCAGCTGCGTCCTCTTGTTCAACCTTTCATTCAGTATCAGATTGGGGATGGGAGTTCCACCTCTTTGTGGTATGAAAACTGGCATCCCTTAGGACCTTTGGTTGAGAGATTTGGTAATCGTATTATTTACGATTCCGGTCTATCTGATGATGCCAAGGTTTCTACAATCTTGTCCAGTTCCAATCAATGGAAGTTTCCTATCACCCAAACCTGGGAACTAAAATGAAATCAGAGATGCCCTCCCTGCTATCACCAACCCATCCCCTTTGCATGATACTTGTAGATGGACCCTTTGTAATAATGGTCTGTTTACTGTATCCTCATTTTGTGAGCAACTCAGGAACCACTTCCCTAAAGTTGATTGGAGCCACACAATCTGGTTTCGTCCCATATCCCTAAGTGCAGCCTGGTAAGCTGGCTCGCCATCCAAAATAGATTGTCCACTGAGGACAGATTGGTCCTTTTTGGCATCAAGGATACTTCTTGTTGTAGCTTTTGCACTGGGAGGAGACTCATGATCATCTCTTTTTCAATTGCCCCTTTACTCAAAAGGTTTGGGATGAGGTTTCACTTAAGTCTCACCTTACTTGGCAGCCTCAAACTCTCCAATCATTGATTTCCCTATTATCCAATTATAGAGGAAAAGGTCTTAAGAGCACAATCATCAAATTGTCATTCACCGTCACACTCTATCATATCTGGATTGAAAGGAATCTTAGGAAATTTCAGAATTTGCATCACACTATCGCATCTGTTGTTAGTAAGATCTGTACTGACATTAGATGTAGAATATTGTCTTTCAGCAAAATTACTGATGATCCTTTGCACTTGTGTGAAGCATGGAACATAACCCTTGAAGTTGAATAATATAGTATAATTAAGTGGCACGTAATCTTGAAGCATGTAATCATAGTACATTCTTTTGCTTTCACTGCTACCTTCAAATTGCTAACTGATTTTCAGTGACAGGATGATTCAACATGGGACAACCAGGAGTAGTGCACATGCTTTCTATACTAATGACCCAGTTAGGTAGTTGTACTTGCAGGTTGGGCTCATAAGTTTGAACCCACTGCTGCTACTATACTGCTGAACTGCTGCAGTCAGCAATGCGATGTTATCACTGTTGTACTGCTACTCCATAAGCTGGGAGTTCACAATATTCAAGTTACAGTGGCAAGGGGTTCCATTGCACTGGAGGAATTGGCAGAGTGTTATGGCAGATCCATGGCTTACTCTAGCAAGGAACAGAGCTTCATTCCATTGAAGGGGTATACCATCACAGGTTCCATTGCTCTGCTGTGTTGTTTTATGTACTTCTCATGTATCCATGCATCTTTGATATCATGTGGGTTGCAAGGGTTGTTGCAATTTGATGTTTTTATATTCAGTACAAGGGCTGTTGTACTGATTACTCACACGGGTTGTTTTATGTACTTCTTACGTTTCCATGCATCTTTGATATCATGTGGGTTGCAAGGGCTGTTGCAATCTACTATTTATATATTCAGTACAAGGGTTGTTGTACTGAATACTCACGTGGGTTGTTTATATATAGCATATCTACTGTTTATATATTCAATGACTTTCAGATTTCACCATTGCCGTGAAAACAGATTTCCAGATTTCACCACTGTTGCCCTTTTGGCATATATATTACACTGTCACCATCACATGGGATGTAACATTTTCAAACAAGATGCTGTCCAAATTCTGCTAGGATTGGGGTTACCTTATCAGTGGTGAAATGGGCCTAGCCTAGGGGGGCTGTCCCTTGGCAAGTATGATCCCCTTTGGGAGGGGGCTTCCTCCCGTACCTAGCCTTGGGGGGTTGTCCCTTGGCATGATTGCTTTGCCAGGCACCTAGCCTTGTCACTGCGACTCACGGTACACTACTTGTCAGGGTACCATCCATTCCATTCTACTCAACTGCCATAGTCCTCATATCCTCCTCTTCGTTGGGTACTATATTGGTGTGGTCTTTCCATTCACTACCACCTACTCCATCCACCACGGTTTAGTCCAAGAGCCATAGTGACAATCACTCCCAAGCATAATCCAGTTTGGTGGACACCTCAAGCTCAAGTATTGTGTGCAAAGAGCAAATCATGTTTGGCTTCTATTAGTCTCTACTTACTTTTGTAATGTGTTTCTTATTCGTCTTCTTAGAAAGGTAGGAAACACATTTTATTTTTTACCCTTATTATCCTTATGTAGCCCTAACGGCCATCCCTTTTATTTCACGCAATTTTCTTTTCTTTTTCTTTTTCTTTGTCCTCCCTGGGGTATGCCCCTTGTAGGCTGTATATTCTTTTGCCTCCTTTTATTTCACGCTAATTTACCCCCAAAAAAATAGGAATAGAAGCAAGATTACTAGTCTTGTTTTGGGTGATTCCACCATTACGCATGACATGACTGTAATCAAGGACACTTTTGTCGACTTCTATTCTAATCTACTTGGTAAACCGCACTCTACTACTTATGCAGGCTATGACAAGCTAAACCAACTCATTATCAAGAGACTTACCAATGACCAGAGTGTGAGTATGGTTATGGATGTTACCAACAATGAAATCAAGGAAACTGTCATGAGTCTAAACCCTCACAAGGCCCTTGGCCCAGATGGGTATAATGCTAGATTTTTTCAGAAAGCTTGGTCTATAGTAGGGCATGAAGTTACAGCTACAATTAGGAATTTCTTCAAATCTGGGAAGCTATTGACTAGAGCCAATGCCACCATTGTGGCTCTTGTTCCCAAGGTTCCTAATCCTACCAAAGTTGGTGACTTTAGGCCAATATCTTGTTGCAACACTGTTTACAAGTGCATTGCCAAGATTTTGGCCAAGAGACTTCAGGATGCTCTCCCTATTCTTATTGATCCAGTGCAATCTGGATTTATTAAGGGTAGGAGAATTGCAGATAACATATTCCTCACACAGGAAATTATACAAGGATATCACAAATCCACTTCCACTCCCAAGTGTGCCATGAAAGTGGATATTATGAAAGCCTATGACAATGTCAGGTGGGACTTTCTTTGGGATACACTTGCATGCATGAACTTTCACCCCAAGATGATAACTTGGCTTAAAGCTTGCGTCACTACAGCTAATTACACCTTGAATGTCAATGGTGAGCCCACCGGCAACATTTAAAGGTAAGAGAGGACTCAGACAGGGGGACCCTCTGTCTTCTTACCTCTTTGTGATAGTGATGGAGGTGCTCACCTGTATTCTAAAAGAGAGGTCTGGTAGACCTGACTTTAATTTCCATTGGAGATGCAGTAAACCCAAAATCATAAACTTTTTTTTTGGGTAAATTAGCTTGAAATTAAAAGGGGTTAAGCGAATGTACAGCCTACAAGGGGCATACCCCAGGGAGGACAAAATGAAAAGAAAGAAAGAAAGAAATGAAAAGAAAAGAAAAAGTGCGTGGTCCCCGGCACAACCCGCCGGGGTGGGAAAATGAGTAGTACTGGCACATCCCGCCAGCATAGATGTAAATAAGCAAAAATGCAATAATGTAGTAAAGCGTAATGCCGTGCACAACCCGCAGGGCTAGGATAACGTGAAAAGCATGCATATAAATGAATAACATGTAATGAGTCCTGATAGGCACCACTGTAAGGAAAGTGATTAGCCCGTGCTCGTGTCCCATTAGCCTAGCCATTCCAAAGGAAAGGGAGGCATCAAGGACATGAGCATGGGCTTTGCGGAAGAACATAACCAAGTGATGATAGTTTCAAATACCTCACCTAAGTAAGGGAGGTACTCATATGCTCAAGATCTGCATGTCCTCCTCAAAAATAAAAAGATAGCCCGCGGTGCATCATAATAACAAGGATAGGGCTAGAGGTAGGTGAGTTCCCCAACCAAGCTGAAGATCATGATTGACAGAGCCAGCCCCAAGGAATAAACCTCGGATCAGAGAAAACCAAGTCACCTCAATGGAGAGTGTTTCTCCTTAGATTCAAGATCTTGTTTTCCCCTTTTGAGTGTTTCTCCTCCCTCTTTCTGATGGATTAGAAACACTCGTTCCCATTTGTAGCCTTTTGGCCATCCCACTCCCTCCTTGGCGGTTTGTGCTAGGGAGGTAGTTATTTTGTTTTGATTTGCCTTTTCTTTTCTTTTTGTTTTGTCCTCCTGGGGTATGCCCCTTGTAGGCTGTATATTCGCTTATCCTCTTTTATTTTCAAGCTAATTTACCCAAAAAAAAAAAGTCACCTCAATGTAGAACACATCTAATGGTAATCTCCGCCATCGGGCTCTGAACATACACAATCAACCAAACGGTGCAACTATCCTAATCCAAGTAACCCACACCCGGGATGTAACAGTGCCCCCTGTAATGAAAAGTAGTACACGCAGAAGGAGCTCGGGGTCGGAGGTGGATGAGACCTCTGAACCGTGCTAAGGTAGAACCATGACTAGGGTCAGCCCTAGAGTAAACTCCGTCCCCTTCGGAGAACCCCAGCCCACGGAAACTTGGCCCATCACTCCAAAGTAACCACGCCTTCGGACTTAAGTCAATATCCACCAAACGCCGAAACAGCCACAACCATACTCCAATCGCACAACCACCACCAAGCAGGAGAAAATAGAACCATAAAATGTGATAATGGAATAAATCCAAAAGTGCCCCCTGTAATGAAAATAGTACAACGCAAATGGAACTCGGGGACAGAGGTGGATGAGACCTCCAAACTGTGCTAAGGCAGAACCATGACTAGGACCAGCCCTAGAGTAAACTCCGTCCCCCTCGGAGAACTCTAGCCCGCAGAACTTGGCTCATCAACCTATCCTCTTGCTACGGTTATGCCCAGATTTCTACTACTGTTACTGTGTGTATAACCTCTGTAGGTTTCTGTTTGCTTTGTTGCTGTGATTTTTTTTTTTTTTTTCACAAATCCCATGTTTTCTGACCTAGCCTAGGGGGGTTGTCCCTTGGCATGTCTGATCCCCTTGGGGAGGGGGTTTCCTCCCAGGTGTGCTTGACCAATTCAAGCCGTAAGCTCAAGTACTTTTGCGAGCCCATTTGCAAGCCAATTCACAAGCTCAACAATGATAACACACCATTAATTATGTTGCTGCTCTTGAACTTGTCCCTTAGCTTGATATGGGACCTTGATGTAGCCACTCTTCAAAATCTATGCTTGTGACCAACCAACACCAAATTGACGCTGTGTTACTGCCTCTGTAATGTTGCCATCAAGAAGTGATTTTCCTTGTATATTTTGTCAATGTTCCTTGATCATCTTGTTAGAGGGTTAGGGAACATTTGTTTCATTTACACCTACTTCCTTGTACCCTCTTGGCATAAGTATTCCATAGTTCTTTTGTTTTCTTTTCTTTTGTTTTGTTTTGTTTTGTCCTCCTGGGGTATGCCCCTTGTAGGTTGTATATCCTTTTTCCCTCTTTTATTTTCAAGCAAATTTATCCAAAAAAGGTACACCAAGGTACCTAACAGGCAAGGTACCTTCTCTGAACCCCAACAGCTGGAGAATTTCTTCTCTAACTGAGTGTTGGACTCCAGAAAAGAAAACATTGCTTTTTCCAGGACTTGGAGATAAGCCAGATAAAGATTCAAACTCATACAAGGAGTCCTGAATATGTTTCACTAAACTTACCTCACCTTTGCAAAAAAGCATAAGGTCATCAGCAAAGCACAAGTTTATGATTTTGATTTTTGAATTTTCAGAGTATTACATCCAATTAGGATTTCCAGGTTGAGAGCTTCTCTCTCTAAGTTTTAGAGAGAGAATGCACTCCCTTGTATCTACTACCCATAGATCTGAGCTAGAGGTAATTTTATGCTCTGTTCGGAACACATTTTGTTATTTGTTCATTATTTCAACAACATCTTTGATGTCCATATCAAAGATACTCACAAAGGTAGATCAAATTCACAAGGTCTCTGTTTGTCTTCTACGAATGGGTGCTGTTGCTGCAAGATTCAGTGGCTCATTACCCTACATCAAGCTATACAAAGGGGATAAGAGCCCAATCAGGCGTGGCTCAAATCCCAATCTCGGGCTGGAGGCTGGATGGAAGAAATGGATATGTTGAAGGATTCAAATGTTCTGCATCAGTCCGAAGGGGCAAAGAAAATTTCTGCCAGATTTATGCGGAAAGATGGAGTGCTTTTGCTACTCCAAAAGACAACCATCGGAGACATCTTTAAGCTCTTAACGCAGCTAGCAACAACAAGGGGATCTAAGGACGAGTGGGTTTCAATTGCAGCTTCCACTTGTAAACCCAGATTTGCGATTTTGGTGTTTATTCAAGAGTCGGCTTCAATGGTTGCTCAAACAAAGATGGGTTACCAACATATGCCAAAAGGGGGATCTGAAAAATCTCTTCACAAGGGGGTTCTGCTGGGCCTCCTCATTTGCGCGAGTTCTTGCTTTGGGCATAACTGTAGTAGAAATCTACAGAGGTTATACACACAGTAACAGTAGTAGAAATCTGGGCATAACCGTAGCAAGAGGATAGGCTCCACATGGGCAGCAGTACACTGCAGCAGAACCGTAATAGCAAGAACAATAAGAACAATGCAGTAACATGCAGTAGCAGCAGTAAACAAGGTACTGCTACAGCAGCAGTAAACAGCAGCAATAGTAACAGGAGATCGTTGCAGCAGACACAGTGGCAGCAACATGAAAATCAATGCAATAACAACCAGTAACAGGAGATATAGAATGGCAGCTCTGCCCATCAATGGCAGTCCACAGAGAACAGTAAACCCATTGGATATTGGACTCACACTACCAACACCCTCACAGCCTCACCCTCCCTCTCTACTTTTGTTATGTTCACATTGGGTTTAAGGGTAGACCAACCTGTCTCCCTCTACTAACAAGATGCTCCATCCATTACACTTTCACTCAGAAAAATGGGGAATGAGGCTCAATCTCACAGGAACCTCACATTATAGTTGATCACTCCATGTAGCTTCCAAGGTTTGAACCACATACACTACAAACAATAAGCTTGAGAAGAAAGTAAGATATCAAACCATATACTTAGGAGATAAATAGCAGCCAGCCACAAGATGAACTCCTCTGTAGCCTTCTGTGGGAGAGTGCCTGTTTTAGGAACATAAAGACTTGCACATGCAACCAATTAGCTAAACAAGCATCAATAAATAAGGCAGATCCAGTCACACTATATAGTTCAGTATTATACATTCCATTAGGTCAAAAGGCCATCAACTTGAGGTCCTTTGGGAAGTTCCCCCCAGGACATCAACCTATGCCTTATGACAGAGTGGATCTTATGTACAACCACAGATAAAGGGCATGAAACATTTTGAAATTTACGTTTGCTTCTCTCAATCCAGATATGATAAACAGTTGTGGAAAAAATCAATCTGATTAGAAGTGACTTAAGAGATTTGCCCTTGATAGTTGCTAGCAAATCAATCCAGTTAGTCCTAGACCTAGGGGACCAATGTACATTAGCTTTAGCAAGGATCTGGGTCCACACTTGAGAAGTGTAAGAACAATTAAAGAACAAATGGTCATGACTTTCACTACTGGAGCAAAAACTACAACAGGAAATGGATTTAGTACCAAATAAGACCAGTCTGTCTTCTGTGTACAGTCTTTCTTGAATAGCAACCCAGGAGATGAAACTGCATTTGGGAATATGACCAGGGAACCAAACACTTTGATGCCAAAGGATCTTGGGGTAAGTTGTCCTTAGGCTTGTTTTGTCCTCCTGGGGTATGCTCCTTGTAGGCTGTATATTCGCTTATCCTCTTTTATTTTCAAGCTAATTTACCCAAAAAAAAAAGTTGTCCTTAGGCTGTTCCAAAGGGAGCTTACAGTGAACTCACCATTAGCAGTGAGGGTCCACTTCTGTTGGTCATCCATACCAGCATTAGGATTAGGAAAAATGTTGAGTCTATCCCTGACCTCATTGATTTCCCATGTCTGAGTGATTGGTAGAGACCATTTGGAGTCCCTGATAATGATGGAGACCTTAGAGTTCTTAGGAAGCCCAATGTCATAACTGATTCTATCTCCATATTTGTAGGCTAAAGGACCAACTGGGTGCCAATTGTCATACCACAATGAGGTGGACTGACCATTGCCCACACCAGTTTTGATGTATGGGTGGACAATAGATCTGAGATTAAGAAGCTTTCTCCAAATCCAGGTGGGATTGCTTGGCATTTTAACCTGCCAAAAGCTCTTATCCTTGAGTAAATAAGACTTTACCCACTGACACCACATTGATTGCTCACCACCGGAGATGAGAAACCAAATGTGTTTAGAGATGGCAGCCTTGTTCCAAACTTGTAGAGATTTGAAACCAAGACCACCCTCCTGTTTAGGAGCACAAAGATGTTCCCAAGACACTTTGGCTCCGATTTCTTAAGGTCAGGGCCAGACCATAAGAAAGCCCTAAGTACATATTCAACCTCTTTTATGACTCTTTTGGGTAAAATAAACAGGGAGGACCAATAGGTTTGCATGGAAAATAGTACATTTTTTTATCAATTGGATCCTCCCAGCATAGGTTAAATCTCTATTAGTCCAAGATTTGGTTTTAGATGTAATTCTTTCCACCATTGGTTTACAATCTGCATGAGTTAATTTGGTGGAAATCAAAGGGACTCCAAGGTACTTTACAGGCAGGGTGCCTTCCTTAAAGCCAAGGACATCCAAGATTTCCCTTCTAGTGGAAACCTGGACACCAGAGAAGAAAATGTGGCTTTTACTAGGACTAGGTTTCAAACCTGATAAAGCCTCAAATTCAGAAAGAGAATCTTGAATGTGTTTAACAGATCCAAGATCCCCTTTGCAAAATATCATTAAATCATCTGCAAAACACAGATTGATTATCTTAGATTGATTACATTTCCAATGAAAATGGAAATCAGGAAGAGAAGATTTCTCCCTCAGTAAACATGTGAGAACTTCCATAACAACGACAAAGAGGTAAGAAGAGAGAGGATCTCCTTGCCTAAGCCCCTTTTGCCCACAAATATAACCAGTATACTCACCATTTATGTTTAATGTGTAATTAGAAGTTGTGACACATGCTTGCAACCATTTAATCATGGTAGGATGAAAGTTCATGCTAGAAAGGACATCCCATAAGAAGTCCCATCTCACATTTTTTTTTTGGATAAATCAGCTTGAAAATAAAAAAGGGAAAAGGATATACAGCCTACAAGGGGCATACCCCAAGAGGACAAAACAAAACAAAGAAAGAAAAGAGAGAAAAATACATGCCAAAGGCAAAACATAGGAAAGCTGGCCAAGTGGCTACAACGAAAATGAGGAGTACAATAGCTACAGCTAAAGCTACAAAAAAGGAAATAATATAGCATCTCGTGGGGCCAAAAGGCTACAGAGGGATGGGGAAATAGTGGAAAGCCTGTCGGCTCAAAATGAGAATACCGAAAATAGACCTAGTTATGTATTTCAACTCCAACTATGAAACTAGAGTTGAGATACATAACCAAAAGGGTGCAACAGCAGCGGATACAGATTCATCAAACAAATGAGGACAAGTCCTCTCACAATAAGCAATGGAAATGCACCGTGAGCACCATGGCAGCAAGCAGATAGCAATGGAAATGCACCGTGAGCAGCAGCAGTAATGGTCAACTGCAGTAGTAAACTGCAGCAATAGGGAGGAAAGGCCCCCTCCCAGAAGGGTACTATACATGCCATGGGACAGCCCCCCAAAGCTAGGCCAGAAATCTCAACATCGTGGATGCTGATCAGACACACAGCAGTCCAGATTATGCCAAACAGGAAGTAACAAGCAAGTTCTCAACGTATACAATGAACAACCTAGAGTAATAACCAAGTAAGAGCTCTAATAACAGATAAGCAAGCAAGTATCTATAGCAACAGCCCTTGTTATAGATTGAAATGAAGGTTCAAGTGTAGGCAAGTAAGTATGTAGGTTGCAACAGCCCTTGCAACCCACTTAATGAGCATAATCCAAGTGCAAGCAAGCAAGCAAGTATCTATAGCAACAACCCTTGCTATAGATTAAACAAGCCTTCATGAGGCCTTTTCAAAGGATAAAATTTTGCTTGAACCTGGTAAAAGCATACTTTGTAGCTGCCCCCCATCCTTCCTGTGACTCTGAAATCCATCCACCTAGAAGGATCCTGCTCTGAATTGCAAAAACCTTCCAGTGCAATGAAAATGAGACCCCCAAACTTCTTGTTGCATTTGAGAATGATAACCTGCTGGTAGTCACTCTGTAGCAATAACATGCAGTAGCAGTAGTTAACAAGGTACTGCTGCAACAGCAGTAAACAGTAGCATCAGTAAACAGGAGCAGCAACATGAAAATCAGTGCAATAACAACCAGTAACAGGAGAATAGAATGGCAGCTCTGCCCATCAATGGCAGTCCACAGAGAACAGTAAACCCATTGGATATTGGGCTCACACTACCAACACCCTCACAGCCTCACCCTCCCTCTCTACTTTTTTTTTTTTTTTTGATAACCGAGGAACAGCCCTACAACAAGCCACTAATTGGACCCACTGCACGACCCAAACCTCGGAGGGAGCTGGCGCAACCCACACCAGTCACGGCCCCCCACTTAGCACAGGTACTCACCCTGCGGGGAATCGAACTCCTGACCAAAGGGACTACCCCTAAAGTCAGGCACTCGCCCTAACCGCTGGGGCAACCCCTGGATGTGTTCCCTCTCTACTTTTGTTATGTTCACAATGGGTTTACAGGGTAGTCCAACCTGTCTCCCTCTACTAACAAGATGCTCCATCCATTACACTTTCACTCAGAAAAATGGGGCATGAGGCTCAATCTCTCAGCTCACAGGGACCTCACATAATAGTTGATCACTCCATGAAGCTTCCAAGGTCTGAACCACATACATACAACAATAAGCTTGAGAAGAGAGTAAGATATCAAACCATATACTTAGGAAATAATAGCAGCCTGCCACAAGATGAACTCCTCTGTAGCCTTCTGTGGGAGAGTGCCTGTTTAAATAACATAAAGACCTTGCACATGCAAAACCCAAATAACTAAGCAAGCATCAATAAATAGGGCAGATATCCAGTCCCACTATACAGTTCAGTGTTATACATTCCATTGGGTCAAAAGGCCATCAACTTGAGGTCCTTTGGAAAGTTCAACCAAGGACATCAACCTATGCCTTATGACAATGGATCTTATGGACAACCACAAATAAAGGGCATGCAACATTTTGAAATTTACGTTTGTTTCTTTCAATCTAGATATGATAAACAGTTGTGGAAAAAATCAATCTGATTAGAAGTGACTTAAGAGATTTCTTGATATTTGCTAGTAAATCAATCCAGTTAGCCCAAGACCTAGGGGACCAATGTACATTAGCTTTAGCAAGGATATGGGTCCACACTTGAGAAGTGTAAGAACAATTCAAGAACAAATGGTCATTACTTTCACTACTTAAGCAAAAACTACAGCAGGAAATGGATTTAGTACCAAATAAGACCAATCTGTCTTCTGTGTACAGTCTCTCTTAAATAGCAACCCAGGAGATGAAACTGCATTTGGGGATATGACCAGGGAACCAAATACTTTGATGCCAATGGATCTTGGGGTAAGTTGTCCTTAGGCTGTTCCAAAGGGAGCTTACAGTGAACTCACCATTAGCAGTGAGAGTCCACTTCTGTTGGTCATCCATACCAGCATTAGGATTAGGAAAATTGTTGAGTCTATCCCTGACCTCATTGATTTCCCATGTCTGAGTGACTGGTAGAGACCATTTGGAGTCCCTGATAATGGTGGAGACCTTAGAGTCCTTAGGAAGCCCAATGTCATAACTGATTCTATCACCATATTTGTAGGCTAAAGGACCAACTGGGTGCCAATTGTCATACCACAATGAGGTGGACTGACCATTGCCCACAACAGTTTTGATGCATGGGTGAACAATAGATTTGAGATTAAGAAGCTTTCTCCAAATCCAGGTGGGATTGCTTGGCATTTTAACCTGCCAAAAGCTCTTATCCTTGAGTAAATAAGACTTTACCCACTGACACCACATTGATTGCTCACCACCGGAGATGAGAAACCAAATGTGTTTAGAGAAGGCAGCCTTATTCCAAACTTGTAGTGATTTGAAACCAAGACCACCCTCCTGTTTAGGAGCACAAAGATGCTCCCAAGACACTTTGGCTCCAGATTTCTTAAGGTCAAGGCCAGACCATAGGAAAGCCCTAAGTACATATTCAACCTCTTTTATGATAAAAATGTGGGGGGCAAGGGCACCACTCCTCCCATTGAACCTCCTCCAAATATAAATTCTGTGGGAGAGGACTCAAGGGCATCAAAAGCTGCTGGGAAATTTAGAAGCAGGTCTAACAAGAAGAAGGGGAAAAAACAAAACAGGGGTAGCCCTTCAACCCCTGCCTCCTCAAGTAAGCGCTAACATTTGCTTATGCATATTTTGGGCAGCATTCTTATCTTTCTAATCTCTGCCTTTTTGTAATGAATAAAATACCTCTGCATTTTGGGTGTTGGAACATGAGGGGTCTAAATGATCCTATTAAGCAAAAAGAAGTTACATCTTTTGTAAGAACGAATAATTTGTCACTTTTTGGTCTCTTAGAGCATAAAATTAAAGATGCTAAGTGTTCTAAGATCATTAACTCCATGTTCCCATCCTGGTCTTTTGTTCATAACTCTGCATTAGCTCCTAATGGTAGAATCTGTGTTGTTTGGGATCCTTCTATACTTAATTTAAATGTTGAGAGACAGTCAAGTCAAACCATTCACTGTAGTATTCAGTCTGTTTCTGGTGATGCTAAATTCATGTCTACCTTTTTGTATGGGTCCAATCTCTACATGGAGAGAAAGGACCTCTGGAATGACTTGACTGTTTGTAATACCAGTGAACCTTGGATTATCTTAGGAGATTTTAATGCCCCGAGGTATGCTACTGATAAATTAGGTGGTGATCATCATTGGCCTCCCCATATGGAGGATCTTCATAATTGTATGGTTACAAATGAGCTAGAGGATCTTAGGTACTCTGGGTGTTTTTTCACATGGTCTAACAAACAGGAGTCCACACATTATATCTCTACTAAGATTGATAGGGTTCTGGTCAATGAGCAATGGATCAATAGATTCTCATGCTCCAATGCTCATTTTCCTTCCCCTGGGATCTCTGACCACTCCCCAGCTGTGGTCTTTGTGAGTCCTGACCCCAGGAGAACCAAGAAACCTTTTAAGTTCTTCAATTTTCTTGCTCTACATCCTGATTTTTTATTCACTATTCAGAAAGTGTGGAGCAGGATTATTCTTGGTAATCCTATGTTTGTTGTCTGTGAAAAGCTCAGACTCCTTCAATCAGAACTTAAGAAACTAAATAATAGAGAATTCAGTGACATAACTAAAAGAACTGCTGCTGCTAGGCTTGAGCTGGATAATATCCAGAGAGACCTGAGTCATGATCCCTCTGACTCTGTCAAACAGGCCCAAGAGAGGATTCTATGTAAGCAATACATTACACTAGCTAGAGCTGAAGAAAGCTTTGCTAAGCAGAAATCTAGGATTCTTTGGCTTAAGTCTGGAGACCAATGCACCTCCTATTTCTTTTTTTGGTAAATATAGCTTGAAATAAAAAAGAGAGGCAAAAGAATATACAGCCTACAAGGACATACCCCAGGAGGACAAAAGAAAAGAAAAGAAAAGAAAAGAAAGTAAGCTAAGAGCTACAATGCTATGGAAACTACGCCAGGAGTTAACAAAGTACATATTACAACTAAAACAAGATAACAATATCAAGAGGACTTGGTATCCGCACGGTCAGAACCGTAGTAATCTGGGCAGCCAAACATCAAAATGGGCAGTATACAACATCGAGCATAGCACAACCTGTTCCTACCCAGCACGGTCAATTCTTGAACTTGAACATCACCATCTGCAACTTGAAAACATTACAACTGAAAAGAAATGATCCTTGGGCAGCAACTATAACCAGCTGCATCTATAACCAGATTCGAACAACAGTTTTCTGTAAAATTAGACTACTTTAATGGGAGGACTTCCCCCTCCCCAAGGGAGTTCTATATTCCAAGGGACAGCCCCCCCCTGGATAAGCAAAATTAAGACTGCAGCTCCCTCAATCACCACAGAATTTTGTAAACTAGAGTTTGAATTCTGGACAGCAACCTGCTTTCATACACTGGACAGAACCTACTGCAGTTTGAAAATTCTATCAACACTGGAAAGCACACAAAGGAAGGCCCTACGAGAGCTCAACACTAAGGGCAAGCACAGCGCCAACCACAACCAGCACAGTAGAACGAGTGTAATATAATAACAGTGACAGCAATAAGCACAATTAAAATTGCAGTCATGGTAAAACCGACAAGCGTAACAACATAGCAGCAGCACAGCAGTAGCACTAGCAGTAGCACAACAGCCTCATATCGCGTGAGAGACAGTCATAAGTTGGCAGCAATTAGAACTGCTCCATGGGGTAAGGCAGCCATGTGCAAAGTATCACCTAAAAAACTGCTTGTAGCCATTCAGAGTATACGCACAACCAACACAGGTTAAGTAAAGTACGCAGCTGTTAATCAATACAAGACTTTGATCAATCTCAGAAATCCAGATTTGACAGGACAATCTAGTTATCAAGTACCCAAAATGTAAGCAAATAAATGAGTTCCTAGATTTTATTGAGACTCCCCCTTCAACTTCCTCAAGACCTCACACTCCTTGTCACTCACTAAAAGGACCAATCACCCTCAAATGTACCTCACCATGCTCCCCCTCTATTTAATACCTCCGCTCTCAAAGAATTCAGGGGCTCAAACACTCCCTCACTAGGCACTCAATATAAGTGGATCACACAACTCAAATACCTTATCTATCCCACTGAAGTGAACCAATTAGAGCCAGTTAAGAGTAAAGAATAAGATATCCACCTCTACTAGAAGTAATAGCAGCATGTTATACCACTAAGCTGACTGTATCAAGCTTCCCCACCCTGAGCTGAATGTATCTGCAAAACAGTTGTCAGTAGCTAAGGTATCTCTATTCAAATTACTTAAGAGATACCCCATCTGGATAGCAGCCTTTGTGACTGATGACCAGCTGGAAGTTTTTCCAAGGTCACCAACCTGGCCCTAACCATAGAGTGTATCTTGCTCACCACAACTGAAACTGGACACGCTTTGTTTTGGAACTTACGCACATTTCTCTCTAGCCATATGTGATAAATGGTGGTTATAAAAGCCAGTTTGGTAATAAGAGATTTCATATTCTTGCCTTTGATTGTTGAGATATGAGTGACCCAATTATCCCAAGATCTAGACGACCATTTTAAGTCAAGGAAGGCCAGTATTTGATTCCACACTTGTGTAGAAAAGGGGCAACTAAAGAAAAGATGGTCATGGCTTTCACTCCCAGTACAGAATGAGCAACAAGAGACCGACTTAGTGCCAAATAACACAAGTCTGTCCTCAGTATAGAGTCTATGCTGAATGGCAACCCAAGTGATGAAACTGCACTTAGGTATATGCCCAGGGAACCATATGCATTTACTCCAATAGACTTTAGGGAATGAAGTTCTGATGTGGTTCCATAATGAAGATATAGTAAATTTCCCACTGGAATTCAGCGTCCAGATATGTTGATCCTCCAAACCACGCTTTGGAGCAGGTAAAGAGTGAAGACTAGACCTAATCTCATTGAGCTCCAACGTTTGAGTAATGGGAAAGGCCCATGAAGTATCTCTGATGATAGCAGACACAGTAGCATCCTTAGATAGCCCAGAGTCATACATCACCCTAGTACCATACCTATTGGCAAGAGGACCTAGATTTGTCCAATTGTCATGCCAAAGGGATGTAGCCTTCCCATTACCTATGGACACTTTGATGTGGAGATGCACAACTGATCTAAGGTTGAGGATCTTCCTCCAAACCCATGAGGGGTTACTAGGAATTTTGACCTCCCACAAGCTTTTGCCCTTAAGCAAATATGACTTGACCCATTGGCACCACATAGACTGCTCACCACCTGAGATGAGAAACCATATGTGCTTAGCAATAGCAGCCTTATTCCAGACCTGAATTGCCTTGAAACCTAGCCCCCCCTTCCTGTTTGGGAGAGCACAGGTATTCCCAAGACACCTTGGCCCCAGATTTTTTAAGATCTGGACCAGACCATAGGAAGGACCTAAGTATAGCTTCAACTTCTTTTATGACTTTCTTGGGTAAAATAAATGTAGAGGACCAATATGTCCGCATGGAGAATAGAACATTCTTTATTAATTGAACTCTCCCAGCATAAGTTAAGTCCCTATTAGTCCAGGTCTTAGTCCTAGAAGTTATTCTCGCTACCATGTTTTTGCAATCCTGATGCTTGAGCTTGGTGGATAGGAGAGGCACACCAAGATATTTGACAGGCAAAAAACCTTCTTTAAAGCCAAGTACAGCGAGGATGCCTTCTCTAGTGGAGTGATCAACTCCAGAGAAGAAGGCACTACTCTTCCCAGGGCTAGGAGAAAGCCCAGAAAGGGCTTCAAACTCCAGGAGGGAAGCATGAATATGTTGAACAGAATCCAAATCCCCTTTGCTAAAGATCATAAGATCATCAGCAAAGCAGAGATTAATGAGCTTGGTCTTGCTACACCTCCAATGGAAATGGAAATCAGGAAGATTGGCTTTCTGTTTTTTTTTTTTTTTTTTTTGGGTAATTCAGCTTGAAATTTAAAGGGGTTAAGCGAATGTACAACCTACAAGAGGTATACCCCAGGGAGGACTAAATGAAAAAAAGAAAAGAAAAAAATGCGTACTCCCCGGCACAACCCGCCGGGGTGGGCATTTTGGAAGTCCTAGCACAACCCGCTAGGGTAGGGATAAATTAGCAAAAGATCCTAATTATATTAACCCGCAGGTTGATAATGTGAAAGGCTACTGCCTTATGCGTGAAATTAAAGGTAACTTTCTCCATGCGTGAAATCAATGGGCCCACAAAGGGCTGATGTTGGCAGCAGGATTTTAACCATTGAAACATGGGGGTACAGCTGTCCCCGGATGTGGACCCGTTGAAGCTTCCGAGTGACCATCAGATGGTTTGAAAAGTAGGCCGAACAACTGGACCCCACCTTTCCATCTGCTTTTGCGTGTAAAGTCCAATTGAGTACTTGGAATGCGTATAAAATCCAATAGAAAGAGCAACCTTAGCTACTGTTTCCGTTAAAGTCACATGGTGTAGTTGGCTTTCAACCAAATAGGTGGGCCCAGCCAACATACTTTGAACCGGATGATGTGGGACAGCTGAGTAATGGTGTACCCACTTCGACTGTTGCAGCAGGAGCTAAACAGCTATAAAAGTGTGCGGTAAAAGTGTACGCATTAAGCCTGTTGTTCAAGGACCATGGCCCCACCTTTGATTTTGAGTGCACTACTGGACCATTTGAATTTCTCGAGTTGACCAAAAGGTTTTGCAAAATTGGACCGTGGGCCCCACTATCATCTTCCTTAGAGAGGACGTGAAAAACCAGTGTTTCCCTTCCTCAACATGAACCCAGATTTACATCAATTTTCCAGACAACAAATCGAAATTGATGATTAAAAAATGGCCTAAATTTATGTAAAACAGCCCCACAATGGAGCTCAAGGATTCCAATAAAACAGAACCAATGCATAATAGAGGAACCCATATCTAAAACTGCCATAGCCTTACCTGTAGCGCCAGGGTCCAAAATGGCATTACCCCTTCCACCGTGACACCAACGACACATAGAGGAGGAGAAGTGATACGCAAGGAAGAACAGCGGCTGTGCTAGAACTAGAGCTCAGATCTGTAATGCGTGAAACCCTTCCATGGATCCTTTGTACTGGGACGACCCACCCCTGAACTCACCCGGACTTGGTGAACACCTTCAGAAGGTGGGTCTCGTACGGTTAGGAGAGATGAGGAACACGCCCCCATCTGGTTTTGTGCTTCATCATGAAGCTCTTGTTTTGCAACCCAAAGGCTGCCCAGAGAAACTCTTCTTTTGAGTTGATGTTCATCTGATCCTTCAATCAGTTGTGTAGTAGATAGTGAACCAGGTTAGAGAAACCCAGTAGTGTTCTCCGATCAGAGCATAAGGTACCTCTGGATCAGATATGTGAGGAGAAGATTCCAAGGGAGTGCATTCTCTCTCTAGGTTTAGAGAGAGAAGCTCTCAACCTTGCACTTCTTTTTTTTGTCTCTGTTGACTAACTTTTCAAACAAATGCTTTTTAAGATTGGCTTTCTCCCTAAGGATACTAGTCAACACCTCCATGACAATGACAAAAAGATAGGAGGAAAGTGGATCCCCCTGCCTAAGCCCTTTTCTGCCTTTTATGTACCCAGTTGGCTCACCATTGATACTCAAGGAGTAATTAGTTGTGGTGACACATGATTGTATCCATTTTATCATTTTAGGGTGAAAATTCATGGACTTAAGAATGTCCCATAGAAGATCCCACCTAACATTGTCATAGGCTTTCATTATGTCAACTTTCAAAGCACATCTGGGTGAAGGAGAAGATTTATGATACCCTCTCATTAGATCCTGTGTAAGGAATATATTATCATCAATTCTTCTACCCTTCACAAAACCTGATTGTACTGGATCAATAAGTAAAGGGAGGGCACTCTGGAGCCTTTTTGCCAGTATCCTGGCAATACATTTATAAATGGTATTGCAACAAGAAATTGGCCTGAAATCACCAACCCTAGAGGGGTTGGGTATTTTAGGAACCAGAGCCACAACTGTTGCGTTAGCTCTACTAAGTAGTTGGCCAGACCTAAAGAAGTTCTTAATTGCTGAAGTGGTCTCATGGCCAACCACAGACCAAGCCTTTTGGAAAAAACCAGCATTATAGCCATCAGGTCCGGGGGCTTTATGGGGATTAAGATCCCACATAGTATCCTTAATTTCTTTGTCAGATACATCCTGGACCATAGCAAGGCTTTGTGTACTATTCAGCCTCCTACTTATAAGTTGATTGACCCTATCATAGCCAGAGTATTGAGTGTTGTGAGGACTGCCCAATAATTCAGTGTAGAAGTTAACAAAGGTGTCTTTGATAACTCCTACATCATGAGTGATAGATGAATCACTGAGTGTGAGGCTGGTGAGTTTGTTTCTGTTCCTATTACTGTTAACAGATTTGAAGAAGAATGATGTACATTGATCACCCAGTTTCATCCAATTAATCCTAGATTTTTGTCTAGCCAAACTTTCCTCAGCTCTAGAAAGGGTGAGAAATTGTTTGTAAACAAGTTTTTCCTCCTTTTGCACTCTTGGATCTGCAGGATGAAGCCCAAGTTTTTTTTGAAGAGATTCAAGATGACTTTGGGATTGGGCCACTCTCTCAGAGATAGCACTGAATTCTTGTTTGTTTAGTTTTCTTAGTTCAGCTTGGAGAAGCTGAAGTTTTGCATACATACAGTACATAGGATTTCCAATGATGATTTTCCTCCAGATACCCTGAACTGTGGGTATGAATAACGGATGATCAGCTAAGAAGTCAAAAAATTTAAAAGGTTTAGGTGTTGATCTAGGTGGAGGAGTTATATGCACCAAAGCAGGAGAGTGATCTGATATGCCTGGAGTGGGAAAAAGGGCAGCAGAGAAAGTATGATCCCTATTCCAGCTATCATTAACAAGAACTCTATCCAACTTAGAGGAGATGAAGTTTGGGGAATCTTGCCTATTAGACCAAGTGTAAAAGCTTCCTGTAAACCTTAGATCATCAAGTTCACAGGAGTACAAACAATCATTGAACTCATCCAAACAGGGAATCCATTGATTGTTGCCCCCTATTTTCTCATTAGGGTTCCTGACGACATTGAAGTCACCAAGGACAACCCAGGGCAAGGTACTATAGAGGGAAAGAAGATCTTTCCACAATTCTCTTCTCTCCACGTGGTCATTTGCCCCATAAACAAAGGTGACCAAAAAATCATGCCCCTCTTGGATAGCATGGACTTGACAATGTATGAGTTGACTGGACTTTATGAGCACTGTGACAGTCAACACTGCAGGCTTCTAGGCTAGTAAAATTCTCCCTATAGGAGCTTGAGCACTATTATCAGCAGTCTGCCAAGAGGGCAGATGTAACTGGTTATTCTCCTAATATTGGGCTTCTTAATCTTATGCTCAATCAAACCAATCAAAGACAATTGATTTTTGTTCAAAAAGTCCTTTGCTGCTTTTTGTTTAATGGGATCATTAAGTCCACGCAGATTCCAGGAACCAAAATGGATAGAAGAGCAATGTATAAGAAACACACCACGAAAGACATAGACATCTAACTACAGATATATAAATATGTATATACATATTATATAAGGAGATGAGGATTAACGACTGCCCTGAATACGGAGTTTGCGCTCCTTCTTCATCCTTCTCTTCCTAGAACTGTTGGATTCAGGAAAGGTTGGCCCTTTTGATGGTAGGAAACACCCCGTCAGACTTTTCCTGTGCGATTAGTGGCTCCTCTCTATCAATTACTAAAATCTCTTCATCCATTTCAAACAATAGAAATAGGAGGAGAATCACTAGTCTGGTCCTTACTGATAATACCACTACCCATGATCCTAGTGAGATTAAAACCACATTTGTTACTTTTTACACTAATCTCTTGGGGTCAGTCCATACCACTAACTACTGTGGTACTGCTAGAGTCAATCAACTAATTTCATCCAGACTTGGAGATGCCCAGAGGGAGGCTATGGTTGTTGAGGTCTCTAATCTTGAGATCAAGGAAACCTTTATGTCTCTGAATCCTAACAAAGCACCTGGCCCTGATGGATACAATGCCAGTTTTTTTCCAAAAAACATGGGATGTGATTGGGCATGAGGTCATTTCTGTTGTTAGGAATTTCTTCAAGCTGTGCTGCCTCATCTCATTGACCCTGTCCAATCAGGGTTTGTTAAGGGAAGAAGAATTGCTGATAACATTTTTCTGACTCAGGAACTTATGAGAGATCATCATAAGCATTCTTCTTCTCCCAAATGCGCATTGAAAGTTGATATAATGAAAGCTTATGATAATGTTAGGTGGGATTTCCTTTGGGACATTCTACTTTCAATGAACTTTCATCCTCAAATGATCCAATGGATCAAAGCATGTATAACCACTGCTAGTTACACTTTGAGCATCAATGGTGAGGCCGTTGGTTCCATTAAAGGGCAAAGAGGATTAAGGCAAGGTGATCCCTTGTCTTCATATCTTTTTGTCATTATCATGGAAATTCTCACTCAACTTCTTAAAGAGAAATCTCTAAGTCCCAACTTCCATTTCCACTAGAGATGCGAAAAAACAAAAATAATAAACTTGTGCTTTGCAGATGACCTCATGATCTTTTGCAAAGGAGACATAGGCTCCATTCAATGCATTCAAGAAGCTCTTTCCGAATTTGAGGCCTTGTTTGGTCTATCTCCTAGTCCTAGCAAGAGCAACATCTTCTTCTCTGGTGTCTCCACTTCCCATAAACGAGCAATTCTTGAGAATTTGGGTTTCCAAGAGGGCACTCTCCCCGTCAGATATCTTGGTGTTCCCCTTATATCCACTAAGCTTAAATACTCTGATTGTAAGATACTCATTGACAAAATCACTAGCCGAAATGGGGGAAAAGGGAGTTGAGAGCTTCTCTCTCTAGAAATAGAGAGAGAATGCACTCCTCCCCCTCAAAACTCCAGTAATTTTTCAATATCGCCCTAAAATCATACTGACTTTCAGGTGCGTTCTATCTCTACTACTGTACTTCACCCACATACATGTCGAGTAACAACAGTTCATAAAAGGGGATCTGAGTTTCCGAAACCCTAAATCATTCAATCGGTGAGAAGGGCATTCCTGATGAAGGCGTTCTATACCCAGTTCATCCCACAGGCCTTTGAGGTCGGAAATCCCAGAGTTTCAAAATCCAGATGGGTTTCATGGAGTTCGGTGAGTCAGGGTCCAGATGGTCCGCGATTCACGCTATTTTCCAGGCTCTGGTTTTCTAGTACGATGGAGTTAGCACTCAAAAGGGGATCTGAGTTCAGACAACCCTTAATCGATTCAATCGATACACATAAAAACTGGGGATCGTGATTCCAGCGTGACAGCTTGCAAAGGTGGGGTTCGTCTCCATCAAATAGGTGTGTCCTCACCTATATATCAAATACAAGATCCATCTTCAGATGGTGGTCTCCTACAGCTGCGTTGTAGATTCTTCAAAGGATCTATTTGAAGCTTCTTTCCATGGAAACCGTACACATGCTAGGGCTCAATTTCTGGGTATGTCCTCTCGGAAACTTTTGGATTAGGGTCTTCCTTCCGTTTTACCTCTGCGTTTCAGTTCTTTCTGTTATGTGTCTTGGTGTCACGGCAGAGAGGTTATACCATACTGGTTCTGGTTCTGCTAGGGTAAGGGTTGAAGATGGTACCCGATGTTCTTTTGTTTCTGTTTGGAATTGGCTGTATGTTGTTAGGGATGATGTTGCTTGTTGGTTTTCTGTTCAATTTACTATAGTCTTCCTTGTGTCTGGTTTGGATGAATCTGGTTGGGGGGCAAGAGTTGGTCACGCCCACGGATGGTGGCGTATGTGACTCACGCTCTTCCTGCGTCTGGTTTGTGTAGATCGGTTACAGGGAAGCATCTCAAGCATGAGTAACTCGGGTTAGTTGTCTGAATTTTCTGTGTGTTTGTCCAGCTTCCATGATGATGTCTGTAGATGCATTGATGATTTTGTTCATTGTTATAGCAGCTGCTGTGCTGAGCAGTTGTGGTTTATGTTCTGTATGAATACTTGTTTATCTGGTGCTGTGACTGAGCAGTGTATACTCCTGCCGAGTTTGCTCATCATGCTCATCATAACCATATTCACACTCTGGACTTGATTGGTTACTTGATTTGTGACCTACTCATATTTTATCTGTAATCAACTCAACTTGGATGACCTCTGTACTGTGGATGATTGATGACCTTGGAGCTAGGAGAGAATGTTGGGAGCGAGTGACGTAGTAGGCATGTGTTATGTATATGGGTTCTATGGAGGGGTGCCCTTGGGCTTTATTGCTTGCCGAACTGTTAGAGGCTTATCTCATTTTTCTAGGCTACTCTGTTATTGAAGTATCCATTGTTGTGGGGTTGGATGATGACGCTGGAACTTGGATGAGGATGTTAGGAGTGAGTGGCGTAGTAGGCATGTGTTTTGTGTATGGGTCTTTGGGGAGGTCCCTTGGGTTTTCTTGCTTGCCGAAATGCCAGAGACTTATCTCATTTGACCAAGATGCCATGTTATTGTCGTTTCCATTGTTGAGGATCAGACATCCCGAGTATACCTACATTACAGCTTTATGCATATTTTGTACCTATCCTGGCGGGTTGTGCTAGGAACTCCTATTTTCCCACCCTGCGCGGGTTGTGCCTAGGAGCACGCACTTTCTCTTTTATGCTTATTTTTACGGTTCTGCATTATGCATATTTGCACCTATCTTGGCGGGTTGCGCCAGGACTTCTTACTGTCCTACCCCGGCGGGTTGTGCCGGGGACCACACACTTTTTTCTTTTCTTTTTCTTTTTGTTTGTCCTTCCTGGGGTATGCCCCTTGTAGGCTGTATATTCGCTTAACCTCTTTTAATTTCACGCTAAATTACCCAAAAAAAAAAATCACTAGCCGTACCAAGTCTTGGGCAAACAAGTATCTCTCATATGCTGGGAGAACCCAGCTCATTAAGTTTGTGTTATTCTCAATGCAGACCTATTGGTCCTCCATCTTCTTGCTCCCCAAAAAAGTAGTCAAAGAAGTTGAGGCTATCCTTAGATCCTTTTTCTGGACTGGTTCAGACCTGAGGCACACAGGTGCCAAAGTCTCCTGGGAACACCTCTGTTCCCCCAGAAAAGAAGGAGGATTAGGGTTTAAATCCATACAAATTTGGAAGCAAGCGGCTATGGCCAAGCACATATGGTTTATCATCTCTGGGGGGGAGCAATCAATGTGGTGTCAGTGGGTGAAATCCTATTTGCTTAAGGGTAAAAGCTTCTGGAAGGTTAGAATACCAAGTAGTCCATCTTGGACTTGGAGAAAGCTTCTTCAACTCCGTCCTCTCATCCAATCCTTTATCAAGTATAGGATTGGCGATGGCAAATCTACCTTCCTATGGTATGACAATTGGCATCCCTCTGGCCCATTAATTGAGAAATTTGGCAATCATATCGTTTATGATACTGGCCTAACAGATAATGCCAAGGTCTCCACCATTCTCCATGCACCTAATCGATGGAATTTCCCAATCACACAAACTTGGGAACTGAATGAGATAAGATCTCATTTACCTCCTCTCATTAGTCACAATTCCACTAGTTCCGACTCTTGTGTCTGGACTCTCACTCAGAGTGGAGTGTTCTCCATCTCTTCATTGTGGGATCATATTAGAGTCAAGTTTCCTACTATTGGTTGGAACAATGTAGTTTGGTTCCCTTCCCACATCCCCAAATGCAGCCTCATTAGTTGGCTTGTCATTCAGAATAGGCTATCTACTGAGGATAGGCTTGTTCTATTTGGCATCAAGACCACTTCTTGCTGCAGTTTTTGCCCTGGTGAGGAGGATCATGATCACCTGTTTTTTAATTGCCCCTTTACCAAGCAAATCTGGGATACGGTCTCCCTCAAATCACAGCTTACTTGGCAGCCCCAATCCCTCTTAAATCTGGTTAATCTCCTCTCTTCCAATAAGAGGAAAGATTTGAAGAGCACACTAATCAAATTGACTTTTACTGTCTCTCTTTACTACATCTGGATCGAGAGAAACCATAGGAAGTTCCAAAACATCCACCTCACTGTGCCCTCCTTGGTACACAAGATCTGCTCTGAAATTAGGTATAGATTGTTATCCCTTCACAAAATACCATCAGGAGCTAGTTCACTTTTAGAAGTATGGAACATCTCAAATGTTTAAGTTAATTTAACTCACTCAATTCATGCTGCTTTGTGCCTCTGTACCCTTGTACCCTAAACCCTACTAACTGATTCTTCCAGTGACAGGTTGCTCAAGATGGATTTGCTCTGTGTAGTGGTATTGTTTTATATGCTAATGACCCAATTGGGTAGTTGTGCATGCAGGTATTTGTCTCATTATGGGAGGTTTTCATGATAATGGTCCAAGATCATATGTGGTGAGGTTCCTTTGGTGCATGCCAAGGTGGCGATTAGGTTCATACATGTTCAAATATACAGAGGAGAGAGTGATCCATTCAAAATGTGAGCCTCTTGTGAGACTTGGGCCTTAATTTTCCTTGTTGAGAGTTACCATAATCTCAGATCATGTGTGAAGAGAGAGTGGGAGGTCAGTTTCCGAGGGAGTGCAGGTGGCGAGGTACAAAGATCTGAGATTAGATTTATCGTTGTTGCTGCACTTGACTGCTGTTACTGCTACACTTTACTGTGTATGATTGCTTCGCAATCTGCTGCTGTGGCTTCATCTCCAAGCAAATCCATCTAAGGGGGACAATCTGCAAACCCATTCTGTTGCTGTGGCAGTCACATTCTGCTGCTATGGAGTCATATATTTAAGGTTCACATGTTTTTTAATGTACTTCCCACATTTCCATACATCTTTGATATTTTGCGGGTTGCAAGGGCTGTTGCAATCCGTTGTTTATATATGTTCAGTACAAGGGCTGTTGTACTAAATACTCATGTCTACTGTATAGATTATGATGTTTGGTTATCGGTTGTTGTGATGCTAGTGCTTTCATTTTCATGGACATAGACTGTCGAATTCAAAATCTGGGCTGCTGCATTTTCAAACAGGGTGCTGCCCAAAATTTTCAAAAATCCCATGTTTTCTGGCCTAGCCTATGGGGGTTGTCCCTTGGCATGTTTGATCCCCTTGGGGAGGGGGCTTCCTCCCAGGTGTGCTTGTCCATTACAAGTTCCAAAGCACTCTGCTCATGCTGCTGCCACTTCGTTACTGTTGCTGCACGCTGTGACCAAAGCAGCCATGCCCGATATGACACTACTGAACCTGCTACTATTCTGCTGCTACTACTATACTGTTATTCTGTTACTGCTGCTGTGATCCCGAGAACTGATTGTGCTTGTAACCAATCTATGTTACTTGTAAAGTTGCACCTGCTGCAAATTATGTTATTTCTGTTACTGCATTCGGCTACAGTCTGTTTTTTGTTTGAGCATTAGTCATGCTTTGTGGTAGTTTTGTATTGTATTGCTGCATGCTTAATCAATAGTTAGAGGGTTTTACCTGTTGTATTGGACTGACATCCCGGGCAGTCATCTATTTTTCTGGGTTTGTCAAAAAACAAGCGAAATGCTGCCAAAATTTTCTCAGAATCTTGACCTATCCGTGGGGGGTTGTCCCTGGGCATCTAGTCCTATTGTTAGTACTTATCCGTTTAGCCTCCTTGGCTTTCCCAATCCCCATGTAGCCCTTTGGCCTTCCTAATCTCTTTTCCTTTAATGTTTTCTTTTCTTTGTCCTCCCTGGGGTATGCCCCTTGTAGGCTGTATATTCGTTTAGCCTCTTTTTTTTATTTCAAGCTTGTTTTACCGGGAAAAAAAAATAGGGAGGACCAATAGGTTTGCATGGAAAATAGTACATTTTTTATCAATTGGATCCTCCCAGCATAGGTTAAATCTCTATTAGTCCAAGATTTGGTTTTAGATGTAATTCTTTCCACCATTGGTTTACAATCTGCATGAGTTAATTTGGTGGAAATCAAAGGGACTCCAAGGTACTTTACAAGCAGGGTGCCCTCCTTAAAGCCAAGGACATCCAAGATTTCCCTTCTAGTGGAAACCTGGACACCAAAGAAGAAAATGTGGCTTTTACTAGGACTAGGTTTCAAACCTGATAAAGCCTCAAATTCAGAAAGAGAATCATGAATGTGTTTAACAGATCCAAGATCCCCTTTGCAGAATATCATTAAATCATCTGCAAAACACAGATTGATTAACTTAGATTGATTACATTTCCAATGAAAACGGAAATCAGGAAGAGAAGATTTCTCCCTCAGTAAACATGTGAGGATTTCCATAACGACAAAGAGGTATGAAGAGAGAGGATCTCCTTGCCTAAGCCCCTTTTGCCCACAAATATAACCAGTATGCTCACCATTTATGTTTAATGTGTAATTAGCAGTTGTGACACATGCTTGCAACCATTTAATCATGGTAGGATGAAAGTTCATGCTAGAGAGGACATCCCATAAGAAGTCCCATCTCACATTGTCATATGCCTTCATAATATCCACCTTCATGGCACACATCGGAGATGAAGAGGATTTATGATAGCCATGCATAAGCTCTTTTTTTGGGTAAATTAGCTTGAAAATAAAAGAGGATAAGCGAATATACAGCCTACAAGGGGCATACCCCAGGAGGACAAAACAAAAGAAAAGAAAAGGCAAAACAAAACAAAATAACTACCTCCCTAACACAAACCGCCAAGGAGGGAGTGGGATGGCCAAAAGGCTACAATTGGGAACGAGTGTTTCTAATCCATCTGAAAGAGGGAGGAGAAACACTCATAAGGGGAAAACAAGATCTTGAATTTAAGGAGAAACACTCTCCATATACTGTAGGGAAGGAAATTTTGAAAATTTCGCCATGACCCGTTCGTAATTGGAGCACCCTCAAGGTGCCAGCCACTGCGTATACAACAGCAGCAGCTGAAAAAGAGAAAAAAAGAGGAAGAAGAAGAGATAGAGGCAGAACTTCCAACAGCAGTACTCAGCAGCAGAAGAAACAATGTAGCAGCATAAGTAGTTGTACCATAAGCATAGTAGCAGACTAACCAATGAATAACCAATGAAGCTGGTTAATTCAGTAGAGCATCCGGGAGGCTGCGCTTACGGCTTGAGATGATCAAGCACACCTGGGAGGAAGCCCCCTCCCCAAGGGGATCAGACATGCCAAGGGACAACCCCCCTAGGCTAGGTCAGAAAACATGGGATTTGTGAAATTGAGCATCAAGTCTCTGGCTTAGCATATGAGCAACCAGATAAATTGCAAGGTTCCGTTTGATTTTGTGATAATCCCAGTAACGTAACAGGTTCACAAACGCAGCAGTAGTAAAAGTAATAACAATGCATATCAAGTGGGGGAACCACAGATTGCAACAGCCCTTGCATCTGGGCATAACCGTAGCATAACCGTAGCAAGAGGAATCTGACCGCAGCAGTACAGAAAAGTATCATTAACCGCAACAGTAGTAACAGTAATAACAATGCATATCAAAATGGGAGAACCACAGATTGCAACAGCCCTTGCAATCTGGGTATAAACAGCAGCAGTAGTAAAGGATATCGATGCAGCAGGCACAGTGGCAGCAACATGAAAATCAATGCAATAACAACCAGTAACAGGAGATATAGAATGGCAGCTCTGCCCATTAATGGCAGTCCACAGAGAACAGTAAACCCATTGGATATTGGACTCACACTACCAACACCCTCACAGCCTTACCCTCCCTCTCTACTTTTGTTGTGTTCACAATGGGTTTAAGGGTAAACCAACCTGTCTCCCTCTACTAACAAGATGCTCCATCCATTACTCTTTCACTCAGAAAAATGGGGAATGAGGCTCAAACTCACAGCTCACAGGAACCTCACATATAGTTGATCACTCCATGTAGCTTCCAAGGTTTGAACCAAATACACTACAAACAATAAGCTTGAGAAGAGAGTAAGATATCAAACCATATACTAGGAGATAAATAGCAGCCAGCCAACAAGATGAACTCCTCAGTAGCCTACTGCGGGAGAGTGCCTCCATCTATGAGCCATAAGTGATGGACCCCTTCCAAAGTACCTTGACCCATGAGAGGAACAATCCAACTTCTAGAGTCTCTCTTGGACCTGTATCCACCTTGGGAAAACCCCCTGAGGAGCCTGAATAGATAGCAGTAATAGTAGACCACATTCCTGAATTTAAACAACCTCCATCTAGCTGTCCCAAGGAGATGCTCCACAAAGGCCTCCAAAGTCTTGGTGAATGGTGTATCCTGTGACCACCAAGTAGATAAAGTAATGGATATATAAGTGAAGAACTCAATCAATTCCCCACTTAACTGACAAGTCCCGAGCTTGGTGTCCTTGAGGAAGAGTTTCCAAGGACAACAACCTACACCTCACAAGAGAGTGGATTCTATTCACAACAATAGGTATATTGCATGATGCATTTTGGAACTTGCGCATATTTCTTTCAAGCCAAATTTGGTAAACTGTTGAGGTGAATATCAGTTTGATAATCAAATTTTTAAGAGTTTTGCCTCTAAATTTTGAGATTTGATTGATCCATTCAGTCCAAGGTCTTGGAGGCCAGCTAACATTGACATTAGCAAGCATATCAGACCAGACTTGCAAAGTGAAAGGGCAGTTGAAGAATAGGTGGTCATGTGTCTCTATCCCAGAACAAAAACTACAACAGGATACAGGGATGGTGCCAAAAATGACTAACCTGTCTCCAGTATATAGTCTGTTCTGTGTAGCAATCCACGTAATCATGCTACACTTAGGTATATGGCCAGGAAACCAAATGTTTTTGTGCCATGGCACCTTTGGGTAATGAGGTCTGAGTTGATCCCATAAAGAAGAGATGGAGAACTCACCATTAGAATTGAGGATCCATCTATGGTGATCCTCAACATCCTGACTAGGGTTAGGTAGAGAGTTGAGAGCATCTCTAATCTCATTGAGTTCAAGGGTTTGAGTAATGGGAAGACACCAATTGGTGCCTCTTATAATGGCAGCCACTGTGGCATCTTTGATGAGACCAGAGTCATAGATAACTCTGGTACCAAATCTATTAACAATAGGGCCAAGTGGGAGCCAATTATCATGCCATAGTGAGGTGGATCTGCCATTACCAATAGCAGCCTTAATGAGTGGCTGAACAATGGGTCGAAGGTTAAGAAGTTTCCTCCATACCCAAGACGGTGAGCTGGGCATCTTAACTTCCCAGAAACTCTTTCCTTTGAGTAAGTATGACTTGACCCATTGACACCACATAGATTGCTCCCCACCAGAGATGAGGAACCAAATGTGTTTAGCAATGGCAGCTTTATTCCATATAAGAATAGATTTGAAACCTAAGCCACCCTCCTGCTTGGGGCAACACAAGTGCTCCCAAGAAACTTTAGCCCCAGTTTTCTTAAGGTCCGGCCCAGACCATAGAAAGGATCTTAGTATTGTCTCAACCTCCTTGATGACTTTTTTGGGAAGTATAAAGAGGGAAGACCAATAAGTTTGCATTGAAAAAAGGACATTCTTAATCAATTGGACCCTACCAGCATAGGTTAAATCCCTATTGGTCCAAGCCTTGGTTCTCGATGTGATTCTGTCAATCATGGATTTGCAGTCAATGTGTTTTAATTTGGTGGACAACAATGGTACACCAAGGTATCTAACAGGTAAGGTACCCTCTTTGAATCCTAATAACTGGAGAATCTCCTCTCTGATGGAGTGTTGGACTCCGGAAAAGAAGACATTGCTTTTCCCAGGACTTGGGGATAGCCCAGACAGTGCTTCAAATTCAAATAAGGAGTCCTGAATATGTTTCACTGAGCTCACATCACCTTTGCAAAAGAGCATCAGGTCATCAGCAAAACATAAGTTAATGATTTTGGGTTGACTGCATCTCCAATGGAGTCTAAAGTCAGGTCTGCTGGACCTCTCTTTTAGAATACAAGTGAGCACTTCCATAACAATGACAAATAGGTACGAGGACAGTGGGTCACCTTGTCTGAGACCTCTCTGACCTTTAAAGTTGCCAGTGGGCTCACCATTGATATTCAAAGTGTAGTTAGCTGTGGTGACACAAGCTTTTAACCACACAATCATTTTGGGGTGAAAATTCATGCATGCAAGTGTATCCCAAAGAAAGTCCCATCTGACATTGTCATAGGCCTTCATAATGTCCACCTTCATGGCACATTTGGGAGTTGAGGTGGATTTGTGATAACCTTGCATAATTTCCTGTGTGAGGAAAATATTATCTGCAATTCTCCTGCCTTTAACAAATCCAGATTGGATTGGGTCAACAAGCATGGGGAGAACACTTTGGAGTCTCTTAGCCAATATCTTGGCAATGCACTTGTAGACAGTGTTGCAACAAGATATTGGCCTAAAGTCACCAACTTTGGTAGGGTTAGGTACTTTGGGAACAAGAGCCACAATGGTTGCATTAGCTCTATTCAATAATTTCCCCGATTTGAAAAAATTCCAAATTGCGGCAGTGACTTCATGCCCAACTATAGACCATGCTTTTTGGAAAAACCTAGCATTATACCCATCAGGGCCAGGGGCCTTGTTGGGATTAAGGCTCATGACCACATCTTTGATTTCAGTGTTAGTAACATCCTGAACCATACTTGCACTCTGGTCATTTGTGAGCCTCTTAGTAATGAGCTGGTTGATTCTATCATAACCAGCATAAGCAAAATTGTGTGGTTTACCAAGTAGGTTAGAATAGAAGTTGACAAAAGAGTCTTTGATTATAGTCATGTCATGAGTAATGGTGGAATCACCCAAAACAAGACTAATAATCTTACTTCTATTCCTATTGTTGTTGATGGATTTAAAGAAGAAAGAGGTACATTGGTCTCCAAGTTTCAGCCACTGAACCCTTGATTTTTGCCTAGCTAAACTCTCCTCAGCTCTAGAAAGAGTGAGAAATTGCTTGTAGACAAGTTTTTCCTCCAACTGGATAGAAGAATTTGCAGGATCCAGTCCAAGGGAAGTCTGAAGGATCTCAAGTTGGTTCCTAGTACTGGCCACTCTATCAGAGATAGAACTATACTCCTTATAATTCAGCATTTTAAGTTCAATTTGTAGCCTTTTAAGTTTTTCAGTAAGACAAAACATAGGGTTCCCCAGAATAACTTGTCTCCAAACCTTTTGAACTGTAGATATGAAGGTGGGATGGTCCGCTATGAAGTCAAAAAACCTAAAAGGTCTTTTAGGTGGTTTAGGAGGGGGTGCAATATGCACAACAGCAGGTGAGTGGTCAGAAATCCCAGGAGTTGGGAAATAGGCAGAAGATGAAGTGTGAGTCTTCAGCCAACCATCATTAACCAAAACTCTATCAAGTTTGGTAGAGATGTGATTTGGGGAATCCTGCCTGTTAGTCCAGGTAAAGAGGCACCCAGAGTACCTAAGGTCATCAACTTCACAGTAATAGAGGCATTGGTTAAAATCATCCATGTGGGGGGGCCACAGACTAGACCCACCAAATTTTTCCTTGGGATCCCTAATGGCATTAAAGTCACCCATAATTACCCATGACTCATCATTCTTCAAGGTGCATAGATCCTTCCAGAGATCTACTCTGTCAGTATGGTCACTAGCACCATAGACAAAGGTAACCACAAAACCATGCCCCTCTATAATGGACATCACTTCGCAGTGAACAAGTTGACTTGTCATGTGTAGAACCTTCACATCTAAAATGTGAGGATTCCAACACACAAGGATTCTCCCAATGGGTGCATGGGTAGAATTATGTGTATGCTGCCAGGAAGGGCAAATGGATCGCACGACCTTTTTAATGTTAGGTTCTTTGACTTTATGTTCAATCAAACCCATTAGAGATATTTCATTATTTTTCAAAAAGAGCTTGGCTGCCTTTTGTTTGAGAGGGTCATTCAAACCCCTCAAGTTCCAAAATCCAAAGTGCAAATGTGATTGTGAGCTAAGCATGGGGAATTATTGAATAATAATGCAAATATAAATAAGATGGCAGGAGATGTAATAGGATACTGCCCAAAAAAGGATATAAAAGTCAATGCCCCTTGGAGTAGCCAGAACTCCCATATCTCCCCTTCTTTTTGTTTTTGTTCTTCTTGGTGTTATTGCCTGAAGACTGGGGACAAGGGGTTGGAGTAGTGATTGCTGCAGTTGTGAGCAGGGCAGCAGGGTTGCTCAACTTATTATTTGGACTAGGAGGCTGCCCTTCAAGGTTCTTTGTGGTGGTGTCCTTATCAAGAGGATAAGCATCAACAATAATTTCTTCAATCTCCTCAGAGGAGTCATCAACCTCCCCAATATGTGCTGCTCCCAATAGCTCAACTCCTATGTTGTCTACATCAGATTTTAGATCTTCTCTTATTGGATGTAGAAACGTAGAGGAGTCCACCTCCCTAGTGACAGTATCCAGAGCAGTGCTTCCTCCCTTATTCAGTGCTAATTGCACCTGATGTTGAGTGACAGGATCCTTATTGGAGATATGTGCCTGTTTTCCAACAGTTTGCCATGACTCTTCTGGAATAGCAGGAGTTGGGGCTGCCTTTGGTCGACACTTGTGCCCAAATACTTTACATTCAGAGCATTTAGGAGGGAGCCATTGGTACTCCACCCTAATAGTAACAGATTCCCCATTGGCTCTCACCACCACTTCACTAGGTAAATCATCACCTGCAGATACTTCCACACATATTCTGGCAAAATCTAACCTTTTCTTACCTGCAGTGGCCTCATCAACATGAATAGGTCTTCCAATGGAGCTGGCTATACGGCTGAAAGCAGATTCAGTCCAACATTCTAGTGGGAGTTTGTGAAGTTTAACCCAAGCTGGGATTGAAGAGGGATGCTTAGTTGTGGGAACTAGCATCCTCTTCCAATCAGTGAGCACCAAATAGCGTCTAGAGAAGAAGTAGGGTCCGCCTTCTAAGATTCGCAGTTTAGTATCCTCATCCCTGAATTCAAAGAGAAAACAAGCACCTATTTGCTTGATAGATCTAGGTGCATTTTCCTTCCAAACTGAACGTACAGTGGGACAGAGCTTTTAGAAATTCGAATTATCTAAACTTAGTGTTTGTTTGAGAAGCTCTCAACCTAGGGTTGCAGCCGCCTAGGGGGGGGAGATGCCCCTTCCTCCTCCCCCCGGGCTCTCTCTCTCTCTCTCTCTCTCTCTCTCTCTCTCTCTCTCTCTCTCTCTCTCTCTCTCTCTCTCTCTCTTCTCTATTTCGGTGACCCTAATATCAGAACTCAAATGGGTTTTGTTCTGGTTCTTGTGCGAGTATCATCTCTACAACTATATGGTCGTTGTACGTCCTCACCGGAGGAGGGTCTTCCATTTTCAGACTCATAGGGGTTCGTCCCCCATCCATATACCACAAAATGGTCACTTCGTCTTCACCAGAGGGGGGTCTTCCCATCTCATAGGGGTTCGTTCCCCCATTATTTTGTGATTCGTTCAACAGCAAACAACATCAAAAGGGGATCTGAGGCAAGTCCAGAAATCCTTAATCGAAATACTTGGATCGTGTTACAAGTTCAGATCGGTGAGGCGAGCTTCTCCTCACAAACCGTCTGTCTGCATAATAGAGATTACCCATCTGGGATCCTTGGTCTTCACTAAATCAACTCAAGTGGGGCGTCTTCTTCGAATGAAGGCTCAGACAAACATCAACCCAACAACTGTTCGCTCAAAAGGGGATCTGAGGAATTTTCTGGGTTTCAACCCGAGTCCCTGCAGTCTGGTCATCAACACTCGTCGGCACTGTGGATAGTGACGGTGATGAGGTTCTAGTCCGGTCTGTGAACGAACCACAAGGGGTCAGATCCAGTAAAGGTCTTCTCAAATGGCGATCTGGGCAATATTCTTCCACACGGAGACAGGTCCGTTATTGGCTAACTAGGTCTGTTATTTTCAATTCACTCCATCAAACCAACAATTAGTGACCTTGGAGAGCATCGAAACTCCATTTGGTGCTTCTGGAAATTGTGTAAACTCAGATCTGGTCGTCTCATTAACCACTGGATATTGATAATTATTTGATGATTAACTGGTGACTCTAGTTAATTGTTGCTATTGCCTGGTGTTGCTATAATCTGGGTTCTAGTTCATAGCATCTGGTTGTAATCTGGTATGTTTCCAGATGTTGACAAGAACAAAATTGGGCAGTTGACTGAATTTGCTCTCAAAATCCTTACAATCTCATTTTAGGATCTACGATATAGCTTCTGATTGTGCATCTGTGTTCTAGTTGGCCCGTGTAATGGATTTCCAGTCAGTGCACTGGTGGGCCCATTATAATGCAAACCTTGATGGACCATTTTATGCGTAAAGTTGGTCTATTTTAAGCTCACAGCTGTACCATGGCAGTTGTGCCTTGAGAATGGGTACTGTTATTTGGCCTCAAAATCCTTACAATTTCATTTTAGGATCTACGATATATCTTCTGATTGTGCATCTGTGTGCTAGTTCCCTTTGTTAGGTGTCATTGTTGTCACGGCATAAGGGGTAATTCCGTATTGGTTCTGGTTCTGCTAGTGTGCCATTGTTGAAGTTTTCGTAGTCCTATTATGATTCTGTTTGGAACAAGCTAAAGTTGCTAACGGCCATGGCCGATTTATATGTTGTTCACACAGCACTAGTTCTATTTTCTCCTGCTTGGTAGTAGTTGAGCATTTGGAGTTTGGTTGTGGCTGTTTACGGCGTTTGGTGGAGATTGACTTAGGTCCGATGGCGTGGTTTCTTTGGTTTGATGGGCCAAGTTTCTGCGGGTTGGGGTTCTCCGAAGGGCACGGAGTATACTCTAGGGCTGACTCTAGTCATGGTTCTACCTTAGCACGGTTCGGAGGTCTCATCCACCTCTGACCCCGAGTTCCATTTGCGAGTACTGCTGTCATTACAGGGGGCACTTTGTTCTATTTTCTCTTGCTTGGTTTGGTTGTGCATTTGGAGTCTGGTTGTGGCTGGTTTTCGGCGTTTGGTGGAGATTGACTTAGGTCCGAAGGCGTGGTTACTTTGGTTTGATGGGCCAAGTTTCTGCGGGCTGGGGTTCTCCGAAGGGCACGGAGTATACTCTAGGGCTGACTCTAGTCATGGTTCTACCATAGCACGGTTCGGAGGTCTCATCCACTTCTGACCCCGTATTCCTTTTGCGTGTACCATTACCATTACAGGAGGCACTCTTACGTTTACCGTGTGTGGGGATTTATGGATTAGGATAGCTGCACCGTTTGGGTGATTGTGTGTGTACAGAGCCCGACGGCGGAGATTGCCATAAGATGTGTTCTACATAGTGGTGACCTGGTTTTCTCTGATCCGGGGATTATTCCTTGGGGCTGGCTCTGTCTTTCATGATCTTTAGCTTGGTTGGGGAGCTCACCTACCCCTAGCCTATCCTTGTATTTGATTACACTGCGGGCGATTCTTTTACTTTCATGATCTTGCTCTATCTCTTATGGGTTATTATGACGACTGTGGAGATTGGACGAGGGTGTTTGCAGCTTCGGGTGGATTAGGCTTGTGTCCCATGAAGGGTTCTTTGGGGGGTTCCCTTGGGCTTTTGCCGGTGTTCCACTAGAGACTCATACCCTTGGCGCCGTGTTTCCTGTTGTTGTGACTACCTTAGTGGAGGTTTTGCGGATCTTAAGCATATGAGTTGATGTGTTCATCGTTCTTCGTATCTCCCTTACTTTGGGGAGGCATTTGACATTTTCACCACTTACATATGGTTCTTCCGCATTGCCCTTGCCCATATCCTTGATGCCTCTTTTCCTTTGGGATAGCTAGGCTAATGGGACGCGAGCACGGGCGAAAATCACATTTCATACATTTGGGCCTTCTTGGACCGACTACATGGTACCCAATTATGTGCATGTTTTGCTATTATCCTAGTCTTGCGGGTTGTGCATGACATTAAACAATTATCTGCTTCATTTATTGCTTTTGCTTATTTACACCTATGTTGGCGGGATGTGCCAGTAATTCTTATTTTCCCACCCTGGCGGGTTTTGTCGGGGACCACGCACTTTTCTTTTCTTTCTTTTTTCTTTCTTTATTTTCATTTTGTCCTTCCTGGGGTATGCCCCTTGTAGGCTGTACATTCGTTTAACCCCTTTTAATTTCAAGCTTATTTATCCAAAAAAAAAAAAAAAAAAAAAAAAAAACGTACAGTGGCACTCAATAGGTTGAAGGGCATCTTTCCATCAAGGAAATACCCAATAAGGCAGCGATCCCAGGAATTAGAATCCACATCTGTGTCATCTAAATCAACTATAGCCTCCTCACCCTGTTGCAATTCAGGGTAGTGCTCCAGTTTCATAGACTTAGAGGGTGCTTGTGCTTTGAAGAGTGCTGACCATTTATGTGTATTGGCAGGTTTGGCAGTGTCCTTTAGCTCAGCACTATGGACTACGTGTGGGGGGGTCTCATTTTCAACAAATTCACCATCAAAATTAATGTCAACACTGGATGAAGCAGGGTTAGGATTAGAATAGTCTTCACGTACCTGTAGAATATGGGACTTTAGACGGGAAAAGTTGATGTTAACCCCAGAATTGTGCATTTCGTCTTCAATTGACTGCACCAAAGAAGAGATTCGATCCTTACTAGCCTGTTTATCCCCTTCCTGTTGAAAAATATCCTTTAACTTGTGCACAGGGCTGGAGCCCGACTGGATAGAATCAGGCAAATTGGGTTGATTTAGTGCTGTGGATATAGGGCTACCAGTGGGAGAGTTAGGGCTACCAGTGGGATTGGGTGATTTGGAGGACATTAGGTTCGGGTTAATTGCAGTGGCAGTATCGGGGAAGGCTGGTTCCAGGTTAGGGTTTGAAACATCAAGCTTTTGATTGGATGGGTATAGGTCGAGCGGTCTGAAAGGACTGAACTTGGTGGGTGTCACATACGTGGAGCCTGGTATAAGCAGCTTACTGTGGATCTGCCTCTCAACTGCTGGAGAGCCTGTAGATTGAGTAGTTGTAGCTGTACCCTTGCGGTCTGGAGATTGTCGTATGCCTTGTATATCTGGACTTGAGGCTGGAACTCGAGGAGATGAGTTCCTCGACCCAGACTTAGAACTCTGTGGGTACACAGAAGATTGGACAAAGCTAGGCTTTGGTGAAAGAGTAGGTGAATCCATTGGTGAATCACGAGGATTAGGACATAGATCTGAATAGTTTCCCGGAGTGGCTATGGGGAACGTTGAACTCCCCGAAATAGGGTTTTGTAATGACCGTATACTGGGTTTGGGGTTATTGAGACCTCGTTGCTTCAACCGAAACTCATGTGAGTCGACTGCTTTGTACCCTAGACCATCCGCCATTGATCCATCCCCCATAACTAGGTCACGAGGAACCAAGTCGAAGAGAGAAGAAGAATCGCCTAGAATCGCCTAATCGCCAGAGAAGTTGCTGACGTCACTCATTGCCAAGTGTGGAATTCGCATCGCCATGCATAAGCTCTTGGGTAAGAAAGATGTTGTCTGCAATCCTTCTACCCTTAACAAAACCTGATTGAATAGGATCTATGATGAAAGGCAATGCATTTTGAAGCCTCTTAGCTAAAATTTTTGCTATGCACTTGTAGATAGTATTGCAGCAGGATATCGGCCTAAAGTCACCAACCTTAGTGGGGTTAGGGACTTTAGGAACAAGTGCAATCACAGTAGCATTGGCTTTCCTTAAGAGCTGGCTGGACCTAAAGAAATTCTTAACTGCTGAAGTTACCTCATGGCCAATAACAGGCCAAGCTTTATGGAAAAAACCCGCATTGTAACCATCAGGACCCAGAGCCTTTTTAGGATTCAGACTCCATATGGTGTCCTTAATTTCAGCATCACTAACTGGCTGAATCATGGTTACACTTTGGTCATGATTTAATCTTCTATGAATAAGCTCATTAACTCTGCTAGCTCCATCATAGTGGGAACTATGAGGAGCACCCAACAACCCAGAGTAATAATCCACAACAGAGGATTTAATCACTGTAATATCCTGTGTAACAGTGGAATCATCTAAAGTGAGGCTAGTAATCATGCTTCTATTCCTATTATTGCTAACAGATTTAAAGAAAAATGATGAGCACTGATCACCAAGTTTAAGCCATTGCACCCTAGATTTCTGTTTGGCAAGGCTCTCCTCAGCCCTAGACAACAGCATGTATTGTCTAAAGGCAGCTTTCTCATCAGACTGAGTGATGGGATCAGTTGGGTTAGTCCCCAACTTAGCTTGCAAATTGTCAAGCTGGACTTTGGCATTTATAACCCTATCAGAAATAGCACTGAACTCCTTTGTGTTCAATTTCTTGAATTCACCTTGAAGTGAACTCAATTTTTGACAAACACAAAACATAGGATTGCCAAGGACGACATTTCTCCATTCCCCTTGAATTATGGGGATAAACATAGGATGGTCAGCCAGAAAATCAAAAACCCTGAAAGGCTTAGGGGAGGGCTTTTGGGTAGGGGCAAGACTAACAACAGCGGGAGAATGATTTGACAGCCCATGAGTGGGGAAGAAAGCACTGGAATAAGGGAAAGTTCTCATCTAGCTTTCATTAACAAGAACCCTATCAATCTTAGATGAGATATGATTAGGGGCATCTTGCCTATTGTTCCAGGTGTAGTAACACCCAGAGAACCTGAGGTCGTCTAATACACAGGAGTAGAGACAATTATTAAACTCATCCATGTGGGGTGGCCAGTGTGTAGCACCCCCAGATTTCTCCCTAGGATAGATGGAACTAAGAGAGAGAAGACTACTCCAAAGGTCTTGTCTCTCAATATAATCATTAGCACCATAGACAAAAGTGGTAAGAAACAAAGCCCAGTTTGGATTGATTCAGAACATTGACAGATAAAATGTGCGGGTCCCAACAAACCAAAATTCTACCCAAAGGGGCAGAGAGATAGTTGTGGGTAAAATGCCAATGAGGGTATATGAAATTTAGTATTCTATAAGAAATTGTGAAAATTTGGTTCAACAAGTGATGGGAGGGTTGAGAGCTTCTCTCTCTACTCTAGAGAGAGAATGCACTCCCCTTCCTCAAATTTTTTACATCCGGCCTCCATCATCCGATTGAAGGTCCTCCTTCATACAAAGGGATTAACGTGGGTCACCATCTGTCCACGGTTTCATGCTTCATTTGAAGCCATGTCCATTGATGAGGTTTTCCTCCATCACAAACTCAGTATGGGGTTCCTGGCCTCCTCTACAGCAACAAATCACCAGCAGCAGGGATTCATTGGTATGGGTCTCTTAATTTTGAGCAGCAAGGGGGAGCAGTCCATTTGGATCGTCCTCATCATTCCATCTACATTCAATCTCTTCGTGGGTTGGATAATCACATGTTACCTCACACCTGTGCGAAGGTTAATAATGATTAATGACTAGCAGCAAGCCGTGGAAGATCCGCTGTGGAGGATCCACAGCCAAAGCTCAGAGTATGTTTCTTATGGAGGTATTTGTGATCTGAGGTCCTGAAGTTGTCTCTCCATTGAGGTCCAGTTCCTTCCGCTAAGTGTCCCGGTGTCACGGCGGTAAGGGTAATACCACAATCGGTTCCGGTCGCTAAGGGGAGCTCAGTGATGTAGGCCCTCACCTCCTGTATGTCCGTTTGGAGCTAATCTGTGCGTGTTAATCTTCCAGGTCTGGTTTGTGCTTGTTTTATTCAGAGCACTATGGAAGTCAGGTGGGGAAGAAGAGAGTGAGATCCACTCTCTTCTCCAGCAAGTGGGCACTAATCGGCTCCAGAAGGGGTGCAAAGACAGCTATAGCTCTGCGGCATTTTCAAAAGGGGGCAGCCTACTCAGTCTTGCCTCTGTTTTCACGCAAAAGTGATGGGTCATTGTGCCCATTAACCGGATGGTACAAAAAATGGGCTATGTGCTCATTAACCATGCATACAAATGGCAATGGGACCCATGTTTTATCTGAGCACCGCATGACTTTGATTGAATTGCTTCACATGATGAAGCACAGCTGTAAAGCTATTAAAACCAAGCATTCACGTGTTGACCCAAGTGGTTGGGGTCCACAACATAACCAGCAGATTGCTGGTAAAAAATTCTCTACCCGGTGGTTCATTTTTATAGAGTGTGGGACCAGATCTCACACATTTTTTGGGGTACTTCATTACGCCAGTGGGGACATGAATTTTGATGCACGCAAATGGTATATCTGTTTAAAGTTTTGTGGGCTTTTGTGCCCGTATACACCCATTATGGTTTTTGTTCATTTTATTCCTACTCTAGCGGGTTGTGCTAGGACCTCCAAGTTGCCCACCCCGGCGGGTTGTGCCGAGGAGTACGCACTTTTTTTTTCCTTTCTTTTCTTTATTTTCGTTTTATCCTCCCTGGGGTATGCCCCTTGTAGGCTGTACATTCGCTTAACCCCTTTTAATTTCAAGCTGAATTATCCACACAAAAAAAATTTAGTATTCTTTTAACATTGACTTCCTTCACTTTATGTTCAAGCAAACCAACCAAAGACACCTTGTTATTTTTAATAAATATCAATCTTAGAGGAGATATGATTAGGGGCATCTTGCCTATTGTTCCAAGTGTAGTAACACCCAGAGAACCTGAGGTCATCTAATACACAGGAGTAAAGACAATTATTAAACTCGTCCATGTGGGGTGGCCAGTCTGTAGTACCCCCAGATTTCTCCCTAGGAGACCTTATGGCATTAAAATCCCCTAGACCCACCCAAGGAGAGATGGTACTAAGAGAGAGAAGGCTACTCCAAAGGTCTTATCTATCACTATAATCATTAGCACCATAGACAAAAGTGGTAAGAAACAAAAGCCCAGTTTGGATAGATTGGACCTCACAGTGAATGTACTGACTGGATTGATTCAGAACATTGACAGATAAAATGTGCGGGTCCCAACACACCAAAATTCTACCCAAAGGGGCAGAGTGATAGTTGTGGGCAAAATGCCAATGAGGGCAAATGAAATTTAGTATTCTTTTAACATTGACTTCCTTCACTTTATGTTCAAGCAAACCAACCAAAGACACCTTGTTATTTTTAATAAAAAGTTTAGCTTCTCTTTGTTTAAGAGGGTCATTAAGACCCCTCAAATTCCAAACCCCAAAATGCATAGTTGTGTTCGTAAGACAACCTAAACTATATTAGCCGTAGGAAATGCTTTCATTCCCTTTCCGCCTAATTTATTGTGTTACACTGTGATTGGTTCTGCTGTTGCATACTGCACATCATTGCATTTGATGGGGTACACACTCCTTGGTACACTTGCTACACTTGTTACTTGCTTCTATGTGGTTTGCCGTTGCTGTGTTATTGTCCAATTTTCAGTGGGCTTATTCACACTCCTTGATGGGGTAGTTGGCTTATTCAAGAGATATAGCCCAGATTTCGGTTGTTCTTATTCCCTACTGCTGTTCGGATTGTGTTACACTGTGATTGGTTCTGCTGTTGCATGCTGCACTTCATTGCATTTGATGGGGTACACACTCCTTGGTTCACTTGCTGCACTTGTTACTTGCTTCTTGTTACTTACTGCTGCTGCTACACATTCTGCTGTATGTTGTTACACCAATTTGGGTACTGCTGCTATCTGTTACTGCTACTGTACTCATTGTTACTGCTGCATATCGCTACTGCTGCATACCGCTGCTGTTGCATACTGCTGCACTACTGTATTGTTGCTGTATTGTTCTACTGTTGCTGTGATGTTACTGCTGCTGTCTGCGATTGTCTCGGCTGTTTCGGATTGTCATAATTCAAACAAAGTGCTGTCCAAATTTCCTTAGCATATGACAGCTCAGGTTTAAGGGAATGGTGTTTAACTTCATGTACACAATATTGCTTTCCCAGTGGGGCTGTCACTGGGAATCAGTTCATTCTAGATAATTTGTTTGCCCACTGCGTTGGGTTGCTAGCCTAGCTAGAGGGGGCTGTCCTCTTTTCCATGCAGACGTATTGGTCTTCTATCTTTATTCTCCCCAAAAGAGTGATTAAGGAAATTGAAGGTATTCTCAGATCATTCTTTTGGACTGGGTCTGAGCTAAAACACACAAGTGCCAAAGTGTCCTGGGACCACCTTTGTTCCCCAAAGAAAGAAGGTGGCATTGGGTTCAAATCCCTCCAAGTCTGGAATAAGGCTGCCATGGCCAAACATATCTGGTTCCTTGTCTCTGGCAGGGAGCAATCCATGTGGTGTCAATGGGTAAAATCCTATTTGCTCAAAGGGAGAAGCTTTTGGAAGGTTAAAATCCCTTCTAGTCCCTCCTGGACTTGGAGGAAATTACTCCAACTTCGCCCTCTCGTTCAACCATTCATCAAATTCCATGTCGGTGATGGTTCCAAGGTATCTTTGTGGTATGATAACTGGCATCACCTTGGCCCACTTGTTGAGCACTTTGGCAACCGCGTGGTCTACGATTCTGGGTTACCTGACGATGCCCTTGTATCTCTTATACTGGGTAGGGACAACCAGTGGTCCTTTCCTGTTACTCAGACTTGGGAGTTGAATGAGATTAGAGCTCACCTACCTGCTCTCAATCCTCATGTAACTCCCAATGTTGATTCTTGTAGGTGGTCCCTCACTCAAGATGGTCTGTTTTCCATATCCTCTTTGTGGGAGCATCTCAGGATCAAATTCCCCATTGTTAGTTGGAACCATGCTGTGTGGTTTCCATCACATATCCCTAAATGTAGCCTAATTACATGGATTGCCATTCAGAATCAAACTCATCCTGCTGCAGTTTCTGCTCTGATGAGGAGTCCCATGACCACCTCTTCTTCAACTGCCCTTTCACCAAGCAGGTGTGGGATGAGGTGTGTCATAAGTCTCTGATTACATGGCAATCGCAAAGTTTGTCCAACTTGGTCACCCGTATAGCTACACTTAAGGGCAAAGGACTTAAAAGTACCCTGGCTAAGTTGTCCTTTACTGTCTCTCTATACCACATCTGGATAGAGAGAAACTTCAGAAAGTTCCAGGGGTTTCACCAAAATACCTCTTCCATTGTGACTAAAGTCTGCATTGAGATTAGATATAGATTGATGTCTTTGCACAAAATTCCACATGGATCATTAGCACTACTGGACTCATGGAACCTACCTGTCCACTCCAATTGAAATGTGAGATGAGTTTATTTGGTCTAGCATGCTTGCTATGATTGTTATACATTGTATTGTACCTTTAATTTCCTTGATGAGTATGTTTCAGGTTCAAAACACTCATTCCACAAGGTCACAGCAAACTCTGAAAGATGGTCTACGAATGGTGCTAACTTACCCACTTGGGTACTCTGTGTTACAGGTCTTTACAAGGTTACTTTGCAGATTCATTACACCAAGATGTACTGTCTCCAAGGGTGGAGGCAACCCTTGATTTTATTATTTGTCTCCAAGGATGGAGGCAATCCTTGATTTATTATTCGTCTCCAAGGATGGAGGCAATCCTTGATTTTGTTATTCTGTCTCCAAGGATGGAGGCAATCCTTGTCTCACATTTGATATTGATTTGTTGATATATCTTCTTCTATTTGCTATTTGCACTGTGGATTGTTGATCTGAGCTGTGTGACCCACTTATATGTGTGATACCATGTGAGTTGTGTGCTTGGACCACTGATTTTTTGCGAGTGGAGGTAATATCTAGCGGGGGCATATTGTGAGGATTAGTTGAGGGTGAATGGGTCCATAGTGAGAGTATAGGTGTGGCGAGGTCTCGAGGGAGATGAAGTGTGAGCCACATAAATTAGGTCTGTTGTAACCTCTGGTGACCCCTTAATCCATAAGGCCGCAGTGTGTAATCCTTACTTCTGTTATTCTGTTCCTGTGGGTGAAGATTGCTAGTTTTATGCAATCTTTATACACTGTGTACTGCTGATTTGATATTCTGCTGCTGTACTGCTGTTCTACTGTTGTATCCTTGATGCCATGTTATCCTGCTATTGCTACATTTCTGATGCAGCTATGGTACCCGTATCTTAGTTGTTTCATTGCATGCTTGTTGAGCTGTGGGATGAGATTATGCTTTGTGGACTGCCAATCTATGGGCAGAGCTGTTGTTTTCACTGTGATATAACTTCTGTTGTTCCTCACTTTGATGTTGTTATTGGAGATATAGCCTAGCTTAGGGGGGCTGTCCCTTAGCACGTTTGATCCCCTTTGGGAGGGGGCGTCCTCCCGTGTTGGCTAGCACTTAGACTCTCAAAATCTTACCAGAGGTTTGCTGAATGCTCATTGCCACACCAGCAGTTGCAACAACAGGTGGCTATTCAAGTCCACTGCTGCCTCCAACTCCAAGGTTCAAAGTCCACTGAATGCTCAAAGTTCTTGCTTCATCTTCTTCCTCTTTCTTTTCTTTTTCAGCTACTGCTGTTGTATAAGCAGTGGCTGGCACCTTGAGGGTGCTCCATCTACGAATGGGTCATGGCAAAATTTTCAAAATTTTCTTGCCTTCAGTATATGGAGAGTGTTTCTCCCTAGGTTCAAGACATTGTTTCCCTTAAGAGTGTTTTCCCACTCCCTCTTGTAGCCCTTGTGGCCATCCCTATTTATTTCATGCAACTTTTTCCTTTCTTTTCTTTTTTCCCTTTCTTTGTCCTCCCTGGGGTATGCCCCTTGTAGGCTGTAAATTCGGTTAGCCTTTTTTAATTTCAAGCTTATTTACCTAAAAAAAAAATTTGGCCTATGGCCCAAACTCATCCGGACATAATCAAGCTTCCTCTGGAAGAACCAAGCAACCATTGTATGTGCTGATGCACACTCTGCGGTCCATGCTGACTCTACTTCAATACTCAGCATTTTGTACTTGTGTTCTACCCCTCTCTTAAAGGGCGATGAAACTCAGTGTTTGGCATGTTGGCCCATTTTCTTTTGAGCTTATGTAGCCGCTTGGCCATTTTATATCTTGTTTTCTTTTATGTTTTTCTTTTCTTTTTTCTTTTGTTCCTCCTGGGGTATGCCCCTTGTAGGCTGTACATTCGTTTAGCCCCTTTTATTTTCAAGCTGATTTACCCAAAAAAAGAATTAATCTGCTTTCAAAAAAGGAGAAGGGAGGAGTTACCGCCCTTTAGAGTGATGAAGAGCCCCTTGGTTGCCCTTCTTCTTCTTTTTTTGGGTAAATTAGCGTGAAATTAAAAGAGGTTAAACGAATGTACAGCCTACAAGGGGCATACCCCAGGAAGGACAAAATAAAAAAAGGAAAAGAAAAGAAAAGAAAAGTGCGCGATCCCCGGCACAACCCGCCGGGGTGGGAAAATAAGAAGTACCGGCACATCCCGCCAGCATAGGTGTAAATAAGCAAAATGCAATAAACGTAGCAGATAATTGTTTTAATGCCATGCACAACCCACAAGGCTAGGATAATATCATAAACATGCGTAGAAATGGATACCATGTTGTGGGTCCAAGAAGAGGCCCCACCGTATAAGATGTGAGTTAGCCCGTGCTCGCATCCTATTAACCTAGCTATCCCAAAGGAAAGAGCGGCATCAGGGACATGAGCACGGGCATGCAGAATAGCCATATCTAAGTGGTGATATATATGGAACAACCAACCCTCAACAATGGAAACAACAGTAGCTGAGCAACCCGGACCAAATGAGATAAGCCTCTAGCAGTTCGACAAGCAAATATACCCAAGGGAACCCTCCCATAAAACCCTTACACTAAACACATGCCTAGTTTGCTACTCGCTCCAAACATCCTAGTCTAGGCTCCCAAGACATCAGGTTTCCTCTGTTTCCGGTGACTGCCCATATTGGTTGCCAATGAGGTCCAATCTAAAGTAAGAGTATCCCGCAGTGATATCAAATAGACAAGGATAGGACTAAGGACTGGTGGAATCTCTAGTCAAGCTAAAGATCGTGATAGACAGAGTCAGCCCCAGAAGATACCTCCTAGACCAGAGAAACCAAGGTCACCCCTATGCAACAACCATCGGTGATCTCCGCCCTCGGACCCTAAACACACACAATCAACCACAAGGTGCAACTATCTCGTCCGTCATCCTCCCCATACGGTAACATAAAAGTGCCCCCTTAAACAACGGAGACAACAAATGCAGAGCAGCTCAGACCAAATGAGATAAGCCTCTGGCAGTTCGGCAAGCAATATAACCACGGGTACCCTCCCATAGAACCCGTACACTGAACACATGCCTAGTCCGCCACCCGCTCCAAACATCATAGTCCAAGCTCCAAACTCATCGTCCCTCCATAGTTTCCAGCAGGAGGAAATGGATCCATAAATGTGAAAGTTAAACCCACTAGACGAACCAACTGACCCTCAACTATGGAACCTTGAAACAAGTGTGATAAGCCTCTGGCAGTTCGGCAAGCAATAAAACCCAAGGGAACTGTCCCCGTAGAACCCTGCACTGAACACATGCTTACTACACCACTCGCTCCTAACACCATGATCCAAGATCCAAGGTTAACATACATCCACAAATATTGGGTCGAGAACAGTCCACCTAGTGATAGTGCAATTAATGATAATATATGCCCATAAGGACATACATGCTCTGTCAACTAGAATGCCAATAAATGGATAAAATCCAACCATGAGGGTCCGTATAGGACCCATAATATTATTGTGCACCTGAGGTAATAATTTGTAAACCGTGGTCCAGGCATGATGAAAGCATGGGTATTTTGCCCCATATTACACATTGTATATTGTTTAATGGTCCACTACCATTTGGGTTTCTACTTTGTTTAATGCCCACTACCCAGATCTACACCAGGCCATGGGCTGTACACTACTGGAAATAACCGAGTAGAGCAAGTGGGTCCAGAGACCACAATTATCAGTGAATCGGTTGATATGGCCCATTAACTTGGGACCCAATAGGTATAGGCCCGCTTGACTTCATTAAAGCACCAGAAATGAGTTAAAATCATTAAAGCGCCAGGGTAAGGCCCACCAGGATGGGACCCAATTTGGGTAAGAGTAAACTAACCTTGATGATAGTTGGACCCTTTTATGAGTTGAAACCCATATTTGACCAAGCCCAGACTTTGGTAATGGATGGGCCTTTGATGTGAAGAAGCCCATAGCTGAGAAGCCCGAAACTCGTAGAAAATTGAAGCCTTAATTATGGCTATCAGCATATTACAATACCACAAACCAGCCCCAATACGCAAACCACTCTGTGTAAACCACCGTCCGAAACCGCTGGTCTCCAGGTCCAAGAACACAGTAGAACTTAGCTTTAATCTCCGGGTTGACTCGTTTGCGGACTAGCAATCCAATCCGAGATGAATATTCAAAGAACAGCTCCAATCTTAGAGCATCAGTAGGTTCCATCGATGAAGTATTAGAGAGAGAGAATCATCTCTTCGGCCTTAGATGATCCACCAATGCAATTTTTAGAAACCCACAGGGAATTACCTCTTCTGCCGTGACATCACGACATTTAGCAAGAAGAGAACTTGAAACGCATTGGTTGAGCACTCCAGCTGATGAGACTACCAACCCAGCTCTATTTCCGAGAATATTACTCAGATTTTGGGTAAATACGAACCGTTTTTCTTGGTTACCAGCCTTATCCTTGAGGAATTAAACCCCCTATTGAACGAAACTTGAATGTGCTGTAGATGTTGTTGATGGAGAAGTGTCCATTCCTAGATCCCCTTTTGATAGAATCCTGAGTTTGAAACAGCTCCAATACCGCCCAAAGACCAGATTTTTGTAGGATAATTAATGATGGGATTCATCACTTTAGTAGAGAAACCAAACAGATTGTTCAGTTGATTTGTAAAAATTTGTGAAAGGGGAGTGCATTCTCTCTCTATTTCTAGAGAGAGAAGCTCTCTTCCCAAGTTAGTTTCACGTTGCCCTTCTTCTTTGGTTTCTTTTTATGAGAAACAACTGTAAACTCCCCTCCTGGTGTTGAAATATCCTCCTGACCTCCAGAGCTGCTGCTAGAAGGGTGAGCAAGAGACTCTGCTGAAGCATTTGGAGGATCTGGATCAGGATCAATGTTAGACCTAATGGATTGTACCTCATCAGCTGTAGGACTAGAGGATGCAGGGGGTTTAGGAACCACTTTGGTAGCTACATCCAATGCAGCACAGCCTCCCTTGTTAAGAGCCTCAATCACTTTGCATTGGACTACAGGATCCAAGCTAGAAATATCTGCCCCTTCATTCTGTACGTCCATGTTCTTGGAAGGATTAGGGGTTTGTTTTGGTGTGCATTTCTGGCAAAAAACTTTGCAACTTGAACACTTAGTAGGAATCCACTGATATTCCACTCGAATCGATACAGCTTCCCCATTAAGTTTCACTAGCACTTCATCAGGAAGTTCATCTCCAGCTGAGATTTCAATACAGATTCTGGCAAAGTCTAACCTTCTTTTAGTTGCTGTAGCTTGATCAACATGAATAGGCCTGCCTATGGTACTCGCAATACGGCTGAAACCAGACGCAGTCCAGCACTCCAAAGGCAATTTGTGGAGCTTGACCCAAGCTGGAATGGAAGAAGGGTGGGTTTTAGTGGGAACCAGCATTCTTTTTTTTTTTTTTGGGTAAATTGGAACTAGCATTCTTTTCCATTCAGTGAGTACTAATAAACGCTTGGAGAAGAAATAAGGACCACCTTCCAATACTTTCATTTTAGTGGCCTCGTCCTTAAACTCGAAGAAGAAACACGAGCCTATCTGCTTAATAGAGTCAGGTGCATTTTCCTTCCAAACTGCCCTAGCAGTGGCACACAGGAGCTTATAGGGCATTTTCCCATCTAGGAAGTAACCAACCAAACAATGATTCCATGAATTTGTGTCGACATCAGACTCATCCAATTCGGCAACAGCTTCTGAACCTCGTTGCATATCAGGGAAAAGCTCCAACTTCATGACTTTGGAAGGGGCTTGTGCAGTGAACAATGATGTCCAGGTTTTAGGTTTACCTGGTACAGGAGCAAGTACTGAACCACCATTTTGAGATCCCTTAGCTTGCTCCTTGGGATCAGAATCCGAAAGATCAGAGTGGACTAGAGCATGACGAGGGGAATTGCAATCTACTTCAACAACCTCCCCATTAACGACCACTTCAGAGAGCTTGCTAGATGTAGGGTATTCTTCCCGTATCTGAAGAAGATGGGATTTGAGCTTAGTGAAATTAATACCTGAACATTTGGCTTGAGAGGAACTACAGGAAGTTTCAAAATGTGCAAAATCCAATCCCAACAGTGGTGAACAAAATTTGTGCAGGAGAAGCTCGCAACTTGTAACAACTGAAAGAAGTACATAACCTGATTCACTATGACGTCACCACCCTCCAGGCGATTCATACATACTTACTTGCTTGCTCTTGAACCTTCAAGTTAAACTATAGCAATGGCTTTTTTTTTTTTTTGGGTAATTTAGCTTGAAATTAAAAGGGGTTAAGCGAATATACAGCCTACAAGGGGCATACCCCAGGGAGGACAAAACAAAATAAAGAAAAGAAAAGAAAAATTGGGTACTCCCCGACACAACCCGTCGGGGTGGGAAATATGAAAACCAGCACAACCCGCTGGAATAGGAATACATATGTTTAAAACAAAATTATTAAATTTGTGAGGTGGGAACCACCCATACTTTGTTGAATTCAAAAGCACACTGCCATTGTTATTAGGAGTACAGCTGTACCCCTTTTTTCCTTTCGTTTACTTGCAATAGGAATTGTAACTGCCTTTACATGAAGTCAAAGGCTGCCTTTTGTTGCTGTCCCAAATAGACCAAGATATATGCGTGTACAGGACCAAGATAAGGACATATGCTGTCCCGAATGGCCCCACTTTTCCAGTCAATTCCAGATTTGAAATTTTCAAATTTGTTTTGAATGCACTACTCCAGATTCACGTGCAAGCACACTGCCATATGTTACAGTTGTACCCACGTTCCCCTTTTCCCCAGCAAATCACGTGTAGCATCAGGTTTGGAAGACCCACTCTCGGGTAGGACTTGTGGCTCAAGATTGACCACCCTTTTTACGTGAACCAAGGTGGTCCCATGGAGTGAACCACTTTCTAGATTTTGCAATTGCCCAGTCGCACCAAGTGCGTGGGTTTCCTCTTTCTTCTCAATGAAGCTAAGAATTTGGAATGGATCCAGACCCACAAAAGCCATGTAATTTCTCAAAATTTCAACAGCAATAACAACCATAAGAAGGGTGGTACGGTTGATTTTCTAGATCAGCCATAAACTACTCCAGATTCGTGAGACCACTAAACAAAAGTGGTGTTCCTCTGGGATTTCAAATGCCCATAGCCCAGGTTTGTTTTGAAGGTTTAACAAAACCCATTGGTAGATTAGGAACAATTGAAAATCACAGCTCAAATAACCCTAAAAGAACTGAAAATCAAGAGAACAATAATCACTATTAAGCTTAACCATTGGGTTACCTGCGTACCAACCCGCATTAGTACCCATCGGTCCAGCACTGGATCGTCTGTCCCTTGAAAGCTCAGCTTCTAGGGTCTTAGAACTATTGATTTACAGTTGCTCATGTCCCTATTCCTGTCAAAATAGCTCCATTGTTGGAGCTCCAAGAACGCCCAGGGATTGTTTTGTGGACACCATCAGAATGATGGGTCGTATGCTCGAGAGAGATGAGGAGTGGCCTTCATCTTTATAAACTGACCACCACGAAAGCCCAAATCTTTTCCACTGTTGCCCGCAGCTTTTGTTGACACCCAGATGGAGTTGTAGTGGATTTTGATGGTTCCCAAAGGAGAGAATAGACCCCAAAACGATCTGAACCCCTTGGGTTTTGATGGTAGGAACGAACCAAATGAGAGGGGGAACCCGAATCTGCTCCATGATAGCAACCAAATAGAATGGTTGATGATTTGTGTGAAAAATATGTTAGGAGTGAAGGGGAGTGCATTCTCTCTCTAGGTTCTAGAGAGAGAAGCTCTCAACCCTTTACCACTATAGCAATGGCTGTTGCTATAGATACCTGCTTGCTTATCTGTTATTACTCAAAGACCATCTTCTTGCATTGGGTGAGCCCCTCGAGGGGGCTCTGCCTTCTCTCTAGAAATTCTAGAGAGAGAAACAACAACAGTAAAAGGGGATCTGATCCCTTTCAATCTAATTCATCCGATTGAAGGTCATTGAATATCATAATCTACAACAAATTGGCCACGGTTCGTCTTCATCAGAGGAGGGTCTGCCCCCTAATCAGTCAAGGAGATGTTCTCTCGAGCTTTTCCATGGAGTTCATCCCAGCGATCAAAAAGGGGATCTAAGAATCTCGTGTTGAGCTCAACATCAACATGTGCAGCGGTTCCAACCTGGGTCGATCTCACGGCTTCAAACTACGGATTCACTATCTGGACATCCAACTCAAGTACCCAACTGGGTCAATCGTGTTTTGCACATACCAAGCTGGGGTTTTACCGTTTTCCAGCAGATGGGTTGGGCTACAACTGATCGTGTAACTCAGACGGCTACAACAAAAGGGGATCTGGACCCAGTCTTTTCTACTCATCTCTTCGAGTCAAGCTGTGGTGTGGGTCGACTGTGGCGGTCGGTCCACAGTGTGCTATGTTCACAGAGATGGGTACACAGAGAGAAAGTGGGGTACCATTTGGGGTTCAATCTCGGAAGTGTGGTTCTCGAAGTGCTTCCATGGAGGTACAGATCTGCTTATTCGAACCCAGTTTTACTATTTATCTGTAATTGTTGGGTTAAGTGGGTTTTGTTAATCAGAATTTACGGGGCATCCACAACCTTAATGTTCTATCTATGGATCTTTTCTAACAATTAGACGTGTTCTTAATTACTGTTTATCTGCTCCATTGCTGCGGTCTGGACCGGTGACCCTTTTCTTTTGCCTTTGTGTGTAAGAAGAAAGTGGGACTCACGTTCTTAGTGAGGGTGGGCTTATCAACACCATTTTGGAACCATAGGCAGCTGTAGTCACGTCCTTGACAGCCAGATTCCTTGTAAACTTACAGCTGTTCTACATTATCGAATGGAATTGTCCACTTAGGTCGGTGGGCTGCCACAACTTTGGCACAGTTGCACAAGTATGGGTAGGGTGGGACCCTTACCCCATTTTCCCTCATGAGTTCTAATTTATAGGACCAAAGGTCAGTGGGCTTTACCAATCACTTTGTACCCATCACAAGATCTACTTTATATGTATACACTTTGTGTTCTATCAACAAGTTCCTTACAGTTTCATTTTGGGTTCTCAGATTGCTTCCGACTGTGCATCTGCGTTCTAGTTCTCTTTGTTAGGTGTCATTGTTGTCACGGCATAAGGGGTAATTCCGTATTGGTCCTGGTTCTGCTAGTGTGCATTGTTGAAATTTTCTAAGTCCTATTATGATTATGTTTGGAACAAACTAAAGTCGCTACGGCCCTTGGGGACTGTTATAGACCCAATATTTGTGGATGTATGATGACCTTGGATCTTGGATAACGATGTTAGGAGCGAGTGGTGTAGTAAGCATGTGTTCAGTGCAGGGTTCTACGGGGGCAGTTCCCTTGGTTTTTATTGTTTGCTGAACAGCCAGAGGCTTATCACATCTGTTTCGAGTTCTCTGTTATTATTGTTTCCACAGTTGAGGGTCAGTTGGTCGTCCAGTGGGTGTTTCACATTTATGGATCTATTTGCTACTATTATGGATGGCCAATGGAAACTATAGAGGAATGATGACTTTGGAACTCGGACTTTGGTGGTTGGAGCATTGGGCAGACTAGGCATGTGTTCAGAATACGGGTTCTATGGGAGGGTACCCGTGGGTTTATTGCTTGCCGAAACGCCAGAGGCTTATCTCACTATGTTCGAGTTGCTATGCCATTGTTGCTTAATGGTTGAGAGTTGGCCATTCTGTATTGCAACCAATATGGACAGACATCGGAAGCAGAGGAAGCTTGATGTCTGGGAGCCTAGACTATGATGTTTGGAGCGAGTAGCAAACTAGGCATGTGTTCAGTGAAAAGGGTTCTTTGGGAGGGTTCCCTTGGGTATATTGCTTGCCGAACTGCTAGAGGCTTATCTCATTTGGTCCGGGTTGCTCAGCTACTGTTGTTTCCACTGTTGAGGATTGGTTATTCCATATATATTACTACTTAGATATGGCTATTCTGCATGCCCGTGCCCATGTCCCTGATGCCGCTCTTTCCTTTGGGATTGCTAGGCTAATGGGACGCGAGCACGGGTTAACTCACATTTCATACGGTGGGCCTCTTCGTGGACTCATAACATGTTATCCATTTGTGCGCATGATTTTTGATATTATCCTAGCCTTGCGGGTTGTGCATGGCATTAAAACAATTATCTGTTACGTTTAGTGCATTTTGCTTATTTACACCTATACCGGCGGGATGTGCTGGTACTTATTATCTTTCCACCCCGGCGGGTTGTGTCGGGGACCACGCAATTTTCTTTTCTTTCTTTTCTTTTCTTTCTTTTTCATTTTGTCCTTCCTGGGGTATGCCCCTTGTAGGCTGTACATTCTCTTAGCCTCTTTTAATTTCAAGCTAATTTACCCAAAAAAAAAAAAAAAGAACTTGCTGTGTTACTTACCTGTTTCAAAGGAGACGCTGCCCAATATTCCAGTGGACTTGCTCGTTAATCCGGGAAGAGCTAATGCTTAGAGTTGTTTGAAATCATCTGGACTGCTGTGTGTCTGATCAGCATCCACGATGTTGAATTTTCTGGCCTAGCCATGGGGGGCTGTCCCTTGGCATGTATTAGTCCCTTCTGGGAGGGGGTCTTTCCTCCCTACTCTAGCCTGTTACACCAACTGATAGGCTACAACCTTCTCCATCGTGCAGCCCTGTTATGCACTCATTATACCTCCAATTGCAGGTGGCAGTCAAACTGCTGCTGCTGCAGTTTATTGCTGCTGTTTACTACAGATTTGCAGCCTTGTTATGCACTCACTATACCTCCATTGTCTGCTGATCTACTGCTGCATCTTGCTGCACTCATAGTGCTATTGTACATCCTGATTTTGGAAATTTTCATCTACGCATGACAAGCTTCATGGACACTTCTGCTATCATCTACATGACAAGCTTCAGATGCTGAATCTCAAATTTAATCATTTTGTTGTATGTTTCTTAATCATCTTTTTTAGAAGGTTAGGAAACATTCAAATTACGTACTCTTAGATACTTGTAGCCAGTTGGCGTAGGTCTCCCATCTTTATATTGTTCTCTACTTTTCCTTTCTTTTATTTTATTTTGTCCTCCTGGGGTATGCCCCTTGTAGGCTGTAAATTCGGTTAGCCCTTTTTAGTTCAAGCTTATTTACCCAAAAAAAACTATACTCTTAATATCAATCCACGTAGACAATGCTACAGCGAGTAAAAAAAGGCTGGACTACGCAAGGGTGTGTGTAGAGATTTCTGCAGGAGATGAACTCCCTAACGAGGTGGTAGTCAAAGCTAATGGGGAATCAGTTGTGATCAGAGTTGAATACCAATGGCTCCCTGCTAAATGCTCAGAGTGCAAAGTTTTTGGGCATAAATGTAAACCAAAGCAAGAGCCAACTCCTTCAAATGGTTCAGAGGAAAGTCTGGCGAAACAACCTGTTGAAGCTCAGATCTCCAATAAAGATCCAGTGGTCCAGGTTAAAGTTCTGGAGGCTCTAGCACAAGGAGGGAGCACAGCCCTTGATGTTGTTACCAAAGTGGTTCCTCCCACTTTGGTCTCCTGTTCAACAAGTACTTCGGTTGAGAATTTTCCAATAGCAGAAGTAGTGAACTATGAAGCGGCCTCCTTTAAGGAAGAAAATGCACATAAGTTGGATGGAGGAGGGTTTGTTCCTGAGCCTAAACCACCCTATGCATCAGCCTCACCATCAACTCCCAAACCGTCCAGCAGTGACAGTGGAGGTATGGGAATAGACTATGTACATGGAGAGGACTTCAAAGTTGTTTCTAACAAGAAGAAGAAGAAGAAAGGGAGCAGCTTTCAGAAGGCTCTCCCTCACAAGAAAGGGCGGTAACTCTTTCACTCAATTTTTTTTGATAGCAATTAATACTTCCCATATATTTGCTATATAGTTTAGCTTCTTTCATTTTTATGATGAACACACCAGTACATTTTGGGTTCTGGAACTTGCGTGGTCTTAATGACCCTCTTAAACAAAAGGAAGCAAAAAAGTTCATTACCAATAATAAATTGTCTTTGATTGGGCTTCTAGAGCATAAAGTTAAGGAAGCTAATGCCAAGAGAATATTGAATTTCATTTGCCCTTTCTGGCATTATGCACACAACTATGATCTTGCTCCCTTTGGTAGGATTTTAGTGTGCTGGGACCCTCATGTTTTTGTTGTTAATGTATTGAGCAAGTCCAGTCAATACATTCACTGTGACGTCCATGCTCTTCAATCTGGGGTAAAGTTCTCCACTACTTTTGTCTATGGTGCTAATGACCATAGTGACAGACTAGACCTTTGGAGTAGCCTGCTCAACCTTAGGCCTAACTCTCCTTGGATTACTCTAGGGGATTTTAACGCAATAAGATCTCCTAGGGAGAAATCTGGTGGCTCATCTAGTTGGCCACCCCATATGGATGACCTTAATAAGATTCTCTACTCTTGTGAGCTAGATGATCTCAGGTTCTCTGGTTGCTTCTATACCTGGAGCAACAGACAAGACCCCCCCAACCATATCTCTACCAAGATTGATAGAGTCTTGGTTAATGAAAGTTGGATGAGGGTTTTCCCTTATTCTAGTGCCTCATTCCTTACCCCTGGGGTGTCTGATCACTCACCTTCTGTTGTGAGTCTCTCCCCACCCCCTAGACCCACACCTAAACCTTTTAGGTTTTTTGATTTCCTTGCTGATCACCCACTTTTTCTCCCCACAGTTCAGAGAGTCTGGAGAACCATTGTCATTGGTAATCCCATGTACTGCATTACTGAGAAACTGAGGTTCCTTTAAGTTGAACTAAAAAGACTCAATACTAAAGAATATAGTGCTATCTCTGATAGGGTTAAAAGTGTCAAACTTCAGCTTGATGATTTGCAAAAAGAACTAGGCTCTAATCCTACTAATCCCATCACTCAAGCTGAAGAAAAAACTGTGTTTAAACAGTATCTCACTTTGTCTAGAGCGGAGGAGAGCTTGGCAAAGCAAAAGTCTAGAGTTCAGTGGCTTAAACTTGGTGATTAGTGTACCTCCTTTTTCTTTAAATCTGTTAGCAATAACAGATATAGAAGCATGATTACCAGTCTTACCCTTGATGACTCCACTACCACACAGGATATCAAGGTGATTAAGTCTAGCTTTGTTAACTACTACAAGGACCTCCTGGGAAATCCTCACAGTTACCAATATGAAGGTTCTGATAGAGTTAATGCATTGATCCAAAGGAAGTTAACTGATGAACAAAGATTGAGTATGGTTCAATCTGTCACAGACTCTGAGATTAGAGATACATTCTGGAGCTTGAACCCTCAAAAAGCACCTGGTCCTGATGGATTTAATGCTGGCTTTTTTCAAAAAGCATGGCCTATTGTTGGGTATGAAATTACGGCAGCAGTTAAGAACTTCTTTAGGTCTAGTAAAATGCTGAGGAAGGCAAATGCTACTGTTGTAGCTCTTGTTCCTAAGATCCCCAACCCCTCTAAGGTTGGTGATTTCAGACCCATCTCCTGCTGCAATTCCATCTATAAATGCATTGCAAAAATTCTTGCCAAGAGACTCCAAGCTGCTCTCCCTTCCCTCATTGACCCTGTTCAATCAGGATTCGTGAAAGGAAGGAGGATTGCAGATAATATCTTCCTAACCCAGGAGCTTATGCATGGCTACCATAAGTCCACTTCTACACCCAAGTGTGCTATGAAAGTGGACATTATGAAAGCATATGACAATGTTAGATGGGATTTTCTTTGGGATGTCCTTACTAGCATGAATGTTCACCCCACCATGATTAAATGGCTGCATGCATGTGTGACCTCTGCAAATTACACATTGAACATCAATGGTGAGAATACTGGACTCATTGATGGTAAGAGGGGCCTTAGACAAGGTGACCCTCTCTCATCTTATCTATTTGTGATTGTTATGGAGGTCCTTACCTGCATTTTAAGGGAGAAATCTTTGCAGCCTGATTTCCATTTTCATTGGAAGTGTAGTCAAAACATAATCATTAATTTGTGCTTTGCAGATGATCTTATGATTTTCTGCAAAGGGGATGTCGGATCTGTCCAGCACATCCAGACTTCCCTCTCTGAATTTGAATCTTTGTCTGGTTTGAAACCTAGCCCTGCAAAGAGTCAAATTTTCTTCTCTGGTGTTGATACAACTACTAGAGGAAATATTTTGAGTGTACTTGGATTTAAAGAAGGGTTCTTGCCTGTGAAATACCTTGGTGTCCCCCTTCTCTCCACCAAATTGACCCATTTGGATTGCAAACCTATGGTTGATAAAATTATCTCCAAAACTAAGTCCTGGACTAACAGAGATCTGACCTATGCTGGGAGAGTACAGTTGATAAAAAATGTATTGTTCTCCATGCAAACATACTGGTCCTCTCTGTTCACACTGCCCAAAAAAGTCATCAAGGATGTGGAGTCTGTGCTGAGAGCCTTCCTCTGGTCTGGCCCTGACCTTAAGAAATCTGGTGCCAAAGTGTCTTGGGAGCACTTATGTGCCCCCAGAGATGAAGGAGGCCTTGGTTTCAAGGCTATGCAAGTTTGGAATAAGGCCGCTATCGCTAGACACATTTGGTTTATTATTTCAGGGGGTGAACAATCAATGTGGTGTCAATGGGTTAAGTCCTATTTAATTAAGGACAAAAACTTCTGGCAACTCAGGATTCCTGGTAGTCCCACTTGGATCTGGAGGAAAATCCTCACCCTTAGACCTTCTGTCCAACCCTTCATCAAAACTATCATTGGTAATGGTCAAAGTTCCTTCCTTTGGTATGACAATTGGCATCCATTAGGTCCTCTGGCTGATAAATATGGCGATAGGATCATTTATGACATTGGCCTTCCTAAACATACTAAGGTCTCCTCAATTATCAGAAATTCCAAGTGGGCTCTCCCTGTCACTCAAACCTGGGAAATTAATGAAGTTAGAATGAACCTCGTTAATTTCCCTGATCCTACTACTGATGTGGATGATATCCACAAATGGACTCTCACTGCAAGTGGTGATTTTACCGTGAAATCCCTTTGGAATTATCTTAGGACACCCTTCCCCAAGGTCCCATGGTACCATACTGTTTGGTTTTCTGGACACATCCCCAAATGCAGTTTTATTACTTGGATTGCCATTCAAGAAAGACTGTACACTGAAGACAGGCTGGTCTTGTTTGGCACTAAGTCTCATTCTTGCTGCAGTTTCTGTCCTAGTAGTGAGAGTCATGATCACTTGTTCTTTAATTGTACTTTCACATCTCAAATTTGGAGTGAACTACTTGCTAAGCTCAATGTCCATTGGCCTCCCAGACCTTGGACTGACTGGATTGCTTTATTAGCAACAATCAAAGGCAAAAACCTTAAATCATTGCTAATCAAACTAATTTTTTCCACATCAGTGTACCACATTTGGATTGAGAGGAATTTTCGTAAGTTCCAAAACGTTGCATGTCCAATCTCTGTAGTGGTGAATAGGATCCACTCAGTCATTAGACTCAGGTTAATGTCCTTGGGGAATGTTGCTAAAAGCCCCCAAGCTGACAGTGTTTTGGCTCAGTGGAACCTAGTTTCAAGCTGAATTATGTAGTAGGAGGATTTGATTCTTATTGATAAATACTGCTCTATTGCTATTCTCCCTGCTATGCTGTTATGGTGTGTTCCTTTAGTGTCACTTCCAGGTTTGGTTGTACAGAGAGGAACTCAGGAAGCCCTTGATTCACAGGATGGTGTTCAGAAGTCACAAAAGTCAGGCTACAATGTGCTAGTACTTCTATTTACATGGTAAGTATCTTAAAACTCTGTGTTGCTTCTTGATGGGTGCAATGACTGGCCTCCGTCGTTGGATCTCATGTGAGTATGTGTGTGACCACCATAATTGTGTGTTCCAGTGAGGCGTGTGACTTGAGCCCCAGATTTTCTTCCTGAGTGGAGAGTGATACATATTTGGAGAATCGTAATCATGTGAGGTTTGATGAGGGAGTTTGGAACCTTAGAGAGAGATATAGAAGTCGTGAGGTTTCAAGGAAGTAGAAGGGTGAGATACAAATTTAGGTCTTACTGTCTTACTCTTGTAGGTCCTTAAATCTGTCCCTGGTTAACATGCTGCGTGATTGCTCAATGCAATATTACATGGGTTGTTTGATTGAATGTTGTGGACTGCCAATTGTCTGGGCAGAGCTGGTTATTGATCGTAATTCCGGGCCCAAGCTGTCCAATTCTGGACAGAATTGCACGGTTGTTTCACTGGGTGTGTGAGTAGAATCTGTTGCGGTCAGAATCTGTCCAGTTTAGGGCAGGTTCTCGTTGTTTTGTGCTACATTTATATGGCTGATGCATACCACTTTCCGTGAGTTTTCAGTTTTTTGCTGGATAAATTTACCTTATTGCTTGGAAGTGTTAATTGATGTTACTAGGCTGATGGTTATCTGGGCAGTTTCTATTTTCTGGACTGACTGAAATACAAACAAAATGCTGACGAATTTTTTTCCAGATTTTGGTGTTACTGCTGGTTACTGCTTGATATATTTAGGGTTTGTTCCCTTTCATTTTGCCTACCCTAGGGGGGCTGTCCCTAGGGATGTTTGATAATCTTATTGTGGTGTGAGCTGTGTCTCATTATTTCTTCAAGTCGGTATCGTATCTCACAGTTGAAGGGTTTGTTCCTTGGCTCTGATTGCTTAATCTAGGGCGGCTGTTCCTAGGTATTGAAAGCCTTATGGAGGGGGATGTCCTCCCATTTATGTAATCTTATGTGTGAATTGGTTGGTCAATAGAGAAGAAGTGATCTCTACAGGTGATGTACATTAAAGTGGAGTGGTGTCACCATGGTTGGACCTTGCTCGGCTTCAACAACAAGATGCTCTTGGATTAGTTTATATCATAACTTATCTCTATCGTTCATTTTGTGGAGTTTCTGATCCATCTCCTTAGATGGATTAGAAACTCTTCTAGTGTTAAGTAGTTGTCATTAGCTTTGATTAGGGTAGTTTCCCTATCGTACTCTTGTAGCCATTTGGCCTTACCATTATCTCCCTAGATGTGCCGTCTGGCCTTATTTTTCTTCTTTTCTTTCTTTTCTGTTTGTCCTCCTGGGGTATGCCCCTTGTAGGCTGTATATTCTTTTGCCTCTTTTATTTTCAAGCTGTATTATCCAAAAAAAAAAATTACAAGCAGCTCAAAAAGGGGATCTGAGGATTTAGAGGCTCAGAATCCCTTCCTTGTTCGACTTCCATCACACTTACCACGCTAATCCAAATGGGTTATATTGTACACCAGATTCACTCCATCATCATGGTGCTGTTGCGACCTGGTAAATCAACAACAGAGGTCCTCACTCCTCGATCAAAAGGTAAATACAGAGCTCGCTACTCAGTGCAGCGGTTCCAACCTGGGTCGAGTCACGGCTTCAAAGCATGGATTCACCATCTGGACGTCAATATCTAGTATCCAACTGGGCTAATCGGGTTCTGAATAAAGGGGATCGGGGTTAATCCCACTCCCACAGAATCCAAATTCATTCTTTACCTCTGGGCGCAGAAAGGGGATCTGAAGAATCAGTTCGAACTACAACTGTTCAAATGGGTTTTGGAGCTCTACCATAGGACAACCGATTGAGGTACTTTTGTGGGTTTCTCGGTTTGAAATCAAAACTTTCTTATAAGTTACGTAGAGTCTATTCCATTGGACTGTACGACTGAGATTCTGGGATGCAGTGTTAGAACTTTCTCGACTGTAAGTTCTGGACATTCATTTCTTTGATAATCTGTTTGCTATGTTTGCTGTTTACTCTGTGTTGGGTGAGTCGATTCCCATTGGGGCCGATGATTCCATGCTCGGGATGAGTCTGGGTAGATTATGCGAGGTAGATTGTAGAAGATGAGTCAGTGGGTTTTGGCTGGTGTTGTCTAATAGAAGACGAACCAGTGGTCCACCTTATGTGTGCTACACGCATCAGGCTATTGTATGGGGCTGCAATCTTACCCACTTCTTGATCAAGTAAATGGTACCATTGTGGGCAGGGCTTGGTTTGCTACTGGTTGCATATTGTAAAATGTTGATATGCTACTACTAACTGTGGTGTTCTGAGGAAGAAGATGGAATTAGCGGACCTCACTTAGTGTGGGCTGTTTCATGGGCTAGAGTAATTGCTTACGGCCTTTGTGGTGAGCAATTAAGGCCTATCCCATTATTCATAAGTAATTGCCTAGATGGCTACTGGGTGCTTTTTTAGGACCCTCTTCTCAACAAGTGTTCTATTTCGGTGTGCTTATTACTCGGATTGTACCTCTTGATAGGGCTTGAATGTCTTTGTAACTGGACTAGGCATGTGGGAGCGGGTGATAAAGTAGACATGTGTCCCACGGGTTCTAGTAGGGAGCTCCCGTGCGTGTACTTAATGCCGAACAATTTGAGGCTCCTCGTTGGGTTCGGGTTGCATTGATGTTTGTCCCTAGAGAGTTGGTCATCCTATGTATGAGTTTACCATACTGTGATGGACTTCGGTGTGCTTCTTACAAGGATTGTACTACTTGTTTGGGATAGACTGACTTTGAATCTGGATTAGGCATGTGGGAGCGGCGATGGATTAGGCATGTGTCCCACGGGTTCTAGGAGGGAGTTCCCGTGTGTGTACTTAATGCTGATCAGTCTGAAGCTCCTCGTTGGGTTCGGGTTGCATTGTTGTTGGTCTCATATGAATCGGTCATCCTTTGTTTTAGCTACCATAAAGTGTGATGTTCTACTCATATCTTAACTCTGGTTGTTTGTTTTTTTTTTGGGTAATTTAGCTTGAAATTAAAAGGGGTTAAGCGAATGTACAGCCTACAAGGGGGGCATACCCCAGGGAGGACAAAACAAAATAAAGAAAAAAAAATAAAAATTGCGTGCTCCCCGACACAACCCACCGGGGTGGGAAAATAGGGTGTCCTTGCACAACCCGCAAGGTTAGGATTAAATAACTCTTGGATTAGAATCCAATTTGTGAGGTTCACAAAAATATACCAATAATAGGCCCACAAAAAGCTAATTGATGTTAAAAGGATCACCGAAAAGGGTCCTTCATTGACTACAATTCTCAGATCTCAATTACCCAAGTGGGACCAAGGGATGAGATATACCATGCGGTACAACTGTTTTTCAGACAGCACATGCGTGTAATAGAAAAAAATGGACCTTTGAACCTTGAGACCATGGTCCTTTCTTTTCACCAGCAGCTACAGCAGATAATCACAGTGCGTGGCTCAAGATAAAAAACCACATGCTTTTCCTTGTTTCAATGTTAACCAGCAGTAGCCCACTGCCCCACATTTTGATACCAGCAATTTTCCAGCGCGTGAGACATAGCAAACCGTGGGACCCACTTGGTCCTTCTTCTCCAGAACTCCATTAGTTTTCAACATTAACCCAGATGTTCCAGAACCCACATTTATCTACCCAGAAAATATGAACACCGAAGTAATCCAATAAATTCAGAATACAAATAACTAATGAACTTGGGGAAAATATCCCTGAGTTAATCCCCAACAGAATTAACTCTCTAATTTAGCACAGCCCCAACTGGGGCACTAGGAATTTTAAAGGAAATAGGTTCAAACGCACAAGAGAAGGAGCTCAGATCCGATACTGCAATAGGCTTACCTATGCGCCAGGAACCGTGTAGTGGTATTACCTCCTCCACCGTGACACCAACGACACATAATGGAAGAGAACTGATATGCGAGGAAGACAGCAGCAGTACTAGAAACTAACTCCAATTTGTAGTGCGTTTGTGTGTACTCCCTTCATAGAACCCTTTACGATTGAGGATGACCCACCCATAAGGATGAATCGACTATTGTTGAACCCAAAACCCATGGAGTCTCTTGATTTTTCTGCGTGAACTCCATGGCTGAAGCTCCATGGTTGGAGCTATGTGAACACCATCAGATGATGGTTCTTGTACGGTTAGGAGGGATAAGAACGAACCCCCAATTGGTTTTGTGATTACTCATCCAGACGAGGACGAGATCAGATGGTATTACCCCATCTGGTTTGTGGTTTGAGGTGAGGACGAGCAAAAGATGGGCTCTTTCTCACGGCTTGCTGGATGAGTGGGGAAAACAATCCCCTTTGTTGTTGTTGCGAATGATCAGTCCGAGACTAGATTGTGGATACTTGAACCCCATAGATCTGTACACAGATGGTTGGGGCAGATAAAAATTGTAGCTGATTTTTGGGGTGGGGGAGTGCATTCTCTAAAGAGAGGTGCAGAACTAGGTGAGGTGCAGAACACAGGGATTTAGGGAGGTTTCCTTGTTTCTATTGCTTGCCGAAATACTGGATGCCCATTTCCTCTGGATCGAGCTCTATATTGTTGTGCTCCATTGTTGAGATTGGAAACCATTGAGAAGATATACGTGGTGTTGGATATTATTTTACTACTCTTATTGCTTCATGCAATTGTATACCCACCTCGACGGGTTGTGTCGGGGAGTACACACGGTTTTATTTTCCTTATTTATCCCTATCCTTGCGGGTTGTGCAAGGGCACTTTATCTTTTGTCTTTCTACCTCCGGCGGGTTGTGTCGGAGCTTTGCAATTTCCTATCTGCTACACTTATGCTTTTTGCTCATTTATACCTATACTGGCGGGTTGTGCTAATACTCTCATTTTCCTACCCTGGCGGGATGTGCCGAGGACCACACACTTTTTTTCTTTTCTTTTCTTTCTTTTATTTTTATTTTGTCCTCCCTGGGGTATGCCCCTTGTAGGCTGTATATTGGCTTAACCCCTTTTAATTTCAAGCTTGGTTTACCGAAAAAAAAAGATAGAAAGTATTGACTGCTATCAAAATAAGAGAGGGAAAGAAGTTACCGCCCTTTTGGATGAGTTGGAGCCTTCTGATTGCTCTTCCCTTTTTTTTTTTTTTTTTGGGTAAATCAGCTTGAAATTAAAAAGGGTTAAGCGAATATACAGCCTACAAGGGGCATACCCCAGGAAGGACTAAGCAAAAAAAAAGAAAGAAAAACAAAAATTGCGTGCTCCCCGGCACAAATTGCTCTTCCCTTTGTTCCTCTTCTTATTTGTAACCACCTTGAAATCTTTCCCATGGTCTAGATCAAACTCCAGCTCTCTACTATTAGAAGGGGAGTGTGGGGGACTAGAGGCTTCCAGTTGAAAGGGAGGTTTTGGATCAGGAACCAAACCCCCTTCTCCTTTGATAGTTGTACCCTCCAGCTTGGTAGAATCCTCCTCAAGGTCTTCCACTGTGGTGTCATCCTCTCCTGAAGCTTGTGTTTGACCTACCTTAGAGGAGGAAGGGACCACTTTAGTAGCAACATCCAGAGCACAGCTTCCACCCTTTGCTAAAAGCCTCCAATACTTTACTTTGGACTATTGAATCCTTATTTGTGATTTCAGCCTCTGTATTCTTGCTCCCAATATCAAGCTCAGTAGGTGTAACTATAGGTTTTGAATTACACTTATGTCCAAACACCTTGCACTCTGCACACTTAGTCGGAAGCCATTGGTACTCTACTTTGATAACTACTGATTCCCCATTACTTCTGACCACTACCTCACTGGGTAGTTCATCCCCTGCTGAAATTTCCACACAAACCCTTGCATAGTCCATCCTTCTCTTAGTTGTTGTGGCATGATCCACATGGATTGGTCTCCAATTGAACTGGCGATGCGGCTAAAAGCTGCCTCAGTCCAGCATTCCAAGGGTAGTTTGTGGAGTTTTACCCAAGCTGGTATTGAGGGAGGATGGGTTGTTGTAGGAACTAGCATGCGTCTCCAGTCAGTGAGCACTAAGTATCTTCTTGAGAAAAAATAAGGGCCTTCCTCAAGTACTTTCATCTTAGTTTCTTCATCTTTAAAAACAAAGAAGAAGCATGAGCCAATCTGTTTAATAGAAATAGGAGCATTCTCCTTCCAAACAGCTCGAGTTGTGGCACACAATAGGTTATATGGCATCCTCCCATCAAGGAAGTACCCTATTAAACAATGATTCCAAGAATTTGAATCAATGTCAAACTCATAAAGATCAACCACAGCCTCCGTACCTTGTTGCATCTCCGGATAATGTTGTAGCTTCAGAGTTTTTGAAGGGGCCTGAGCTTTGAAGAGGGAGGACCAGTTTGATGGTTTACCTGGTTTCTGTGTGGTATTCGAATCAACCCTGGTTTGTGGAGGCTTGGGGGGGATCATCAACAACAATGAAATCACCCTCAAGGTACCGAGATGGAGATTTGGGGAGGTCATGACCCTCCTGAATAAGATTAATCTGTTTTGTGAGTTGGGACAGATCGATACTCATACCCGACTTTTTCAGTTCAGCTTCCAAGGATTGCACCATGGATGCGATCTTCTCTTCCCTCTGTAACCGCTCACCTTCAATTTGAAACACCTCTTGTAGCCTCCGAGAGTAACTAGGGCTTGCTTTACTTGGGGAGGCAAGGGTGGAGTTGGGAGTGGACAAACCCCCTACGGCTGTGATGTTTGTGTTAGGGCTTCCTGAGAAATCAGAGGTTTTCAGGCCAAATTGGTAGGTATCAACGGGTATGAAGGGGGTGGCTATGGAAGGTTTTGAGTTTGGGGAGTGAATCGGCTTAGCTCTGTGGGGATACACATTTGACTGAGTAAAACTAGGTTTAGGTGAGGTTTCTACGGTGAGAATACCTTGGTTGACGAGGCTGAGATCTGGCAAGGATTGGGGCGTGGCTATGGTGGATTTTTGGACCTCCAATTGTGGAGCTTGAATGGGCCGTGTGTTGGATTGAGAGTGAGAGACTTTCCTTTGTTTCATTCGGACTTCATTGGACTTTAGAAGATAGATCTGCCATGGATGTAGCAGGTGATTCCATGGATACAGTACCGTCTGCCATGGGAGAGCTCGGACCTAGAGATTCAGTGGGAAGAAGACCGCCCAACTCGCCTGACAGAATCGCCTAGTGAGAGAAGCTCTGACATTTCAAACGGTTCTTTTTTAGGAAGACCTTTGCCTAGCAATTTTACCCAAAAAAAAAATTGCAAAAGTAGCAGTAGATTGCAATTGCCCTTGCAACCCACTAAACATCAACAGATTGAATAGAATGAGATAAAGGAAAGAAGAAACTCCCCTTTAGTGGTTGGATTTTGAGGAAGACCTTTGCCTGGCAATTTTCTTAGCCATCTTTTGTTGCTTTTTTGATCTTTCAGAGGTTGGTAAATCACTTGAATAGCTCTCAAAGGGAATTGTGACTGGAGTGGAAGGACTATCATAATCAGCATCATCTTCAAGATTGGTATCTTTGATGTCTTCAGGAGATGGGAACTTATCTGGAGGTACAACATTATTTAGAAGAAGATCCTTCACCTGGTTCACTTCATCAGGAGGGGTGACCTCCTCCAACACATGGAAAGAATTGGAGTGAAGCTCATGCAACATAGAAGACACTCCACCAGAGGCAGGAGCACGTGAAACCTTGGCCTTCAATGAAGTGGTTTACACTTCCTGGGAAACTGATTGAGGGGTACCAATCTCCTTTGATGTAGCATTGTTGACTGCTTGGACGTACGAAGAGCCCAGAGCAGAAGTTAATTGAACAGTTTCTGTGGCTTGAGGATTTATAACACTTGAAGAGGATGGGCAAGCTCTCGGCTCAGATTTAGTATTACACTGGATTTGACTATAAGTAGCAGCAGATTGACCCGTAGTTTTGCTGGAATCCAGTGAATTGACAGGCTTAGTAGATGGGGGAATACTACACTGGGTGACTGAGTGTCCAAACACTTTGCAACTACTACAAGTTGGAGGACAAACCTGGTATTGAACCCCCACAACCACTGTTTCGCCTCCAACTGTGATAGCAATCTCATGTGGAAGGTCATTATGCGCATCAATTTCGACACAGATGCGAGCATGAGTAATTTTGGATTTCTCCGCTGTAGCTCTATCTACATGAATTGGTCGCCCTATGACACTCACAATGCGACTAAAACATTCTTGATTCCACAATTCTAGAGGAAGTCCATGAATTCTTATCCAAACTGGAATTTTAGAGGGATGAACTTTGGTAGGACTCTCATCTCTGTGCAGTAACCAATGATTGCTATTCAGGAAGTGATGAGCTAACTAAGTTCAAGTTAGTTCAAGGCATTAGTTAGTTCAAGGCATTGCCTCTATTTTGTAGAGTTTCTGGTCCATCTTTATAGATGGGGTAGAAACTCTTTTCATCTTTTGGCTTTAAATAGTTGATATTATTTCAGTGTATTATTATAGCGGTTCCCCTTATCTCCCGATGTAGCCATTTGGCCTCCCTAGCATTTTCTATAGCGTGCTTTTGCTAGTTTTTCTTTTTTTCTTTCTTTTCTTTCTTTTGTCCTCCTGGGGTATGCCCCTTGTAGGCTGTACATCCGGTTAGCCCCTTTTATTTTCAAGCTGTTTTATCCAAAAAAATCCTTTGCCAGTTCTTGAGAACAAGGTACCGTTTCGAAAAGAACCAGGGGCCCTTTTCCAAAACAGATAGTTTAGCTTCTTCGTCGCGAAATTCGAAGAAGGTAAACCCAGACACATCAGGAATAACAGAAACTAAACCCATTGAGTCCCAAACTTTATGAGCAGTTGATCTAAGTAGGTTAAAATTCATCCTGCCATCCAGAAAATAGCCCACTAAACAGTTGGTCCATTTACCATTATCTACCAAATCTTCATCGATTTCAAGGATAGGGTTGTTACCTTGTTGGAGCTCAGGGTGATGATCAAGCTTCATGGCTTGTGAAGGGCCTAGAGCCCGGAGCAGAGATGCCCAGTTTTTGGGTTTTGTTTGATACCCAACCTTTGGGGCTTGGTTTTCGCGCTGTCCCTCCCTCAGAAAAGCTTGTTGTAGCGCTTGAGAAGGGGAGTCCTGTGAGTGCTTGGGACTGTGGATTCCATATGAAATAGTCGATTGGGTGTTTTTTGGGGATGATGGAGTGCGGTGGGGGTCTTGGACATTAGCTCCTGTGAGGTTTTCGATTTCATCAGCGTTAGGGCTAAGATCCCTAACCGCGAAGGTGGGCGAAGTGGAGTTAGGGTTAATAGAGTGAGGAAGATTTGGGAAAGCATCTGGGTTTTGAAGATCGAGAGGGGATTGGAGTTGAGAAGCTTTCTTCTGCTTCATCCGAACCTCATGTGAGTCGATTGCAGATGATAGAGGAACGTCGGCCATGGTTATCGCAGGTGAATCCTCCATCGATTTTTACATGGTTGAGACCCTTTGTTGTAGTTTAGCTCTCTTCAATAGTTTAACTTCCCTTGATTTGTAGCGTGTAGAAAGGGACCAATCAGTGTATATTTTCAACCAAATAAAGGGACCCCCATGCCTAGTCCGGTCAACAACAACACAGTAGTGGACCCCACTATCATCACTCTCGCGTTAAAACCAACACCACAGTAGTGGTTTTACAGCTGTATGCCTACCATGAGTTCCCGAGATTTGACCAAATCAGTAACCCACTCGGTTTTGCTTTGCCCAAACGCTGTAGGGGCGTGTTTTTCACTCTCTTCTTCTTACCCAGATGAAACTGGAAAATATAGCTCGAAATTTCTTTTTCTTTTTCTTTTTTTTTAAAAAACGAAGTAGCTTGAGTTGAAAATAACCAAGATACCTTCATCCCACGGAATGGGAATGAAGCCTCCTGCGACCAGCCTCAAGCAGACACAAAGGCAAAACAAAGAGGAAAAACTTCAATTTTTGGCACAACATAACAGAACCAGGAGCCCATATGGTATTACCCCCTCCGCCGTGACACCATCTTCACTTAACGAAAGGGAACTGATTCGCAGGAAGAGCCAAAAGTCGGAAGGTGACCCCCCAAGGACGATAAGTATCTATGAGAAGCTTACCCAGTGTAGTTGATGTTTGTAGCTTTGTGAGCAACCATCCGTTGGATGGGCTTGTATTCTTGATAGAGGAGGACGACCCCCTTGTAAAAACAAAGCAGTTGACGTTTTGTTGATGAAGGCGAACCCGATTTGATGAAGATGAACCAACTGGAGATGCTAACCCCATGGCAAACCTAGATGAACTGGTATAACCCAGAATGAGGAAATCCACTGATGAAGAACTGTGAAGCTGCACACAGAACTTAAATAAATTGCGAGTAGTGGGCTTGAAAACCCCTTGGATGGATGGATAGGAGTGGAACAAATCCACTGATGAAGCTTGAAAACCAACAGATTGTTGGATTTTTGGTAAAAATTATGATAAGGAAATAAGGGGAGTGCAGCCTCCTGGGGTTTGCCCCTTGTAGGCTGTATATCCGCTTAGCCTTTTTCTATTGCAAGCTTTTTTTAACCCAAAAAAAAAAAAAGGCTAGGATAATGTCAAAGGCATGCACACAATTGGATAACATGTTGTGGGTCCAAGAAGGGGCTCCACTGTATGAAATGTGTGTTGGCCCATGCTCGCGTCCTATTAGCCTAGCTATCCCAAAGGAAAGAGCGCCCTCAAGGACATGAGCACGGGCATGCAAAATAGCCATATCTAAGTGGTGATATATGGAACAACCAACCCTCAACAGTGGAAACAACAGTAGCTGAGCAACCCGGACCAAATGAGATAAGCCTCTAGTAGTTCGGCAAGCAAATATACCCAAGGGAACCCTCCCATAGAACCCTTACACTGAACACATGCCTAGTTTGCTACTTGCTCCAAACATCATAGTCTAGGCTCCCAAGACATCAGGCTTCCTCTGTTTCCGGTGACTGCCCATATTGGTTGTAGATGAGATCCAATCCAAAGTAAGAGGATCTCTCAAATATCAACAATCAAAGGCAAATCAAGAGTTGAAACTGGGGGTTGAGAGCTTCTCTCTCTAGAAATGGAGAGAGAAGCACTCCTCCTAAAATCAATCCCCCGCAGAAACTCAAATCCCCCCTAAACTTTCGACCTTATTTTTGGATTCCCCCATATAATCTGTTTGCAGGGCTAATCGGTCCAATGCAGATTTCTCTCTATCATATCAACTTTCCTCACAAGTTATGTCAAAAGGGGAATCTTGATCGATTCTTCAAGCAAGAACACGGAAGGAGTTCGCAAAAAAGGAGTTCGTCCTTAAAATGGTTTTTCCCACTTCGTCCAGCAGACCTAATTGGTGTCCAGATTGTGGATACCCATTCAGCAAAGAAGAAGAACAACAACAAATCAAAAGGGGATCTGAGGCGGTCCTGAGCTCAGAAACCCTCATTTTCGTTTGGCATTGTTCATATCACGCTTATACCTTGATGGGTTTGGCCGTGTTCCAGCTACATCCATATCCACGTCTGTGGGTCTTCCTCAAATCCAAGGATTGAAGGAATACAAACGAACGTGCTATAGATTTGAGGTCCAGATTCTGGTACTGTTGTTGTTCGTACTCACGCAGTAGTTCTCTTCCATTATGTGTCGATGGTGTCACGGTGGAAGAGGTAATACCATTGCGGTTCCTAGCGCTGAGGTATGTCTAAGGCAGTGGTGGAACTGGTATTCATTCTCATGCGTTTATTTCTATTCCTTGATTACTTGAGCCCATTTGGGGCTATTCCTTTGTTGGGACTGTTATAGATGTTCTTTTCTCAATTTGAGAATGGTTTAGATTCATAGGTTTTAAATTAGAAATTCAGATAGATTGTTGTGAAAATCTGGGTTTCTGTTTTGCCGAAAAATTTGGGTTCCTCTTGTTTATCCGTGTTCTTCACAGGGAAGAAGAAGGTGGGGCCCACCCCTTCATACTTTACGTAAACTGCATTCAAAACCTGGAAATTGGTCCAAGCTTTGGGCCCACAATTAGTTCACGTTTGGGAAAGTGAGTTCACGCAAGTGGGCATATTGGGCCCAAGCCACTTGCAAAACTATTACCCGGTGTATTCATTTGCACCGTGATTGGTAGTAAAAAAGCAAGTCGGTGTACTTTGCTTTGATAAAATGCTGACCCTTTACTTGGTATCAACATTTGGGGCAGTGGGATACTGCTCGAGAAGCATCTCATGAGATGCACACACATCGAAAACAAGGAAAAGGAACTATTTGCTGTAACAGCCAGCTACAGCTGTGCGCCTGGAATTTCAATGCAAAATAGTGAGTAAGGGCCCACAATTTATTCTCGGAAAGGAAGAGCCTGGGTAAAAGTATCACAGCAGTGGGTTATGGTCTTTAGAATCACACCTTTTGGAAGTAATTTGTTACATGTCAACTTCAAGTGGGACCACAACTTTCTTTCCTCCTGGGGTATGCCCCTTGTAGGTTGTACATCCGTTTAGCCTCTTTTTATTTCAAGCTTATTTATCCAAAAAAAAAAAAGTGGGACCACAATTCAACCATCCAGTCTCGCTCAATCGGATAATGTTTTATCATTTAAATCCTATCCTGGTGGGTTGTGCTAGGACCACTAATTTTCCCACCCCGGCGGGTTGTGCTGGGGAACACGCATTTTTTCTTTCTTTTCTTTATTTTCATTTTGTCCTCCCTGGGGTATGCCCCTTGTAGGCTGTACATTCGCTTAACCTCTTTTAATTTCACGCTAAATTACCCAAAAAAAAAATCCAAAGTAAGAGTACCCCGCAGTGATATCAAATAGATAAGGATAGCGTGGTGCAAGCTCAGAACACCCTTGATTCCCTTCAAAGTAAGTTGGGTCTCAATCCCTCTGATGTGGTCACACAAAGGGAGGAGAAACTTGCCTATAAACAATTCCTCACTCTTACTAGAGCTGAGGAGAGTCTTGCTAGACAGAAGTCTAGGATCACTTGGATGAAGTTGGGAGATCAATGCCAAGTAATGCAAGGAATCATAGCAACATGGATCAAGCGTGGGGATCGAGTTTTTTCAAAAAAAGAGTGGGGGTTGAGAGCTTCTCTCTCTAGAGAATGCACTCCCCCCACCCAAATTCAGTCGATATTTTTAAGTATCAGTCCCAATCATAGGAGTTGAGGGCTTACATCTCTATCTCGAGAACCTCTTAAATTCTCAGCAACAAAAAATTGGGGATCTGAGGCACCTTCGATGTTCAGATGTAAAACCCGTACTTGTTCGATCGGCACCAATAATCGCGCAGATGGGTCTGTGTACTCCAGTTGCGATCTGATATCTCAATCACAAGAAGCCATATGTTTTCGATCTGGGTTCCTGGGTAACTTCCAGACCGAGAGAGATGCTGGATTCTATCTACCTATCTCTGCGATTCAGACCTATGATGGTTCGGCTCATCACCAAAATTGATTTCACTAATGGTTCTTAACCCCTGGGCACAACTTTCGTTATCTTCAGGAAGGGGATTTGAAGAATCAACTTCAAGCTTCTCAACTTTGGTCTGTTCAAGGGTCTTAGGGCTCACCCGATTGAGGAGCTGTAGAGCAAACATAACCCAGATGTACAAGCTGGGCAAAAATTGAGTGATTCTGGTGCTCGGTAATCAAGGTGGATTATGGGACCCCACAGTGGGTCGTGTGCTATTGTTCTCAGATCCAGAAATGGGTCTTTCAGAATGGGGATCTGGATTTCGAGCTTTGTCAGGTAATTTCCGAACTCAGGTGATTAATCCACTGGACTTTTCGGCTGAGATATTGAATGCTAGATCTTTCCGTACAATTTATTGTATATTGCTGCTATTAACGGTCTTAGTTGTGATCCGCAAGCTGGGTTCGCTTTGAACATTCTGATATCAGTCTTGAAATACGTGATTGGTGATTTCTGCTGTATGGTTTTGGTTTGGTGCCCATATGAACGAAATTTCCAATTTGGTGATTCTTGTCTGTTGCCATTATTAGTGAGAATAGGCCTGTCAATACCAGTCTGGAATCCTTGGCAGCTGTTGTCAAAGTGCTATACCCTGTTGCTGTTACTCTGGTGTGTTGAATAAGCATCTGGGCAACAATTGTGCCAATTTATCATATTGGGTCATTTTTTTGGCCCATCCATCAACAATTGTTCTATTTCGGTTTGTTTAATACTCGGATTGTACTTCTTGATTGGGTTTGACTGTCCATGTAGTCTGGATTAGGCATGTGGGAGCGGGCGACAGATTAGGCATGTGTCCCTTGGGATCTATGGAGGAGTTTCCTTGTGTGCACTATTTGCCGAAAATCAAAAACTCCTCGTTTGTTTTGGGCTACATTGTTGTTGGCCCCTTGAGAGACGGTCACCATATGTATTAGCTAACCATAAATGTGACTGACTTCGGTGCTATATACACGGATTGTACTACTTGTTTGGGATAGACTGACTTTGTAATCTGGATGTGGCATGTGGGAGCGGACGACGGATTAAGCATGTGTCCCACGGGTTCTAGGAGGGAGTTCCCGTGTGTGTACTTAATGCCGAACAGTCTGAGGCTTTTCGTTGGTTCGGATTGCATTGTTGTTGGTTTCAAAAGAGTCGGTCATCCTATGTTTTAGCTACCATAAAGTGTGATGTTTTGAATCATTTCTTAACTCTGGAAGTATGATGTTGGAGCTTGGTTTAGAGATGTTGAGCAAATGGTAGACTAGGCGAGATGCAGAACACAAGGATTTAGGGAGATTTCCTTGGTTCTAATGCTTGCTGAAATACTGAGTGCCCATTTCCTCTGGATCGAGTTTTATACCGTTGTGATCCATTGTTGAGATTGGAAACATTGAGAAGATATACTTGGCGTTGGACTTCATATTATTACTCTTATTGCTTCATGCAATTGTATACCCGCCCCGGCGAGTGCCGGGGAGTACACACTGTTTTATTTTCTTACTTATCCCTATCCTTGCGGGTTGTGCAAGGGCACCTGATCTTTTGTCTTTCCATCTCCGGCGGGATGTGTTGGAGATTTGCAATTTTCTATCTTCCACGCTTATGCATTTTTGTTCATTTATACCTATACTGGCGGGGTGTGCCAGTACTCTCATTTTCCCACCCCTGCGGGTTGTGCCGGGGACCACGCACTTTTTTCTTTCCTTTCTTTTCTTTCTTTATTTTTATTTTGTCCTCCCTGGGGTATGCCCCTTGTAGGCTATACATTCGCTTAACCCCTTTTAATTTCAAGCTTGGTTTACCAAAAAAAAAGTTGGGTGATCAGTGTACATCCTATTTTTTCAAATCAGTCAGTAATAATAGAAATAGGAGCAAGATCACAAGTCTTGTCCTTAGTGACTCAACCATTACACATGATGTTGCAGTCATTAAGGCTACTTTTGTTAATTTCTACTCTGACTTGTTGGATAAACCTCATAATACTCCATACTCTGGGAGTAATAGGGTTAACCAACTCATTGGTAGAAGACTGACAAATACTCAAAGCCTGGCCATGATCGAGGATGTAACAGACGTTGAAATTAGGGACACTATGTGGGAACTTAATCCCCATAAAGCTCCTGGTCCCGATGGATAAAATGCTGGGTTTTTTCAAAAAACCTGGCCCATTGTGGGCCATGAGACCACATCAGCTATTAAAATTTTCTTCAGATCTGGGAAGCTTTTAGGTAAAGCTAACGCAACAGTGGTGGCTCTGGTTCCTAAAATTCCCAATCCTTCCAAGGTTGGGATTTTAGACCTATCTCATGTTGCAATACAATCTACAAATTCATTTCTAGAATTTTGGCCAAAAGACTTCAGAATGCCCTCCCTTTACTCATTGATCCTGTCCAGTCTGGATTTGTAAAGGGTAGGAGAATTGCTGATAACATCTTTCTTTCTCAAGAATTAATGAGAGGATATCACAAGTCCTCTCCCTCCCCTAGGTGTACTTTAAAAGAAGATGAAGGCCTATGACAATGTGAGATGGCCTAGGTGTACTTTAAGTCCATTAATGTTCATCCTAAGATGATAAAGTGGTTGCAAACATGTGTCACTACTGCAAGCTATACCTTAAGCATTAATGGAGAATTAACAGGTAATATCAAGGGCAAAAAGGGGATTAGACAAGGAGATCCTCTCTCCTACTATCTTTTTGTCATTGTTATGGAAGTCTTGACTTGTATATTGAAGGAGAAAGCTAATTATCCTGACTTCCAATTCCATTGGAGGTGCAGTAAGAATGAAATTATTAATCTTTGCTTTGCTGATGATCTTATGATCTTCTGCAAAGGTGAACTGAATTCCATTAAGCATGTTCATGATGCCCTTCTTGAGTTTGAAGCCCTGTCTGGGCTATCACCTAGTCCTGGGAAGAGTAATGCCTTCTTTTCTGGAGTTGATTACTCCACAAAGGATAGTATCCTCCTCATGCTTGGTTTTAAGGAAGGTGTCTTACCTGTTAAATATCTCGGTGTGCCTCTTCTTACCACCAAGCTTAAACATGAGGACTGCAAGAACATGATAGCAAAAATAACTGCCAGGACCAAGACCTGGACAAATAGGGACTTGACTTATGCTGGAAGAGTGCAACTGATTAAGAATGTACTATTCTCTATGCAAACATATTGGTCATCCCTTTTCATTTTACCCAAAAAAGTCATAAAAGAGGTTGAAGCTATACTTAGATCTTTTCTTTGGACTAGCCCAGATCTTAAAAAAGCTGGTGCTAAAGTGTCCTGGGAGCACCTTTGCTCCCCCAAACAAGAAGGGGGTCTAGGCTTCAAGGCTATCCAAATTTGGAACCAAGCTGCTGTCGCCAAGCATATTTGGTTCCTTATCTCTGGAGGTGAGCAGTCTATGTGGTGTCAATGGGTGAAATCCTATTTACTGAAGGGCAAGAGCCTTTGGGAAGTAAAAATTCCTAGCAACCCCTCATGGGTGTGGAGGAAAATTCTCAAGCTCAGATCCATGTACACCCCCACATCAAGGTTTCCATTGGGAATGGTAAATCTACCTCCCTATGGTATGATAATTGGTCCACTCTTGGACCTCTTGAACATAGGTATGGACACAGAGCTATATATGATTTTGGGATTCCAAAGGATGCCAAGGTCTCTTGCATCATTAGAGGTTCATCATGGGCCTTTCCCATTACTCAGACATTTGACCTCAATGTATTGTTGCTGTATTGTTCTACTGTTGCTGTGATGTTACTGCTGTGTTGTTACTGCTGCTGTCTGCTATTGTCTCGGCTGTTTCGGATTGTCATAATTCAAACAAAGTGCTGTCCAAATTTCCTTAGCATATGACAGCTCAGGTTTAAGGGAATGGTGTTTAACTTCATGTACACAATATTGCTTTCCCAGTGGGGCTGTCACTGGGAATCAGTTCATTCTAGATAATTTGTTTGCCCACTGCGTTGGGTTGCTAGCCTAGCTAGAGGGGGCTGTCCTCTAGTCGGGCTTCCCAATTTGGCCTATGGCCCAAACTCATCCGGACATAATCAAGCTTCCTCAGGAAGAACCAAGCAACCATTGTATGTGTTGATGCACACTCTGCGGTCCATGCTGACTCTACTTCAATACTCAGCATTTTGTACTTGTGTTCTACCCCTCTCTTAAAGGGCGATGAAACTCAGTGTTTGGCATGTTGGCCCATTTTCTTTTGAGCTTATGTAGCCGCTTGGCCATTTTATATCTTGTTTTCTTTTATGTTTTTCTTTTCTTTTTTCTTTTGTTCCTCCTGGGGTATGCCCCTTGTAGGCTGTACATTCGTTTAGCCCCTTTTATTTTCAAGCTGATTTACCCAAAAAAAAAGACCTCAATGAAATTAGTGACAGTCTTCTTTCCATCCCTATCCCCAGTGGGGATATGGAGGATCAGCATATCTGGTCCCTTAATTCAAATGGGAAGTTTTCCATATCATCATTGTGGAATCATCTCAGAACTGCCTTCCCTAGAGTCCTTTGGAGCAAGAGCATATGGTTCCCAGGACACATCCCTAAGTGTAGTTTTATTGTTTGGATTGCTATCCAACATAGATTATACACTGAGGACAGGTTAGTGTTGTTTGGCACCAAATCTGTCTCTTGTTGCTCTTTCTGTCTTGATAAGGAGAGCCACAACCACTTGTTCTTTAATTGTCCCTTCACTACTCAAGTTTGGAATCAAGTTCTGTCCTTCCTACTCATTAAATGGGCTCCTAAAACTTGGGATAGTTGGGTGGCTCATTTCTCTTCAATCAAAGGCAAATCACTGAAATCACTTTTACTTAAATTGGCATTCACTACAACACTTTACCAAATTTGGATAGAGAGAAATGCTCGTAAATTTCAGAACAAATCATGCTCAATCTCTATGGTAGTTAGCAGGATCCATTCAATGGTGAGATATAGATTGTTATCCCTTGATAAGCTACCTAAAGGTTCCCAGTCTTCAAGGCTGCTTGCTAATTGGGGTATTCTCTGATTTATGTGGCTTGTTGAGATATTGTGCTTTTGAATTATTGTTTGGTGGTTTCAGGATTCAAAATAACAAGCCCCCATTGCATGTTGTGTAAGAGGTTCGACAAATTCATGCTTCAAGCCTAATACTTATGCTACTACTATATCCAAGTTTTATATCTTAACCTCTTACTTGCACTGAGTGGTCTTGAATTTTGGAACTTGGGTAAGCTGCTTTGCAATTTGGCGATGTGATGTGATGTGAGTTGTGAGTGGTGTGACCCACTATACATGAGAGCCGAAGTAAGATGTGTGTTTTGTGCTCCTGAGTTCTTTGAGAGTGGAGGTAATACATAGCGGGGGAATTTGGTGAGGCTAAGGAGAGGGTGTTTGGACCTTTTAGAGAGTGTATGAAGTGTGAGATTCCAAGGGAGTAGTAGAGTGAGCCACCATATAGACGAATCCTTATATGAGCTTCTAGAGCTTTCTAAATCATAACTCGTTGTTGTGTGCTGCTGTTTGTGCTGTGTAAATGCCAGTTGTGGGTTGTGCATAGCTGGTTCTCAAGTCATTGACTAAATGTGAATGTTATCGGATGCTGTCATTGTTTTCTTAGCTTGCTTATTTTCTGGGCCCTTCCTATAGTTTTTTTTTTTTTTGGGTAAATTAGCTTGAAAATAAAAGAGGAAAAGCGAATATACAGCCTACAAGGGGCATACCCCAGGAGGACAAAACAAAAGAAAAGAAAAAGCAAAACAAAACAAAATAGCTACCTCCCTAGCACAAACCGCCAAGGAGGGAGTGGGATGGCCAAAAGGCTACAATTGGGAACGTGTGTTTCTAAACCATCTGAAAGAGGGAGGAGAAACACACTCAAGGGGAAAACAAGATCTTGAATCTAAGGAGAAACAATCTAAGGAGAAATTTTGAAAATTTCGCCATGACCCGTTCGTAATTGGAGCACCCTCAAGGTGCCAGCCACTGTGTACACAACAGCAGCAGCTGAAAAAAGAGAAAAGAAAGAGGAAGAAATAGAACTAGAACTTCCAACAGCAGTACTCAGCAGCGGGTAGTATGGACGTAGTATGGACGACCCATGAGCAATCTGTCGTAGTGTGGCTCACTATCCCGTAATTGCCATAGAAAACAGCGGTAGTACATTGCATCAGCAGTATCAGTGCAATATGAGGTGCAACAGCACCCCAAATGGGAGGACGCCCCTTCCCCAAGGGGATCATACACGCCTAGGGACAACCCCCCAAGGCTAGGTTAAATCAAAGTGGACCTTGTAACATAGCAGAAGCAAGTTTCCTAAATGCTACTGTAGCTGCAGATTGACAACCAGAATCTGGGAAATCTGAACAGCATTTCTGCTGTGTTTTGGTGGCCCAAGTAAACATTTGTCTGCCCATAGTTGACAGCCCAAATAACAGTTCTAATTTGCAATGAGGACCTGCTAAAAGTTGAGAAACAGTAACAACAGATGCACATCATGGTAGTCAAGAGACATTAGTGCAGATTGCAACAGCCCTTGCAATCTGAGGCACAATACATAATACATACATAGCCTTTGCAACAACCCTTGCAAAGGCTTGAATCAAATAACAAGCATTAAGTAACATGCAGGAGGTATCATTGAAACAAGTAATCAACCATAGCAACAGTTGCAACAGCAGTGAAGGTATGCAGTCCTAATTATTTGTGGCTCACCTTCATCCCCCTAGGAACCTTACAACTTCATACTCTCTCTATAGTTGTGTGCTCCATTAGATTTATCATTGTTGTTGCACTTGACTGCTGTTGTTGGTTAGCTGTTACTGCTGCACTTTACTATTTGAACCAACACTAATGCTGCTACTGTATTCTGCTCGAATCCAATGCCAACTGCTGCTGTTGTTATCACTGATTATTTGCTGCTGCTGCTTGTTGTTACGGACCCAGTTTACTGTGTCCATCTGTTGCTGCTGTTGTCACTGTAACATGCCTGTTTCTCTCTGTTACTATGTTTGTTATTGATAGACGTGGCAGTCCTATTGGGCCCCTCTCTACTTCAGTTGTGTGCTCTTTAGGCAATGTTATGTCTCATTCAATCCAATTTCCTAGTTACTTGTCATGATCTTCCAAAGAGATTGTTTGATAGCATGATATCCGAAGTTGAAAATTCAGATGAAACATATCGACAGATTGCATCCGTCACTTGCCGCTCTGTCCACTCATGCTTGTTACTCGTTATTGTTACCTTTGAAGTTATGATGATTTCCAGGGCCTACCCAGCTGCGGATGTCGTTGGGAAATTCATTAATGTGCTAAGCTAATTTGCTTCATTTTTTTTTTTTTTTTTTTTGGGTAAATTAGCTTGAAATTAAAAAGGGGTTAAGCGAATGTACAGCCTACAAGGGGCATACCCCAGGGAGGACAAAATAAAAATAAAAGAAAGAAGAAAAAGAAAAGAAAAAATGCGTGATCCCCGGCACAACCCGCCGGGGTGGGAAAATAGGGAGTCCAGCACAACTCACTGGGATAAGTACAATAAACATAATGCAGTAAAATAAAGTCCATTATCCAAAACGTAATTTGCAGCTTGCACAGTAGCCAATCTTGATTTGTACTATTAAAATGGCCGACCCATCAGGCCAGCTGTGGTCGACGATCCAAAATGTGGCAAATAAGAGAAGTAGGCTGATCAAATTAACTTCAATCAGCTGTAGATGCATTTCGTGCTAACATTGTGGGCCCAAAGCTCCTTTTATAGATGGCACTTTCGTGCAAACAAAGTTCTTAAACATTGTGGGCCCACGATGCCCACCAAGGACAGCTGTGAACCCATCAAAAGCAGCGGTCAGCTGGTTGATAGAAAGCATGCTATGCGTGTAATGGTCATTGTCAGACAAGGGCCGTGGTCCCACTTAACAACAACTTTCTCGACTTGTGGGAGTGTTTGGCTACCCAAACATCCATATTTGGTACTGTTCACCATCTTCATCAGAGAAGAAAACCAGTTTACTGCAACTAGGGTAGAACCCAGAGAACCTTTCAAAAATCCATAGAATTGAGCAAAGCAAGGCTCAATCAAAATCAGAACCATAGTACTCTCATGGGTTATACTAATTTCTGCCAAGTGAACCTCCAACACAACTGCATAACAGAGAAGGTCCAACCCCAAAACAGCTTGAACTTCACAACGCCAGAAACCATAAGGAATTACCACCCCGTCGTGACATCTCGTCACCTAACGGACGTGAACTGATACGGGGAAGATGAACAAGCTAAAGTGGAGTCAAACCTGGAACTGTGAGCACCTGAGTGGTGTTCTCTGGCTTGAATTAGCGGTTTGCCCAACCTGAAACCCCAGCGACGAGATCCCCTTGTTGGGTAAAGTTAGATCCCCATTCGTAGAACTGAGAAATCTGGAAGAAATTGAGGGTGGTGGTTTTTGAAACCCTTGGATGGATGGATAGAAAAACCCATCTGATATTGGGAAGGACCCCCCATCTGGTAAAGACGAGCAGAGACTCTCCCATATGCGTTGCAGGTGATGACTCCAATCGAGCGATTGAGGCTGTGATTTTCTTTGACCCCTTAAAGAGGAACCCATATTGAAATAGGGCTTCTGTTGTTGACATACCAGACCGCAAGCCTCCACGAATGGAGAGGAACTGGAGTACAGACGGACCCTTCTGGAAATTAGCGTGATAAATTGGTACCGATCGAACAAAACATGGGTTCTGGGTATCTACCTGCCTCAGATCCCCTTCTTTTAGTTGCTGAGTATTTGAGAGAATCACGAAAAGAGCTGTACGCCCTCAATCAGGCGATGCCTTTGTTGCTGTGTATTGGGGAGGATCTCAGATTCCCCTTTTTGTTGCTGCTGTATATGAGTCTATCTCGTGAGAGATCTCATAGATTGAAAAATTATTGAAGATTTGAGGAGGAGTGCATTCTCTCTCTATTTCTAGAGAGAGAAGCTCTCAACTCCTTAATTGCCCACCTTTTGTAGCCTTGTGGCCGTCCCCGTAATTTTTGTTTAATTTTGTTCTCTTTTTCTTGCTTTTCTTTATTTGTTTTGTTTTGTCCTCCATGGGGTATGCCCCTTGTAGGCTGTATATTCCTTTTCTCTTTTATTTTCAAGCTTGGTTTACCCAAAAAAAAAAAAAAGACAAGGATAGGACTAAGGACAGGTGGAATCCATAGTCAAGCTAAAGAACGTGATAGACAGAGTCAACCCCAGAAGATACCTCCCAGACCAAAGAAACCAAGGCCACCACTATGTAACATCCATCGGTGATCTCCGCCCTCGGACCCTGAACACACACAATCAACCACAAGGTGCAACTATCTCGTCCGTCATCCTCCACATACGGTAACACGAAATCATATTGGAATACAATCCAAGGGCGCAAGCATTTTTGGCGCCGTTGCCGGGGACCCAATGGTCCGCTCCCGCGTGAGTTTGCCTCGCGCCATGCCATTGTAAGTATCCCATTTCATTAGTACATATCGCTTAGTTTAATTTTGTTCAACTAGTATAGTTCTAAGAGCGGATACCTCTAACCAAACAGTTGATTGTTTAAATTGAGGTTTAACGAAGCTCGAGGAAGTGTCTTAGTCTTTAATTCTTGTCATATATATAACGCGGCGGCGGAATAGCCCCTCGGAACTGATTGTGGTGAGGCGGTGGTATAACCCCTCCAGTCTACTGTTGTTGGTGTATGCAAGTCTACGTTAGAGATCGTCATCGTAGAATCATTGATTTTGATAATCCATTTGCCGACATGGACGAGCGTGAGCAACCACCACCATAGCCACCACAAGAGCAGTCCATGCGACAGTATCTTAACCCCACGCGCCACGTACCACCATCACCCATTTTTTGGGTAAAATAGCTTGAAATTAAAAGAGGTTAAGCGAATATATAGCCTACAAGGGGCATACCCCAGGGAGGACGAAAGAAAAATAAAGAAAATAAAATTGTGTGATCCCCAGCACAACCCGCCGGGGTGGGAAAATAAGGGTACTGGCACATCCCGCCAGCATAGGTGGAAATAAGTAAAATGTAATAATCGTAACAGATAATTGCATAATGCCGTGCACAACCCGCAAGGCTAGGATAAAATCAAAAGCATACATAAATGAATACCAAGTAGTGAGTCCTATAGAGGCCCCACTGTAAGGAAAGTGATTTGCCCGTGCTCGCGTCTTATTAGCCTTGCTATCCAAAAGGAAAGAGAGGCGTCAAGGACATGAGCATGGGCAATGCAAAAGAACCATAACTGAGTAGTGATAGTGTCAAATGCCTCACCGAAGTAAGGAAAATACGAAGTGAGATAATATACTGCTACACATAACCTCAGTCCCGGTTGAGCCAAGATGGAAGGAACCCTAGCTCCGTGAATAGTCAGAAGGAGGCAAGACAGCCCCAGAGAGAACTCTGGCTCGAAGTAAGTCTAGGCCAACACGTGCAAACACACCTCCAGACAGACCCGCCATCGGCCTCGCCACATCCAACTAAAACTGCTGAAACAACAGACAGCCCCTGGACTAAGGAATCACATGTACAACAGAACATATCAACTCATATACTGAAAGAATAGCCCGTGGTGTATCAAACTATCAAGGATAGGGCTAGGGATAGGTGAGCTCCCCAACCAAGCTAAAGATCATGATTGACAGAGCCAGCCCCAAGGAAAATCCTGGGATCAAAGAAAACCAGTTCACCTCAATGTATAGCACATCTAATGGTAATCTCTGCCATCGGGCCCTGTACACACACAATCAACCAAACGGTGAAGCTATCCAAACCATAAATCCCACACCCGGTAAACGTAACAGTGCCCCTGTAATGAAAGCAGTACACGCAAAAGGAACTCGGGGTCAAAGGTGGATGAGACCTCCGAACCGTGCTATGATAGAACCATGACTATGGTCAGCCCTAGAATAGACTCCGTGCCCTTCGGAGAACCCCAGCCCGCAGAAACTTGGCCCATCAACCAAAGTAACCACGCCTCCAGACCTAAGTCAAATTCCACCAAATGCCGAAAACGGCCACAACCAAACTCCAATAGCACAACCGCTACCAAGCAGGAGAAAATAGAACAAGTGGACCTCCGCAAAGAATACAGAACACGCACAAGGAACACGGGGCCAAAGGTGGATGAGACCTCCGGACCATGCTATGGTAGATCAAAGTCTAGGGTCAGCACCAAAGTAAACTTCGTCCCCATCGAAGAACCTTGGATCATAGAACTCAAGCCATCAACCTAAGTAACTACGCCATCGGACCCCAAGTCAATCACTACCAAACGCCGAAAATCAGCCATAACCAAATACCTAATGCGCGACTATACCCAAGCAGGAGAAAAATAGAACCATTAATTAGGCCCACAAAGTGAATAAATTGTGAGACTTTGGGCCAAAACCCACTGATTTGATTTAATAATGTCAAAGAACCAGCCACTTGGGCCAATTGTGGACCAATGTTGTTGGTTGATGACCGAAATAAATGGATAGGCTACACATACAGTTGTGGCCCACATATCCAAGACCATGCGTGCATTAGCTCCCAACTCCCAAGTGCAGTACTACTTCAATTAAAAATCGTGGGACCACATGTAGAGATCTCACTTTACGTAAAAACAGACTATGGCCCGCTAACCAAAGGCCCAAACAGAATGTAGTTTAGCCAATACACGGTTCACAAACTTTGATTTTCCATGTGGTACAGTGGCCCACCGAGTAATTGGGAAACCCATTGACTATTGCACTTCATGCGTTAAACACAGCAAGGGACCCACAGCTTACTCTCTTGCAAATTCCATGTGTTAAAGTGGGGTAAGGGACCCACCCTTCCCATACTTGCATTATATAATGAGTAAAAATAAAGCCCACTGTTTTGCAGATTTCATGCGGTAAGGTGGGGTAAGGGACCCACCCTTCCCAAACGTGTACTTGCATAATCTAACGGGTTCAAGTAAAATCTGTAGCCCACACTTATCCCGAAATTTTGGTGTGGGTCCATTACTTGAGTACTACCCATACTTTCTTGTACCAGTCGCAGGTACACAGTAGAGACAAAACTCTCGTATATTGACTGAGAATGAACAACCACTCCTCTGCATTATCTCTACGAAATCATTAAGGACAGAGTAGAAATTACCTCTTTAAGTTTGCAAGTACTTCATGGAGGTTCGATTAAGATCCCTTTTGAACCAATCGATTTCTACAACTCTCCGACTGGTTGTTACTGCGTGAAGATGTTGGGCAAAACCCATTTTTCTCAGATCCCCTTTGTTGGGTTGCTAGAAACCGCGTATGACCCAACAAGCCACCTCGACATAGTTGAGCAGGGTGAACCTCAAATACCCAATCCTCTGAATCAGCCCAGACGAAGGAGTATTCAGATCCCCTTGCTGGTTGTTGTTGCTGTAAAAGAGTGATTAAAATCCCCCTTTGGATAGAAGTGAGACGAAATGATCCTTGAAAACCCAACATATGATTTGAACAACGAAAAAAATGGGCAGTGACGTCAGCATGGAGCTTCTCTCACTGGCGATTTTGACGATCTCGTTCTCCTCGTTCGAATGCTTCGTGATCTAGCCATGGGGGATGGGTCAATCTCGATGATGGAAGGTTTAGGAATCAAGACAGTCGACTCAAATGAGGTTCGCATGAAACAAAGACGCAACATCAAACCAAGATTTTCAATCCCCAATTTCTAGGGTTTCAAAGCCCACTTCAACCACTCCAGGAAAATCTACAGATTTGTGTTCCGTTCTTCACGATTCACCCATGGCTATGCCTACCGTCCAATATTCACCCAAAACCAGCTTTGTTCAGTCTAGTGTTTACTTGCAGAGGTCCATATCTGGTGCGAGCAAACCTTCTTCTCCATCATCACGGGATCCAGAATCAAATTCAGTGGCATTACACGCCCAAACCCTTAACCCATAAATCTCTAATCCGGTACTCTCCATCTCAGATCTTCCCGACGTCTCTTCTGCAGAAAACCCTAGTGCCCAAAATCCTAATCCTTATCCGACGACCGGGTCCAGCCCTTCTCGGAAACTTAAGGAGGTGTTTCAACAAGCAGGTGAGCAAATGGACAAGGCTGATCGTCTTGTCTCTCTGGTGCATACCATAGAAGATGAGATGCACAACACTGGGATTAATGTCAACTTCACTAAGCTTAAGGAACAAATCCTCCTGCAAGGATCTGAGTCCACTCTTGATGGTGAATTCGTAGAGGTAAATTGTAACTCACCTCGTCACTTCAGCAACAAAATACCCCATTCGGATATATCAGCAGCAAAGTCAGAACTTCCATTGAGAACAAAAACCCATCAAGAGCCAAAGGAGGTAAAAAATCAACCAAAAAACTGGAGTGCTTTGTTCAAGGCACAAGCTCCCTCTAAAGCAATGAAGTTATCTCATTATCCTGATGTTAAAAGGGGAGAAGATGCTCATGTAGATTTCGATGACTCTCAACTTGATGATGGGATGGGCAATCATTGTTTGATTGGGCATTTCTTGGATGGGAAAATGCCGTTGCCTCTACTAAGTGCCACGGCTAAGGCGGTGTGGAAAGATCATGGGAAATTCACAGTAAAACAGATGGGTTCATGTTATCTCTTTGAGTTTGAAGATGAAGCATCCAAAATGGGAGTTCTAGAAGGAGGACCGTATTTTTTCTCACGAAGATATCTGGTTCTAAAGGAATGGAAAAGAATGCTGGTTCCTAGCAAGAACCAACCCTCCTCTATTCCTGTATGGATCAAACTCCATCGATTGCCTCTGGAATTCTGGACAAATATTGGGTTCAGCAAAATTGGAATTGCGATTGGGAGACCTATCCATGTGGATGAAGCCACAGCAAACAAAAGAAGACTTGATTATGCACGCATCTGTGTGGAGATAGAAGCAGGTGAACATCTCCCCTCTGTTATTACCATCTCAGTGAATGATGAACATGTCATGATAGGGGTGGAGTATCAATGGCTCCCCCCTCAATGTGAGGGCTGCAAAGTATTTGGACATTCGTGTAGTTCCAAAACCACTATCAAACCAGCTACATCTCCAGAGGAATGGGTGGTTGTGGGCAAAGGCAAACTATCCTCAAGCTCAACTTTAAAGACTAACCTCACTGAGGAGGATTCTGGTTCACTTCCAACTCAATCAGAAATTCAGGGCTCCTTGATTGGTGTTGCTCTGTCAAAAAATGTCCAAACCCAAACTTTACCACAGCATGATACTAACCTATCTCTGGATCCATCCAGTTCAGAGGCAGTTAGCTCTTCCCATACCCCAGGTTCTGCTGTGACACTCTCAGTGAGACCATGGATGAAGAATTTGTGGTATATGACAGAGAAGTGGTTCAGCTTTCTAGCACTCCTGATAAGGCTAAGGTTACTCACTCAATCCAAGGAAGCAAAGGAACTACTACCCCTGGTTCAGGGGGTCAGAAGTTTTATGAGTCCAATAGTTCCAAGAAAAGGAGACTGAAGCAAGAGCGCAAGCTTCGCAAACAGGGAAGTTCCTGATTCATTCTCTTTCCTATCTATGCATGTATATTTATATTTAGTTGCATATATTTACAAGTCTTTCTTTTAACTGATATCAATGTCTAGCTCTTCTACCCATTTTGGCTTTTGGAATTTGCGAGGTCTCAATGATCCTCTTAAACAAAAGGCTGCAAAAACTTTTTTGAACAAGAATCAGTTGTCTTTGATTGGTCTGATTGAACATAAAATCAAGCAACCCAATATTAGGAGAGTAGTAAACTTTATGTGTCCTCATTGGCCATCTGTTAGCAATAGTATGCATGCCCTATTGGTAGAATTTTGATAACTTGGGACCCTAGTGCTCTGTCCATCACAGTGTTACATGAGTCCAGTCAACTCATTCACTGTGAGGTCCATGTTATTCATGAGGGGCATGATTTTCTGGCCACTTTTGTCTATGGTTCTAATGATCATAATGAGAGAAGGGACCTCTGGAAGGATCTCCTTTCTCTCTCTAGTAACAAGCCTTGGGTGGTCCTTGGTGACTTTAATATTGTTAGGACTCCCAGAGAAAAAGTTGGGGGGCAGAACCATTGGGCTCTTCAGATGGATGAATTTAATAATTGTCTGTACTCTTGTGGATTAGATGATCTCAGATTCTCGGGGAATCTGTACACTTGGTCTAATAGGCAAGAGGCCCCTAACTACATTTCTTCTAAATTGGATAGGGCTCTGGTTAATGAGGAGTGGCTTAAAGCACACACTTGCTCCAATGCACTCTTTCTCCCACCTGGTATATCCGACCACTCTCCTGCCATTGTCCATATTACTCCTCCTCCAAAACCATCCCATAAACCTTTTAAGTTTTTTGACTTCCTAGCTGACCATCCTAAGTTTCTTCCCATTGTTCAGGGGGTCTGGAGGAGGATTATCATAGGAAATCCCATGTTTTGTGTTTTTGAGAAATTAAAGATACTCCAAGTCGAATTCAGGAAACTTAATAAACAGGAATTCAGTGCTATTTATGACAGAGTGGTTCAATCTCAATGTATCCTGGAATCTCTTCAGACTAAACTTGGTAATGATCCCTCTGACATTGTCACACAGAGGGAGGAACAGTATGCTTACAAGCAATTTCTCAATCTTTCTAGAGCTGAAGAAAGCTTAGCTAGGCAAAAATCCAGGATTAACTGGATGAAGTTGGGTGACCAATGCACATCCTACTTTTTCAAATCTGTCAATAACACTAGGAACAAGAACAAACTCACTAGCCTTGTTCTTAGTGATTCATCTATTACACATGAAATACCAGTCATCAAAGAAGCTTTTGTTAGCTTCTACACTGGTCTCTTTGGGACTTCTCATAGTTCCCAATATCATGGTTCTGAAAGAGTCAATCATCTTATAAGCAGGAAACTTAACTACTCCCAGAGTCTAGCGATGGTCCAGGATATCACTGACAATGAAATCAAGGATACCCTGTGGGCACTTAATCCCCACAAAGCTCCTGGCCGTGATGGGTTTAACTCTGGTTTTTTCCAGAAAGCTTGGCCTGTGGTGGGGCATGAAGTTATATCAGCTATTAAGAATTTCTTTAGGTCTGGCCAACTTCTTGGCAAAGCTAATGCCACAGTTGTTGCCTTGGTTCCTAAAATTCCCAATCCTTCAAAAGTTGGGGATTTTAGACCAATCTCTTGTTGCAACACCATCTACAAATGCATTGCTAAGATCTTGGCCAGAAGGATCCAAAATGTTCTTCCTAATCTCATTGATCCAACACAATCTAGATTTGTGAAGGGTAGAAGGATTGCTGATAATATTTTTCTTACTCAGGAGCTAATGAGAGGCTACCACAAATCTTCTCCATCCCCTAGGTGTGCTTTGAAAGTTGATATAATGAAGGCATATGATAATGTTAGATGGGAGTTTTTGTGGGATATTCTACAGTCCATGAACTTTCACCCCAAAATGATCAGATGGTTACAAGCATGTGTAACTACTGCAAATTATACTCTATGCATTATTAATGGAGAGTCAACTGCAAGAGGGGGCTTAGGCAGGGGGACCCTCTCTCCTCTTACCTTTTTGTCATCATAATGGAAGTGTTGACCTGTATCCTTAAGGAGAAAGCCACTCTTCTTGATTTTCATTTTCATTGGAGATGCAGTAAAAATAAAATCATTAACCTTTGCTTTGCTAACGATCTTATGATTTTCTGCAAAGGGGATATGAGCTCTATTAAACACATTCATGACTCCCTCATTGAATTTGAAGCATTATCAGGACTGTCTCCCAACCCTGGGAAGAGTAGTGCCTTCTTTTCTGGGGTAGATCTTCCCACTAGAGAAGGCATTCTCTCCCTTCTTGAATTCAAGGAAGGGTTCTTGCCTGTGAAATACCTGGGTATCCCTTTAATTTCTACCAAGTTGAAACTTGAGGATTGCAAAAATATGATTGCAAGAATTACTGCTAGAACAAAAACTTGGACTAATAGGGATTTAACTTATGCCGGGAGATTGCAATTGATTAAAAATGTTCTTTTTTTCCATGCAAACTTATTGGTCATCCCTTTTTATTCTCCCAAAGAAAGTTACTAAGGAAGTTGATTCCATACTTAGATCCTTTCTTTGGTCTGGCCCAGATCTCAAAAAGTCTGGTGCTAAAAGAAATTCAAGTTTGGAACAAGGCTGCAATTTCAAAGCACATTTGGTATCTCATTTCTGGTGGTGAGCAATCAATGTGGTGTCAGTGGGTCAAGTCATACTTGCTTAGGGATAAAAGCTTTTGGGAAGCTAAGGTCCCTAGCAATCCTTCATGGATTTGGAGGAAAATGCTTAATTTGAGGTCTCTTGTTCAGCCACACATTAAGGTGTCAATTGGCAATGGCAAGAATACCCACTTGTGGTATGACAATTGGCTGAGTTTGGGCCCCCTTGCCCAAAGATATGGGCCTAGGGTTATCTATGACTCTGGATTATCTAAGGAAGCTATTGTAGCTGCCATCATTAGAGACAATTCTTGGGCTTTCCCTGTTACTCAAACTTTTGATCTCAATGAGATTAGATCCAGTTTGCTCTCTTTGCCTAATCCCAATAAGGACCTGGATGACCATACTGCTTGGTCCCTCAATACCAATGGAAAATTTTCCATATCTTCAATGTGGAATCAACTTAGAACACCCTTTCCTAAGGTTGGTTGGGTTAAAAGCATCTGGTTCCCTGGCCACATTCCCAAATGCACTTTCATCACTTGGATTGCCATTCAGCAAAGACTCTACACTGAAGACAGATTAGTGTTATTTGGCACTAAAGCTGTGTCATGTTGCTCTTTTTGCCTTGGTGTTGAGAGTCATGACCACCTCTTCTTTAATTGCCCTTTTACATCACAAGTGTGGTGTAAAGTCCTCTCTCTACTAAACATTATTTGGCCCCCTAGGTCTTGGGAAAATTGGATCATTCAGATATCATCAACCAAAGGCAAATCTCTTAAGTCTCTTATTCTCAAATTGGCTTTTACCACCACAATCTATCAAGTTTGGATAGAGAGAAATTTTCGCAAATTCCAAAGCAAAGCATGTCCAAACCCCATTATAGTAAGTAAAATATACTCAATGGTTAGATATAGACTAATGTCCCTGAATAGTCTTCCTCATGGTCCTCAGTCTTCATCACTACTTGCTAAATGGGGCATATCTGTATTTGATACATCTAGTGCATAGAGAGTATTACATTTGATATTGATATATTGATTGATTTATTGCATACCTGGCTTTGTTCTATGGAACAAGATCTTTTTTTTTGGGTAAATAAGCTTGAAATTAAAAAAGGCTAAGCGAATGTACAGCCTACAAGGGGCATACCCCAGGGAGGACAAAGAAAAAAAAGAAAAAGAAAAGAAAATTGGATGAAATAAAGGGGTGGTCACTAGGACTACATGAGGAAAACATAGGGGAATTACAAGATAAGCCAAAAAAACTACTATGGCAATACCAATGAAAGCATCCTAACTACAGCAACAATCAAGAGTAACAACAATTGCAACAGTAGTAGCGGATTGCAACAGCCCTTGCAACCCGAATAATATCAAGAGTAAACAACACGTGTGAGCATTCAGTACAACAGCTCTTGTACTGAATATATAAATATAAACAATAGATTGCAACAACCCTTGCAACCCACATGATATCATTATGCATGGAAACGTGGGAAGTACATAAAACAAACAACATAATAACCGTGTGGAGGCAGAACAGCAATCCAGTTGATAAAGCAACACTGCTCACTGCTGCAGCAAATCAGACCACAGTGGACAGCAGTGGATAGCAAAATGAGTGAGTAGAATGCCCATGATAATTGACCCCTCCATGGAACTGGACACATCAGCAGAAACTGGACACAGCAGCAGAAACTGGATGAAGCAGTAGAATACAGCTCTGGACAGTAGATCTAATCATAGATATAAGCATGGGATAGAGGAAAGAGATGAGAATTCCCTTTAGTGATTGGATTTTGAAGAAGACAGTTGTCTGGCCATTTTTTTAGCCTTCTTTTGTTGCTTCTTTGATCTTTCAGACGTTGGTACATCACTTGAATAACACTCAGAGGGATACTTGACTAGTGAGGGAGGACTTTCATAGCCAGTAACATCTTCAAAATTGGTATCAATGACACCTTCAGTATAGGAGTCCTTATCTGGGGGAATAGCATTATCCAGTATATGAAAGTCTTCCTCTTGGTTCTCTTCAACAGGAGGGGTGGCCTCTTCCAATACATGGAAGGAATTGGAATGAAGCCTTTGCAACAAAGAATATGCCATTTTGGATTTTGAATCACGGTTGAGGTTAGCAATCCCAATAGGCCTGTTTGTAGGAAGGGACGGAGTAACTCTTTGAGTACTACAGTTTGTTGGGACATGAGTTGGGTGGGCAGGGGTATTTGGCACCACTACGGGAGTTGGAGATGGGTGCTTTTGCTGGAGCAAAGGGGCTGCAGTTTTGTTAATAGAAGTTGAAAAAGGGGTCACTGAAACTGAATGGGGGGGATAGCTGGAGGCTTGGGGGCATTCTGAGTAGTATTTAGGGGGGGTTTAGAAAGATTCAATGATTGATGAGGGTGGGATACAGACTTGTTTTCAGAGGTCAAGCTAACATTGGAAAGCTTCCCTTTGCCTACTATTAACCAGTCATCTTCACCACCAGGAGGTGGGGGTTTAGCATCAGCTTTTGATTGGCAAGTATGACCAAACACATTACATTTTTGGCAGCTTGAAGGTAACCATTGGTACTCAATCCCCACTGTCACTGAATCAGCTTTGACTGCAATAGTGATATCATTTGGGAGTTCATCTGCTGCATCTACTTCAATGCAAATACGAGCAAAATCTAATCGTTTCTTCGTTGCTGTGGCCTCATCCACATGGATAGGCTTCCCTATGGTACTGGCAATCTTGCTGAAACCCACTTCAGTCCAGAATTCGAATGGCAGACGATGAAATTTAACCCATACTGGAATTGTAGGTGGGTGGTTTGTGGCGGGAACTAGCATTCTCTTCCACTCTTTGAGGACCAGATATCTTCGAGAGAAGAAGTAGGGTCCTCCTTCCAAAACCTTTAATTTGGATTCCTCATCCTGGAATTCAAATACATAACATGAGCCAATTTGTTTCACAGTAAATTTCCCATGAACCTTCCAGACTGACTGGGCTGTTGACCTAAGCAACGGTAAAGGCATCTTCCCATCAAGGAAGTGACCAATTAAGCAGTGGTTCCAATCACCATCGTCTAGCTGAGTTTCATCAAACTCCACATAAGCATCTTTGCCCTTTTGAAGTTCAGGAAAGTGGTGGAGTTTCAGGTAATTAGAGGGAGCTTGAGCAGTAAACAGGGAGGCCCATTTATTTGGCTTGCCCTGATTTGGAATGAAATGAGGTTGGGGATTAGGGTTAGGGTGAGCATTTGCTTCTTCATGGATGCTTTCTGGAATTTGTGTGTGTATAGCAGTGGGAGTTAGGGTTTGGGTCGAGATGTTACTATTGGAAGTGATGGGAACCCCTAGCGGACGATTAGGGGAAGAACTGTACCTGGGTTGAGTTTCTGCAAGCTGAATGAGATTTTCGTTGACAAGATCCATTTCTCCTGGAGCGCCAGATTCCTCAATTTCCAAGCCGTCGAAAGTAAGAAGAGGATTCTGCTTCCTTCGCACAGTATAGGAATCCATCGCCTCGGATCCGGTTGTTGCCAAAGATGAGATGGGGATCACCGATTGAGGAAGATTAGGGAAAGCTTCTGGGTTTTGTAGATCAATAGGTTTAGAGAGTGTGGAGTTGGTGGTGGGGTGAGTTACAATAGGTTTTGTCCGTTGAGGAGAGACGACTGCATCTGCAGAGGAGAGACGACTGCATCTGCAGAGGAGAGACGACTGCATCTGCAGAGGAGCTCGAGTCGTCGGCTGAGGGAGAAGATACCGAAGTTGGAATCCGAACAGGGCTAAACTTGGACTGAGGAGTTGAACCCCTTTTCTGATTCCTGCGAATTTCATTGGAGTCCACTGCCTTAGATCCTAGATTAACCGGTGTTGTGGTGGGAGATTCAGCCATATCTAGGGTTTGCACTGAATCGCCTAGAGAATCGACTTGATCGCCTTAATCGCCAGGGATGATGACGTCAGCCATTTTCAGCAGCTCTGACTATAGCCTCTATGGAACAAGATCTTGTTACTGTTATTGTGGCAATTTGCAGGCCCAGGTCCAGGGGCTTGCTCTTGATCCAAGATTTGTTGAGCCTCCAATTGAGCAATGGATGCTATTTATCTCCAATGAATATGGTTCAACAAGGCATTGGTGATCAGTTTGGGCATCTTAAAGAAATCAGCCTGCAGCAATGGTTTAGCAAGGGATGTGACAGTGGATTCAAGAAGGAGCACATCAATTGCACTATTGTGAGTATGGTAATTATGTTAGGCTCTTCAAGTGAGGTATGAACATCTAGGAGCTCTTGCATCGTGCTTTATTGATGTCATATGGGTTGCAAGGGCTGTTGCAATCCACTATTATTGCAATATGTTGTTACTATTGTTGATGCTAGTGATATTGCTTTATGCCTAGATTGCATTGTGCTTTATTGATGTTATTTGGATTGCAAGGGTTGTTGCAATCCACTACTAATACAGCCTGTTGTTACTCTTAGTGTTATTGCTTTATGCCTAGATTGCATTGTGCTTTATTGATGTTATATGGGTTGCAAGGGCTGTTGCAATCCACTATTATTGCAACCTGTTGTGCTGTATTTGGGTTGATGTATCTGGTGTTATTTCCCATAGTTTTGAGTGCCATTCTGCTGCATTAGAACCCTATTTGGGAGCCCAGATCATAGTGTCCAGCTGTGATGCCATTGTATCACAGATTTCCACTACCTTGAGTTACTCAATGCCCTGAGTAGCTGCTGCTGTGAGGTGCAGCTGCTGCCCAGAAATGATCTTGCTGGATTTTGCCCATTAGGCTATGAACTGCTGCCCTTGTATGGTCTTGCTGGATTCTGTACACTGACCTCACTAGTATTCTGATACTTTAGTTCATTTTCTGTTGTGGAATGTACTGGATAGGGTCATTTTCACCTGGGATACCACATTGTCAAACAAGATGCTGTCCAAATTCTGTTAGGATGAGGTGATCTATTCAGTGGTGAAATGGGCCTAGCCTAGGGGGGCTGTCCCTTGGCATGTCTGATCCCTTTTGGGAGGGGGCTTCCTCCCGTGCCTAGCCTGGGGGGGTTGTCCCCTGGCATGATTGCTATGTTGGGCATCTAACCTTGTCGCTGGGAATCTCTTTTGCTGTGTCCTTGCTGCTGTTGGATAATACTACTGGATAGCGTCATGCCACTGTTGTGGTATTCATGTCTGTTGTTGTGACTACTAGAGCCCGAGCTATTGCTCAGATGGAATCAAGTATCAAACTGGAACTCTTTTGTTCCTGTATTAACTTTGTAATAGTTAGTGCCTTTTGTCATATGTATCCTGTCCTTTGTTCAAGTCTCTTTTGATTGTTTCTCCTCCATCTCCTTTGATGGGCTAGAAACATTTAGTTATCATTTTATATAGCTAGGTTTGTAGCTTATGCTAATTGCCCTTCCCCATTGTAGCCTTGTTGGCCATCCTTTTGTTTCATTATTGTTTCCTTTCTTTTCTTTGTTTTGTTTTGTCCTCCTGGGGTATGCCCCTTGTAGGTTGTATATCCGCTTTGCCTTTTTTTCTATTTCAAGCTATTTTTACCACAAAAAAAAACCCAACATATTGTTAGATTTTTATAAAAATTATCAAAGGAGATAAGGGGGAGTGCATTCTCTCTCTAATCTAGAGAGAGAAGCTCTCAACCCCTTTTTTTGGTTATGTATCTCAACTCTCCAGATGGGGTTGCATGGACCAGACTTGAAGTGTATTTCACACCATCACCCATTGTTCATCCCACACCCACTGCCAATCATGTTGTTTACACGATTAAGCCCAACACAATTTCCATGTTGCCAGTTTTTTATGGTATGAAATCTCAATGCCCTTACGATCACGTGAGGGACTTTTTGGATCTTGTGAACACGCTTGTGACTGTAGAGGTTGAGCTTGAGTCCGCACGCATGAAATTATTTCCTTTTTCTCTTAAGGACCAAGCCCAAACATGGCTTTCAACTCTAAAACCGCTTTCCATCACTTCATGGGAAGAAATGCATGATGAATTTCTTAAAAAGTACTACCCTATGCATAAAACTGTGGAGATGAAAAAGCGCGTCTCCAACTTTGCTGAAAAACCAAATGAACCATTTTTCGCTGTTTGGGAGAGATTTAAAAATCTTTTAACTGCTGTCCCACATCATGGTTTTTCGGTCAAGGACAAGGTCACGTTTTTCTATGAGGGCATTTCACAAGGCACTCAGCAATTCATTGATACCATGTGCAATGGCGAATTTTTAGCCAATAATCCTCAGGGGTGTTATGATTTTATTTTTTTTGGATAAATAAGCTTGAAATAAAAAGAGGGCAAACCGAATTTACAGCCTACAAGGGGCATATCCCAGGAGGACAAAGAAAGAAAAGAAAACAAAAGAAAGTAAATGAGCTTACGCTAACTGGCTACTAGTAAATAGCCTGAATGTTTCCTAACTTTCTAGAGAGTTGGAAAAGAAACAGACAACAAATGCAGCTATAAGGTTGTACAATAGCTTTAGCAAACTCAGCAGTAGAAGTGAACAATAGCATATTTGACACCATGAGGTGAGTATCAGAGTAGTGCAGTGGCAATCGTAGCAATGGGCTTCCAACAGCAAGTGCTATTGGGAAGCCACATAGGTGATCCAGAGTACTGTACAACATAAGACTGCAGCAGTTAAAAGTAGCAACCAGAGGTGCAGGATTCAGGGTGCTATAGTAGTAACAGAAGTGCTGCTACCAGGTGCAAAAGCACCCCATATGGGAGGACGCCCCCTCCCCAAGGGGATCATACATTGTCTAGGGACAACCCCCCAAGACTAGGTTAAATCAAAGTGATCCTTTTACATTGGTCGTAACAACTCAACAATCCATAAGAGCAATCTGTCTATCCATAGTATCCTCACAATAAGAAATGGACATTGCCTTGGAATGGCAGCACAGAATCGCAACAGTAGTAACCTTGTATAACATCGTAGTAGCAGTGAGTAACTTGTTTCAAAATGGAAGAACCATGGCAAGCACTACAAGTGCAGCTGGCAACAATGGAAGACGATAGTATCAAATGTTGCAGTGAACAATCACTGCCTAGGCAGCAGCACTGCTGCCCAGAATCGTGGCCCAAACTGGAGGAAGTGGAAATCTGTGGCACAATGGCATCACAACTGGATACCATGATCCGGCACCCAAATGGTGTTCTAAAGCAGCAGTATATCAAGAGCAGCAGTACAACAACAATCAAGAGTAACAACAAGTTGCAATAGTAGCAGCGGATTGCAACAGCCCTTGCAACCCGAATAATATCAATAGGTTCAGGATGCAATAGTAGCAGCGGATTGCAACAGCCCTTGCAACCCGAATAATATCAACAAATGCAGCCTTTATGCAGAAGCATACACTCCAATATAAAACAATCTAATGGCTCAAACAGCAGCAGAGAACAACAGAGCATAGTGGAAACAAGAGTAAAAGTAGGGAATAACAGTCCTCAAAAGATTTGATATCCTAGCTTTAGTGGCTCACCTTCTTCACCCTAGGATTCTCACAACTTCTTATCTCTCACTACAGTGCCAAACCCCCTCAGCTAATCCTCACAAGATTCCCCCACTTCATATTACCTCCACTCACAAGGGAAGTCTGGGGCACAATCACTCAGCTTGGGATACACACATTTTAGTAGATCACACAACTCAATGATGTGGACAAACTTGCCGAGAACAACCAGTCGTGGGATTATGCGGATCCCTCAGACAAGATCTATCATCCGGTGAGTGCGAGTGCGAGTGCCAATCAAGGTTCAGGTGAGAGAGGGAAGTATGTGCTTAAAGAACAAGATGATTTAAATTTTAAGCATTCCCAAATCACTAAGAAGTTGGAAAATCTAGAATTGAAAAGTGTGAAGGAGTGTGTGCTTTGCGTAACCCAAGGGCATTCAACCGATGATTGCCCGACTTTTCTGGGCTTGAAGGAAATCCTTCATGGTGGGGTAGCGGAACAAGCGGAGGTCAATGCCGTTGGTCAACGGTACGACCCTTTTTCAAACACCTATAACCCCAGAACTAAGGACCATCCTAATTTCGGTTGGGGGGGAACAAATCAAGGGCAAGCTCAAAGGCCACCCCCGGCCTATAACCAAGGCTATCGACCACCCCAAGGTCAAAATCAAAGCCAAGGTCAAGCTCGGTTCTCCCCAAATCAACAACACCATGGGTCTAATTTTTATATACCACCTCAAAAGCGCTCATTGAAAGAAACCATGCAATTCTTTATCCAAAGTCAAACGGTTACCAATGAGCAAAATGCTCATGCGTTGAGAGAGATCCAAGGTCAAGTGACTCAGTTAACCACGTCCGTCGGGCAGCTTCAACAAGAGAAGGGAAAGTTCCCATCTCAACCACAAGCAAACCCCCAAGGAGTCCATTTGGCGTGCACCACGTCGGGCCAAGACCCGAATAATCTTGAGCAAGCCAAATCGATTTCCGTCTTGAGAAGTGGTAAGGAGATTGATAAGACTATCCCTCCAAAACCTACTCCTCCCGTGGTTCCTTCTCTTCCGGTTGTTGCCACCAAAGGTTGTGGAGCAAGAGTCTCCCGTTTGTCCGTTTCCGGCACCTTATCCCCAAAGGTTGAAAGTGCCGGCCAAGCCTTCTTTGAACACCGGTGTGTATGAGGTTCTAGAGCAAGTTAAGATCAACATCCCTCTTTTGGATGCCATTAGAACCATACCCTCTTATGCTAAATTTCTTAAGGACTTATGCACTGTTAAACGCAAGTTGAATGTCCAAAAGAAAGTTTTTCTAGCTGAGCAAGTGAGTTCCATCATCCAGACCAACATAGCTCCCAAGTACAAAGACCCCGGTTGTCCTACTATTTCCATTGTCATAGGGGGTAAGAGAGTTGAGAGAGCTTTGCTTGATTTGGGTGCGAGTGTGAATTTGCTTCCGTTTTCGGTGTATGAGGAATTAGGCTTGGGAGAAATGAAACCCACGAGAGTGACGCTTCAATTGGCGGATCGTAGTATCCATATTCCTAAGGGTTTAGTAGAGGATGTCTTAGTCCAAGTGGACAACTTTGTCTACCCTGTTGACTTTGTAGTTCCTGATACTTGTCTCGTTGCTAACGCTTCACAAGCACAAACACCCATCATTCTCGGACGCCCCTTCTTGGCGACTTCCGATGCGGTCATTCATTGTCGTAATGGGTTATTGAACATGATCTTTGGGAAAATGAAAATGGCGGTGAATGTGTTTAATATTGGGTCTCAAATGGGAGACGATGATGATGTTCACGAGGTGAGTTTAATAGACACTTTGGTCCAAGAGCATGTAGACACCATACTTTATAAGGATCCACTTGAGGTTTGTCTTACCGCCGATGAGGCATCGTTTTTTTTTTTTTTTGGGTAAATAAGCTTGAAATAAAAAAAGGGCTAACCGGATGTACAACCTACAAGGGGCATACCCCATGGAGGACAAAGAAAAGGAAAGGAAATACAGCCAACACATCCCGTTGGGGAGGAAGGCCAAAACAAAATGTACAATAAGTAGAGTCTTCTAGAGATGTTTCTCTCCCATCTATCAGAGGAGAGAGAAACACCACAGAAAATTGACTTGAATTGCTTGAACTTAAAACTTGATGCTTGAAGCTTGAACATGAAATTTGCTGCTTGACCATGATACTTGGAATTGCAAATATGGCTTGGGGCTTGGAATAACATGGCTTGAACATGATACATGGGCTAAACTTGAGCTTGAGACTTGGCTTTGCAAATATGGATTGGGACTTGGAGTAACTTGGGAGAACTTGGGATAGAGCACCTGCAGCAACAATGGGCCTTTACAATTGCAAGACTGCTGCTGCATCGCCAATACTGCTGCTGCACAATACGGCAGCACCATACAAGACTACTGCTGCTGCTGCATAGAATCCAAAACTACTGCTGCATCAGCTGCATCAACTGCAGCACTGATCTGCTGCAAATGATCCATGCTACTGCAAACTGCAAACTGGATGGAAACTGCTGCTGCAGCAACAGATGTGGATCTAGGATTCACTAAAGATGAGGCCGGTTGCTGCCCAGATTGTGGCATTCCTGGGGCACAGCAGCACTTTGGGCATGGACACCTTAGGAACGGGAGGATATAGCTAACAGAAACGGGAGGACGCCCCCTCCCATAGGGGATCAAACTTTGCTAAGGGACAGCCCCCCTAAGCTAAGCTACATCTCCTAAACATTGTCCAAATACAAACAACACATTGAAAACAACAGCTCTGCCCATAGAGTGGCAGTCCATAAAGCAACATAATATCATCCCACTATTCTACAAGTACATAATGAGCATAAACTGTCCAGAAACTAACAGCAGCCAGTGTTCACACTTTCAGTATACAACATATAGAATGCAACAGCCCTTGCACTCCGTATAACAATGCGAGATGCAAACTTAGTCCACAATTGAAAAAAGACTCACTACTAGATGCATAATTGCGTAAACTGTCAGTATACCAACATACAGAATGCAACAGCCCTTGCACTCCGTATAACAATGCAAGATGCAAACTTATGCAATATCAAAGTAGAAAATAAAGAGGAGAAGAATAAGGACCCATTGAATTGAGGCCTCACACACCTAACTCCCTCAAATTCTCACCCTCCCCCTCTACTTTTGTGATCACAATGAGTCCAAAGGAAAACCATCTCCCTCCACTCACACAAATCACCCACCATAATGTTTCACTCTGAAGGAAAGGATGAAGCTCAAACCCACAACTCACGGGGAACACTCATAGAAGTAGATCACACATAATCTGATGAACTGCTGCAAAATATGGGCCTTCCGAGAACTGGGCAGAGATAAGATAACAACCTGGTAATAGAAGTAACTAGAAGACTCCCAGATGACTTCCAATGTGATATGTGTACCTGCAAACATCACTTCCCAACTGGATACTAGCCCCACTTGATCCTGTCACTAAAATCAGTTAGAAAAGTAGATTGGTGGAAATAGGGGTAAGAATTCACTTATTATATGCCACCACATCAAGAATTAGCATTTATGTTCCAAGCTTCACACAAAAAGGAAGGACCTGTGGGCAACTTCGAGAGGGATATCAATCTACATCTGATTTCAGAACAAATTTTGCTTACCACAGTAGGGATTGGGTTCTGCACATTTTGGAATTTCCTGAGGTTCCTCTCTATCCAAATATGATAGAGAGTGACTGTAAAGGATAGTTTAATTAGGGTGCTCCTAAGTCCTTTGCCCTTGTTGTTGGACAGCAGAGAGACCAGACTTTGGAGAGTTTTTTTTTTTTTGGATAATTCAGCTTGAAATTAAAAGGGGGTAAGCGAATGTACAGCCTACAAGGGGCATACCCCAGGGAGGACAAAACGAAAATAAAGAAAGGAAAAAAATTGCGGACTCCCCGACACTACCCGCCGGGGTGGGCAACATGGATGTCCTAGCACAACCCGCTAGGGTAGGAATAAAATGGAAAAAAAAAAACCCATAATGGGAGCAAACGGGCACAAAGGCCCACAAAACTTTATCAGATATACCCTTTGCGGGTTGTTTTGATCGCACAAAAGGTTGTTTTTGCTATTCTATGGTTTTCCCGGATAAAAGGGGCGTGGGACCACAATGGTCAATTGATATTGAAAGGACCACACCGAAATGAGTCCTTCTCTGAGCCAAATGTCCCCAGGTGGGACCCAAGGAGGAGGCTACCAATAAAGCATTATGTGGATTTCCCGGATAATAAGGGGCTTGGGCCCACAATAGTCAACTGATGTTGAAAGAACCACACCGAAATCAGTCCTCCTTCTTTGCGCCAAATGTCCCCAGGTGGGACCCAAGGAGGAGGCTACCAAATATTTGATATGTTGCGTGTAACTCTCCCAAGGAGATCACTTTTTCAATGCCTGCACCAGACATACAGCTTAAAAGCGAGAAATTGTTTCAACCGAAAAGAAGGATGTGGCCCACATTATAACAGCAGACGGTCCCATTTTTGCGTGTAATTAGGACATCTATCCCAGATATCCCGTGAACCCATCAGTCTATTGGGTAAAAGTGTACCCACCACCAATCTAAACTGTGGGCTCAAGTGCTCTCAGCAAATTGCAATTGAAATTTCCAATTTGAACAACTTTTGGGCGCACAACTATCCCACAGTTGGCACCACTTGCCCCAATAATGTTTCACCCGAGAAAGACTGTGGGCTACTCCCTAGTCCCTTTTGACAAATAACAATTCCCACTTGCAAGAAGCAAGTGAGTTGCACTCTCTTCTTCTCTAGTAGTAAATAATGCAGAAAGCTCAGGATTATTTCCTTAACGACTCCAAACAGATCCATAAAAACGCATAAGAGGAGAGGACCAGCTTCAAACTAGAACCCATGATGGTATTACCACCTCTGCCGTGACATCGCGGCACATAACGGAGGTGAACTAGAACGCAGAATGCACGATACTGTGCCCCTACATGGAAATGCACCTGTGTGAACCCGAAGGAGTCACTGCAAATCTAGGGACTGGTGGATGTTGAGAGGTCGTGGACTGAAGAAGAGCCCAACTGATTTTTGGAGTAGGATGAACTCCATGGATTTTTTATGCTCTGGGGTGAACTCAATGAATTCACCACCTGTTGAAGACCATCTTGTTGCTGGGTTTGTGCATCTTGAGAGAGATTACCCAGGAAGTCGACCCCCATCAAGACTTTGGTCTTCAATGAACCGTTGGTAGATAGATGGAACCGAACCATAAATGGGGTATGATGGAACCGAACCATTTTGCGTGATAGATGTGGATCAAATCCACACTGGATGGATAAAAGCCAAGCAAAATACTTGGTGATTGGTAAAAATTGACAGGGAACTAAGAGGAGTGCATTCTCTCTCTAAAATCTAGAGAGAGAAGCTCTCAACTCTCAACTCTTTCATTTCCGCTTTCCCCTGACTTTGGAGAGTTTGGGGTTGCCAATTGAGGTGTGACTTAAGAGAAACAGTGTCCCATACTTCTTTGGCAAAAGAACAATTGAAGAAAAGATGATCATGATCTTCATCCTCATTGCAGAAACTACAACAAGAGGAGTCTTTGATGCCAAACAGAACAAGCCTATCCTCAGTGGACAGCCTGTTCAGAATGGCAAGCCAGCTGATTAGACTGCACTTGGGGATGTGAGCATGAAACCATACAACATGGCTCCAGTCAATGGTGGGAAAATGGGTTCTTAGATGGTCCCAAAGAGAGGAAACAGTAAACGAACCACTATTTCCAAGAGTCCATCTACAAGAGTCTCGCATGAGATTAGAACTGGAGAGATTGGGAAGAGCATTCCTAATCTCATTTAATTCCCAAGTCTGAGTGATGGGAAATTTCCACATAGTGGGGTTCAACAAAATGGCAGAAACTTTGGTGTCATCTACAAGGCCTGAATCATAAACAATACGATTGCCAAACCTTTCAACCAAAGGGAGATAGAATTCCCATCTCCAATCTTGTATTGGATAAAGGGTTGGACATTAGGACGAAGCTGGAGCAATTTCCTCCAAGTCCAGGATGGACTACTAGGCATTTTGACATGCCAGAAACTCTTTCCTTTAAGTAAATAGGACTTAACCCACTGGCACCACATGGATAGCTCACCACCTGAGATCAGGAACCATATGTGTTTGGCCATAGCAGCCTTATTCCAGACTTGGAGAGACTTGAAGCCAAGGCCTCCCTCCTTTTTGGGAGAACACAAATGTTCCCAAGCCACTTTAGCCCCCGTATGCTTAAGATCAGGTCCAGTCCAAAAGAATGCTCTAAGGATAGACTCAACTTCCTTAATAACTTTCTTAGGAAGAATGAAAATGGATGACCAATAAGTCTGCATAGAAAACAGAACTGATTTAACCAATTGTACTCTTCCAGCATAGGATAAGTACTTGTTCGACCAAGATTTGGTACGACCAATGATCTTATCTATGAGGACTTGACAATCTGTGTATCTTAATTTTGTGGAAATGAGGGGGACACCCAAATATTTCATAGGAAGGATCCCCTCCTTGAAACCCAGAGTTTCAAGAATTGCAATCTTTATAGTAGTGGGAACACCAGAGAAAAAAGCATTGCTCTTCCCAGGGCTAGGTACCAGACCAGATAGGGAGGCAAATTCAGTGAGGGCCTCTTGAATGCATTTGATGGAGCTCAAATCCCCTCTACAAAAAATCATGAGATCATCAGCAAAACAAAGGTTGATAATTTTGGTTTTATCACACCTCCAATGGTAGTGGAATGCTGTGGTGAGTGACTGCTCCCTAAGGAGCTGGGTGAGCACCTCCATAACAATAACAAAGAGATAGGAGGATAGAGGGTCAAAAGTCAAGCAGTAACCGGGGGGGGGGGGGGGGGGGGGTTGAGAGCTTCTCTCTCTAGAGAATGCACTCCCCCCAACCCCAAAAGCTACTGATATTTTTGATAATTTGACCCCAACATCTGTTTACAGAATGGGTTTACACCATTCACGCTCAAGATTTGAGCACAAATCCTTTTGGATTCATCGGGTTATATTCCATGGATGGGAGGAACCACTGTCAATCGGCCAAAAAAGGGATCTGGAAAAATCCTATCCACTTTTCTCTCGCATGTCCTATGTCAAAAGGGGTTTTCTACCCCATGGAGGTCTACTCCACAAAGAAATGTTCCATTCTGGATTCTACCCCAACCTCTCCAAGTGACTCAAAAGGAGCACTCATCAAGCCTCAAGTAACTCAGATCCATAGCCAGAGAGCACCACTCGGGTGCTTCACAGTTCCAGGTTTGGCTCCATTTGGCTTGTTCTTCTTTACGTATCAGTTCAGTCCGTTAGGTGACGAGATGTCACGGCGGAGTGGTAATTCCATTTTGGTTTCTGGCGTTGTGAAGTTCAAGTTGTTTGGGAGTTGGACCTTTTTCGGTTATGCGGCTGTGTTGGGGGTTCTTTGTACGAGAGTGCTATGGGTCTGATTTCTGATTATTGATTGAGTTTTACTTTACTTAATTTTATGGATTTCAACAATACGTGAAGGTTCTCTGGGTTCTACCCCAAGTTGCAGTAAAATGGTTTAGATCTCTAACGAAGATGATAAACAGTGGCAAAATCTGGAAAGTGGGGACCACGGTTCAATGCCTAGCCATTACACGAAATGTAAGGCAGAGTTAGCCTTTGGTCAAAAGCTGGAACACATGGGGCACGTGCAGACTTGATAGCAAAAGTAAGGACTACTGTCCTTTTCTTCAACATTACACGCATAGCCACAATTTCAAAATGCCAAACATTGGGGTTTGGCCCCACAATGTACTTCTCGTTAAAGGCATGTTAAGAGACTGGGGGCTTTGGTTCAAGGATCCCAAGTTATGTCCCTTTCGGTGCTAGCTGGCCCACTTTCATTACCAAAATAAAGGACCACTGTCCTTTTCTTTACCAAAATACACGCATGAGCTCTTGGGCCCACAAAACTTGTTCTCGATCAAGACTTGGTAACAGCAAATACAAGCTAGCGGTGCCAGACTACTTCTCGAAAAGCAGCCTTTGGTGGGGCCTCTCAATATCCTTTGGTCCCAAGCGGTGAACCCTTGTATCCGGATCATTACTACCTGGTCCAAACGTAAAGCCGCAGCAGTAGCTAAACTACCCAAAATTTTGGTCAGTCTTTGTACTGGTTATTCATACTTATTCCCATCCTTGCGGGTTGTGCAAGGACATTCTATTTTCCCACCCCGGCGGGTTGTGCCGGGGAGTACGCTATTTTTTTTTTTTTTTCTTTTCTTTATTTTGTTTTGTCCTCCCTGGGGTATGCCCCTTGTAGGCTGTACATTCGCTTAACCCCTTCTAATTTCAAGCTAATTTACCCAAAAAAAAAAAAGGATAGAGGGTCTCCCTGCCTCAATCCTTTTTTCCCCATGATATTGCCAGTGGGCTCACCATTGATGCTCAGGGTGTAATTTGTTGTGGTGATGCAGGCCTTGATCCAATTGATCATGAGGGGATGGAAATTCATGGAATGGAGAACATCCCATAGGAATTCCCATCTAACATTATCATAGGCTTTCATTATATCCACCTTCAGTGCACATTTAGGAGCAGAGGAGTGCTTGTGATAATCTCTCATGATTTCTTGGGTGAGAAAAATATTGTCAGCTATCCTACGACCCTTCACAAATCCTGATTGGACAGGGTCTATGATATGGGGAAGGGCAATTTGGATCCTTTGAGCAAGGATCTTGGCAATACACTTGTAAATTGTATTACAACATGATATTGGCCTATAGTCCCCAACCTTGGATGGGTTAGGGACTTTAGGGACCAATGCAATGATAGTGGAATTTGCCTTAGTGAGAAGTTTGCCGGACCTAAAAAAATTTCTGATAGCAGAAGTGACCTCATGCCCCACCACATGCCAGGACTTTTGAAAGAAGTCAGCATTGTAGCCATCAGGACCAGGAGCCTTGTTGCAATTCAATGACATGAAGGTTTCTTTAATCTCTTGATTAGAAATATCAGAGACCATGGCAACCTTCTGATCATTGGTTAGTTTTGAAGCAATCAGCTGATTAATCCTGGTCGCACCTGAGTATTGGGAGGAGTGTGGTTTACCAAGCAAATTGGTGTAAAAGTCAACAAAGGTAGACTTGATAGTTATTGGATCATGAGTAAGGCTATCATCAAGAAGAACAAGGCTTGTGATTTTCCCTCTGTTTCTCTTGTGAGTGATGGACTTAAAGAAATAGGAGGTACATTGATCCCCAAGTCTGAGCCACTGAACTCTAGATTTTTGCCTAGCAAAACTTTCCTCCGCTCTAGCCAGTTGAACAAACTGTCTGTACAAAACTCTTTCCTGGATTTGCTTGGAGCTATTGGAAGGATCAGAGCCTAACTCAATCTGGACCGATTCCAGCTGATGTTTGATAGCAAAGGTCCTGGTGGAAATCTCACTATATTCTTTGGAGTTGAGCTTTTTAAGCTCTTCTTGAAGGAGTCTAAGTTTTGTACAGACAACAAACATTGGGTTACCAATGATAACCCTTCTCCAGACTCCTTGGACAGTAGGAATGAAGTTTGGGTGGTCAGCCAAAAAATTAAAGAACTTGAAAGGCTTTTTAATTTTCTTAGGATCAGGATTCATGGACACCACAACAGGTGAATGATCAGAGATGCCCGGTGCAAGGAAATGAGCACTAGAACAAGTATAGGTCCTCATCCAATGCTCATTAACAAAGGCTCTATCAATCTTAGTTGAGACAAAATGTGAAGAGTCCTGTTTATTAGCCCACGTAAAATGGCATCTAGTGTATTTAAGATCATCAAGATCATTGTGAAATATGCACTTGTTGAAATCCTCCATGTGGGGAGGCCAGTGACAATCCCCGCCCATTTTATCTGATTGGAATCTAGGAGCATTGAAATCTCCTAGAATGATCCAAGGAGTAGAACTCCTCCAAGAGGTGAGAGACTGCCAAAGATCATTTCTCTCAATATACGAGTTGGATCCATAGACAAAAGTAGCAAGGAATTGGACGTCTCCAGAAAGAGAATGAATCTGACAATGAATGGCTTGGTTAGTAAGACCAAGGACACTCACACGAACAATGGTAGGATCCCAAGTCACAATTATCCTACCATTGGGGGCTTGAATATTGTTGTGTACAAAGTCCCAAAAAGGAAGCATTGAATTCAAAATTCTAGAAGAGTTGAAATCCTTAATCTTATGCTCCACAAGGCCCAGAAGAGACAATTTATTTTTGTTAACAAAAGCTCTAACCTCTCTTTGTTTGATGGGGTCATTAAGGCCCCTCATGTTCCAACAGCCAAAATGAAGAGGGTTTATTGATACAGACATAAATGCTAACAAAAGAGGCACATAATAGGAAGAATTGACAAATGCCATACAAAATAGGGAAGGAGAAGGATTACCTCCCTTTGTAAGGGGTATTGAGGGTACCCCCTTTGGTAGTAGATTGGTTCTTCTTCTTGTTTTTCTTCTTGCTGCTGGTCATCCAGCCCTTATTATCATCAGGAGGATCAGGAGGCTGGGTATCCAAGATGCCTTTGCCATTTCCTTTGATCCCCATTCCTTCCAATGCTTCAGGACCAGATTCTGAAGTAGGAGTACTCAAGAGATTATCCAAGCTCTGCCCCAAGTTGGATGAGTTCTGCTTTAGAGGAGTAGATGTGGGGCTTGACCCAATTGAGAGATGCTCTTCCATGATCTTGCACTCAGAAGTAGAGCCTGAAGCATTAGGAACAGGTTTGGGAGTAGGTTCCAAAACATTGGAATCTTGTGGAGAGGGTTTAGGAGTGCAAGAGTGGCCAAAAACTTTGCACTTAGTACATCTCTGTGGGAGCCATTGATACTCCACAGCAACAACAACTGAAACATAAATGTAATAAGGCTTAGAAAAAAAATAAACGATGTCTTCCCCTTCTCTCTCTAGGCGATCTACGAAACCCTAGATATGGAGGATTCGTCTGCAATAGCCTTGGTCGATGATACCACTACCCTCTCTGGTGGTTTGGGTAAGCAAGCTGTAGACTCAATCGATCTACACAAAAGGAACAGGAATCTACACCAAACCCCACAGTCTCAGTCGATCCCAAGGCCTTCTGAAACTACTGTTCACATCTCCAGCGGAGGAGAAGATGCAAGTCAGGCGCAGATCAGATCGTTAACATCAGGTTTTATCTACCAAACTCCCACCAAACCCACCCCTTTCAAACCCCATGATCTTTACCCTTACGGCCTCAGAACCTCTAATTTCTCAGTCAATCATGGTTTTCAACCCTCAACCGCGGCTACAGTTTCAGGCGAGTTCCAGTCCCCAAAAAACCCTAATCTTCCATTATCAGCTATCTCACAAAGGGATCCCAACTCCTTGAACGAATCGTATTCCACTCCCTCTAAAGAACCAAACCTCTCTCACAGCCCCCACAACCCCAATTTCCAGGGTGCAGGTGAGCGGTTAAAGTGTGAAGAGAAAATCACTTCTATGATACAGACCATTGAGGAAGAAATGAAGAAATCCGGTATGAAGGTTGATCTCTCCCAACTTACAACTCAAATTAAATATCTTCAAGAGGGTCACCCCTTATCATTTTCACCTTCCCAGTATCTCGAAGGGGACTTTGTTGTGGTTGAGGATTCTCCAGCGTCTTCTCAAACCAAGGATGTTTCAAATCCCGGGCCTACTAAACCTAAAGATGCTCTTAACCCCAACCTAAAATCAGGGAAAACGCAGGACTGGTCCTCCCTTTTCAAAGCCCAAGCTCCTTCTAAGAGTATGAAACTTGAACACCATCCAGAGATGCAACGGGGTAAGGATGCAGTGATTGAACTTGTTGAATCTGATGTAGATAACTATTCCTGGAATCATTACTTAATTGGGTATTTTCTTGATGGGAAAATGCCATATAGTTTACTGTGTGCTACTGCCCGAGCAGTATGGAAGGAATATGCTCCTTCATCTATAAAGCAAGTTGGATCATGCTTCTTCTTTGTTTTCAAAGATGAACATTCTAAATTGAAAGTGCTGGAAGAAGGCCCTTACTTCTTTTCTAGGCGCTATTTAGTACTCACAGACTGGAAGCGTATGTTAATCCCCACAACAGCCCATCCACCATCTATTCCAGCTTGGGTCAAGCTCCATAAGCTTCCTTTGGAGTGCTGGACAGCGAAGAGTTTTAGTCGCATAGCCAGCTCAATTGGGAAACCACTTCATGTTGATAACGCTACAGCAAACAAGAAAAGGTTGGACTTTGCAAGGGTGTGTGTAGAGATCTCTGCTGGGGATGAGCTTCCTAGCGAACTGATGATAAAGCTCAATGGTGAATCTGTTGTAATCAGAGTGGAATATCAGTGGCTTCCACCTAAGTGTGCGGAGTGCAAGGTGTTTGGTCATAAGTGTAATCCCAAGCCAGCCCCTGTCCCAACTACACCCATGGTTAATTTGGGGGACCAGGTACTGGAAGCAGAAATCTCTAACAAAGATCCAGAGGTACAATGTAGAGTACTTGAGGCTCTGAACAAAGGGGAAGTGAGGCCCTAGATGCAGTCACCAAGGTGATGCAGAGTCCTTCTCAAGCCTCTTACCTTCCAGAGAAGGCTACTCCCCAAGGAGGGAGTATTGACCCTGTTCTTGCTGTCAAGGATAATGGCAAAAACATCTTGGATCCTGCACCTCCTGACCCTCCTGGTGATGACAAGGGCTGGACCTCCAGTAGCAAAAAGAAGAATAAAAAGAAGAATCAGCAACCTGCTCATTCTTCCAGCAAAGGGGGTGCCCTCAAGCCCCCTAACAAAGGGAGGTAACCATTCTCTCTCTATTTTGTCTGGCTATGTTACTACTTCCTATTACATGCCTTTTTGTTAGCATTTATCATGTCTTTTGCAATAAATCCTTTTCATTTTGGTTGTTGGAATATGAGAGGCCTCAATGACCCTATCAAACAAAGAGCGGTTAGGGCTTTTGTTAACATGCATTCTTTGTCCTTTTTGGGCCTTGTGGAGCATAAGATAAAGGAAATCAATTTACCAAGAGTTTTGCAATCAATGCTTCCCGGTTGGGATTTTGCCCATAACTATATTCATGCCCCCAACGGTAGAATTATAGTTGCTTGGGACCCTGCCATTGTCCATGTAAGAGTTCTTGATCAATCCAATCAAGCCATGCACTGCCAAATCCATTCTCTCTCCAGGGATATTCAGTTTTTTGCCACTGTTGTCTATGGCTCCAACTTATACTCTGAGAGGTATGATCTTTGGCAGTCCCTCACCTCTTGGAGGATCTCCTCCCCTTGGATTATTCTGGGTGACTTCAATGCTCCTAGATTCCAATTGGACAAAATGGGTGGGGACTGTCATTGGCCTCCCCACATGGAGGAATTCAACAAGTGTATTTCCCTTAATGATCTTGATGATCTGAAATATACTGGGTGCCATTTCACTTGGTCCAATAAACAGGATACCTCTCATTTTATTTCTACCAAGATTGATAGGGCCCTTGTTAATGAGCACTGGATGAGGACTTTCTCTTGCTCTAGTGCCCATTTCCTTGCACCTGGCATCTCTGATCACTCACCCATTTTGGTGTCACTGTATCCTGCTCCCAAGAAGGTGAAGAGGCCTTTCAAGTTCTTCAACTTCTTGGCTGACCATCCTGATTTCATTCCTATTGTTCAAGGAGTTTGGTCTAGGGTTATCATTGGAAATCCTATGTTTGTAGTCTGTACAGAACTCAGACTACTGCAAGAGGAACTCAAAAAACTTAATTCTAAGGATTACAGTGAGATCTCCTCCAGAACTTTGGCCGCCAAACAGCATCTGGAATCTGTTCAGTTAGAATTAGGCTCTGATCCTTCTAACACCTTCAAGCAAACTCATGAAAGAGAATTGTATAGGCAATATGTCCAGCTGGCCAGAGCTGAGGAGAGTTTTGCCAGACAGAAATCTAGGATCCAGTGGCTCAGACTTGGGGACCAATGTACTTCCTATTTCTTCAAGTCCATCACCCAAAAGAGGAATAGAAGCAAGATCACAAGTCTTGTCCTTACTGATGACAGCCTTACTCATGATCCTATAATCATCAAATCTACTTTTGTAGAATTTTACTCCAATCTACTTGGTAAGCCACACTCTTCTCAGTATGATGGTGCTACCAGAATTAATCAATTGGTAGCTTCCAAGCTATCCAATGATCAGAAAGAAGCTATGGTTTCTGAGATCTCTAACCAAGAGATCAAAGATACCTTCATGTCTTTGAATCCTAACAAAGCTCCTGGCCCTGATGGATACAATGCTAACTTCTTTCAAAAGGCCTGGCATGTTGTGGGGCATGAAGTCACTTCTGCTGTCAGAAACTTCTTTAGATCTGGCAGGCTTCTCACTAAGGCAAATTCCACCATCATTGCTCTGGTTCCTAAAGTCCCTAATCCTTCCAAGGTGGGGGACTATAGACCCATCTCCTGTTGTAATACAATCTATAAGTGTATTGCCAAGATTCTTGCGCATAGAATTCAAGTTGCTCTCCCTCACCTCATTGACCCTGTCCAATCAGGGTTTGTCAGGGGGAGACGGATTGTTGACAATATTTTTCTCACCCAAGAAATTATGAGAGACTACCACAAGCACTCTCCCACTCCTAAATGTGCCTTGAAGGTAGATATTATGAAAGCCTATGATAATGTTAGGTGGGAATTCTTATGGGATGTTCTTCACTCCATGAATTTCCATCCTACAATGATCAATTGGATCAAGGCGTGCATTTCCACTGCTAACTACTCTCTGAGTATTAATGGTGAGATCACTGGTAATATCATGGGGAAAAGAGGTTTAAGGCAGGGAGACCCCCTTTCCTCCTATCTCTTTGTTATTGTCATGGAAATTCTCACTCAGCTCCTCAGAGAACAGTCCCTTAAATCCACATTTCATTTCCATTGGAGATGTGATAAGACCAAAATTATCAACCTTTGTTTTGCTGATGATCTCATGATCTTATGTAAAGGAGATCTGAGTTCCATCTTCTGTAAAGCTATCCTTAGAGCTTTCTTCTGGACTGGCTCTGACCTTTAAGCATTCTGGTGCCAAAGTATCTTGGGAACACTTGTGTTCTCCTAAGAAGGAGGGAGGTCTTGGATTTAAATCCCTCCATGTTTGGAATAAAGCTGCCATGTAGGTTATCAAAAAAAAAAAAAAAAAGCTGCCATGTCCAAACACATTTGGTACCTTGTCTCTGGTGGAGAGCAATCCATGTGGTGCCAATGGGTCAAATCTTACTTGCTCAAGGGTAAGAGTCTATGGAAAATTAAGATGCCTAGTAGTCCTTCCTGGACTTGGAGGAAGTTGCTTCAACTTCGTTCTCTCATCCAGCCCTTCATCCAATACAAGATTGGTGATGGGATCTCTACCTCTCTTTGGTATGACAATTGGCACCCGTTGGGCCCTTTGGTTGAGAGATTTGGTAGTCGAGTAATTTATGATTCTGGGCTTGCAGAGGACTCCAAGGTCTCTGCCATTTTACACAGAATATCACAGTGGAATTTTCCCATCACTCAGACCTGGGAATTAAATGAGATTAGGAATGCTCTTCATGTACTCACCACTCCTATTCCTATGCATGATTCATGTAGTTGGACCCTTGGGACTAGTGGCTTGTTCTTTGTCTCCTCTCTCTGGGAGCATCTTAGAACTCACTTTTCCCCTATAGGGTGGAGCCATGTTGTTTGGTTTCATGCACACATCCCCAAATGCAGTATAATCTGTTGGCTTGCCATTCAGAACAGGTTATCCACAGAGGACAGACTTGTGCTGTTTGGTATTAAGGATTCCTCTAGGTGTAGTTTTTGCACTGAGGAGGAGGATCATGATCATTTATTTTTCAACTGTCCCTTTACTAAGGAAGTTTGGGACACTATCTCTCTTAGGTCACACCTTACATGGCATCCTCAACCTCTCCAAAGTCTGGTCTCTCTTCTGTCCAACTACAAGGGCAAAGGACTTAGGAGCACCTTGGTGAAACTTTCCTTCACAGTCACTCTCTACCACATTTGGATTGAGAGGAACTACAGGAAGTTTCAGAATGTGCAGAATCAAATCCCAACAGTGGTGAGCAAAATTTGCACAGAAATCAGATATAGATTGATATCCCTTGCTAAGCTCCCCACAGGCCCTTCCTTTTTAAAAGATTCCTGGAATTTAAATGCTAACCTCACTGTTTAGATGGCATGTAATAGGTGGTACTCAGTGCCTCTATCTCTTGTGTTTGATTTCACTGATTGCATTTCCAGTGACAGGTTCCAGAGGGAGCAATCTGGTATAGGTATGCATTGTCTTGTACTAATGTCCCAATTGGGAAGGTGGTGTTACAGGTGCCTGTTTCACTTTGGAAGTAAGTTGGCTGCTCTGCTCTTACCTCCTTTAAATAGTTCCATAGAAGGTCTATTATTACTTCTATGTAAGAAGGTTGTTATTTTATTCTCTCATCTCTCATTGGCTGTTGTGGACTGTTGTGACATTATCTGAGTTGAGTGTGTGTGATCTACTAAATGTGGGTTTCCATGTGAGTTTAGTTCCTCATGCCTTCTTTGTTGAGAGGAGTGTTTGTGAGGAGCCCCATTTCTCAGGATTGTGTGAAAAGAGAGTGGGAGGTCAGACTTTGAGGATGTGAGGTGGTGAGGACTATACCCTGAGATTAGGTTTGTGGTCTTTCATTATTTCTTGATCTTGCTTACCTGGTCGCTGGATCTTTTTATTTGGTCATGCTTTATTATTTTCTATGGCTCTTGCTTGATGTGCTATTGGATCCTAGCAATTCAGCCCGGATTCTGTGGTGAACTCCTGCTTCTCTGTCGCTGTGTTTCCCATCAGTGTCAGAGTTGCTGCTGTGTGAACTCTTGCTGTTATACATTCCTGTGAACTCTGCTGTTGACTGTGAACTCTACTGTTGACTGCTGTTGATCCCACACTTTACTACTGCTGCATCTGTCTGGTCACTATGCTGTTGCTGTGTTCTAAGAAAGCTCCTGCCGATTGTAGTTCATGTACTATTGCTGTGCTACTTACTGCTGCTGTACCGATTGCACATTTGTCATTAGTTTTGTGCAAGCTGCTGGCCTTTATTTGGGAGGATCTTGCTAATTCTCCAGGTTATCATACATTTTTACTTGAACTTCATGTTTATTTATAGCAAGGGTTGTTGCTATAGATACTGTTTGCTTGCTTGCATTTCGATTATGCTCATTTAGTGGGTTGCAAGGGCTGTTGCAATCTTCATTTTACTTGCATGCAATTGAACCTTCATGTTAAACTATAGCAAGGGCTGTTGCTATAGATTCTTGCTTACTTATCTGTTATTAGAGCTTTCATTTGTTCATTGTATTTGTTGGGAACTTGCTGTGTTACCTGTTTCTAAGGAGACGCTGCCCAATTTTCCAGAAATACAGTGGACATGATTGTTAATTGCTTAGAATTGTTTGGTATCATCTGGACTGCTGTGTGTCTGATCAGCATCCACGATGTTGAGAATTCTGGCCTAGCCTTGGGGGGCTGTCCCATGGCGTGTATTAGTCCCTTCTGGGAGGGGGCATTTCCTCCCTTCTCTTTCTATGATTTGCATCTGTTGTCTGATGCTAGTGCTGCTGCTGTATAACATATTTGAGGTGCTGCTGTGGCAGCCTCCCGGATGCTCTGCTGAATTAACCAACGAAGCTGGTTATGCTGCTACTTTGTTTCTTTTGCTGCTGAGTACTACTCTTGGAAGTTCTGCCTCTATCTCTTCCTCTTTCTTTTCTCTTTTTCAGCTGCTGCTGTTGTATACGCAGTGGCTGGCACCTTGAGGGTGCTCCAATTACGAACGGGTCATGGCGAAATTTTCAAAATTTTCTTCCCAACAGTATATGGAGAGTGTTTCTCCTTAGATTCAAGATCTTGTTCTCCCCTTTAGAGTGTTTCTCCTCCCTCTTTCAGATGGATTAGAAACACTCGTTCCCAATTGTAGCCTTTTGGCCATCCCACTCCCTCCTTGGCGGTTTGTGCTAGGGAGGTAGTTATTTTGTTTTGATTTGCCTTTTCTTTTCTTTTTGTTTTGTCCTCCTGGGGTATGCCCCTTGTAGGCTGTATATCCGCTTATCCTCTTTTATTTTCAAGCTAATTTACCCAAAAAAAAAAAAAACAACTGATCCCAACTCAGTACTAATGTGAATACAAGAAGGGAGTTCTGCATTGGCATCAACCTCAATGCAAATTCTAGCATAGTCACACCTCTGTTGCATAGCAGTGGCAAGGTCAACGTGGAGAGGTTTGCCTATGGTACTTGCTAGACGACTGAGACCTTCCTCTGTCCAGCACTCAAGTGGAAGTTTGTGAATTTTAAGTGGAGGATGTTTGTGGTACGGACACGTGGTATCCAACTCCTTGGATTTAAGGAAGGTTCTTTGCCTGTCAGATATTTGGGCGTCCCACTATTAACCACAAAGTTAAAGCATGTTGACTGCAAGAACTTGATTGATAGAATTACAATTAAGACCAAATCTTGGACAAATAGGGACTTAACCTACGCTGGCAGGTTGCAGTTAATAAAAAAATGTGCTCTTTTCCATGCAAACCTATTGGGCATCCCTGTTTATCCTACCTAAGAAAGTCATTAAGGAGGTTGAAACCATTCTCAGATCCTTTCTCTGGTCTGGTCCTTATCTTAAAAAAAACAGGTGCAAAGGTTTCATGGGAGCACCTCTGTTCTCCCAAACAAGAAGGGGGTTTGGGGCTCAAGTCTTTGCAAATCTGGAATAAATCTGCTATTTCCAAGCACATTTGGTTCCTCATTTCTGGGGGGGAACAATCTATGTGGTGCCAATGGGTCAAATCTTACTTAATTAAGGATAAAAGCTTTTGGGAAATCAATATCCCTAGCAACTCTTCTTGGGTATGGAGGAAATTGCTCACCATTAGGAGTATAATCCATCCATTTATCAAAGTTACCATCGGTAATGGTTTGTCCACCTCAATTTGGTTTGACAATTGGCACCCATTAGGCCCACTGGCTGATAAATTTGGCCCTAGGATCATGTATGACTCTGGTTTATCTAGAAACGCTAAAGTTGCTTCTATTATTAGAGGCTCCCATTGGGTTTTCCCCGTTACACAAACTCTTGAGCTCATGGAGGTTAGGAGTGCACTTACGTCATTACCCAATCCTAACTCCAACGTAGAGGACCAACATAAGTGGTCCCTCGCTTCAGATGGAGTTTTCACTATTTCCTCTTTTCTGGACCAACTCAGAACCCCATTCCCAAAGGTCTCTTGGCACAAATGTGTGTGGTTTCCTGGACACATTCCTAAGTGTAGCTTTATTACTTGGATTGCTATTCAGAATAGGCTCTACACTGAAGATAGGTTGGTCCTTTTTGGCACCAAATCTACCTCCTGTTGTAGCTTTTGCCCTGGGCATGAAAGTCACTCTCACTTGTTCTTCAACTGCCCCTATTCCTCCCAGGTGTGGGTTCAGATATTGTCCTTTGTCAATACTTGTTGGCATTCTAGGTCCTGGTCCAATTGGGTTGATCTTATGGTTACCATTAAGGGCAAATCTATTAAAACTCTCATCACAAAATTGGTTTTCACTGCATCAGTTTATCATATTTGGATTGAGAGGAATCTTCGCAAGTTTCAAAACATTTCATGCCCAACATCTGTGGTGGTAGGCAAAATTCACTCAATGGTAAGGTGCAGATTGTTATCCTTGGGAAACCTTACATTAGATTCTCAATCCCAAGGTCTTTTAGCTAAGTGGAATCTCAACTAATGATGTCTCTAGATTGCTTCTGTGGTTTCTTTACAGGTTACAGGTTATTGGATCCCATTCATTCAGTCCAGGCGGCCTCTCAGCATGGGGGTGGTTATACTTCTATATATAAGGTTTGATATCCTTAATCCTTTGCTTTCATATGTCTGCACTACCATTTCCTGTGATAAGGATGGATAGAGAGAGTGATCTACCATAATGTGTGAATCCCTTGGTGAGTTGTGTGATTGGTCCACTACCTCTTCCCTTTGTGAGTGACATGGTTGGGGTAACAATGAGAGTTGAGGGAGTTGGGAGCTTTAGAGAGTGATCTGAAGCCGTGAGGTCCCGAGGGCGTTGTAGGTAAGACACAAATATACTAGGATCGATGTTCTATCTTGTGTGTTTCACGGCAGTGATTCACCGAATTATTTTACTGTTTGTTTTAGTTTGGAAGATTGCAAGGGCTGTTGCAATCTTCATGAGCTTGCTTTTGCTGCATTTGGTTTGGGTCTGCTGTAGATTTGGGCAGTCACTGTGTTCCGGGCAGTCACTGCCGACTGGTTTTTGTGGCAGATTATGTGGCAGTTTACTATGGCAGTTTATTAGGCAGATTTTAGCTATTGCCGTATATTGAATCTCACTTTTATGTTGTCTATTGCTACTGCTTGAAGTCTGATGTTTTAGACCTCGTTGTTGTAGTGTTGCTGCAAATCTTAAGCCGTGTAATGTGAATTGCTGTTTAGATTTTGTGACTACAGCTGGATTACTCAAATTACAAACAAGACTCTGTCCAAATTTTGGTAAAATTAATGTTGTGCTGCTGTGAGTAGTGCTCCTTACCGTGTGTATCTGCTGCCTAATCAAGTGTTGCTGTGAGTAGTGCTCCCTTCCTAGAGCCTCCCGGTCTATGAACCGGATAGTGTTTGTTTGTTGCCTAGCTTAGGGGGGATGTCCCTTGGCATGTTGTGATAACATTTGGGGTGTGGGGGGTCCTCCCATGTTAATGCTTTATATGCCAGCGCGTGTTGGGTGTCCATCCTCAGTTGCTTGGCTTTTTTAGTAGACTTACCTCTAGCTTGTACTTTTCAATTTCCCTTGTTGCCACTTGGCCCTGTTAATTTGCTGCCTTTGGCATGTTTTTTTTTCTCTTTTTCTTTCTTTTCTTTTCTGTTTAGTCCTCCTGGGGTATGCCCCTTGTAGGCTGTATATCCGTTTAGCCCCTTTTATTTTAAAGCTGTTTTATCCACAAAAAAAAAAGATTTGCCTCCCCTCGAGAGCAAAACTCTTCTGTCTAGTGTCCAGCCACCCAAGCTTGAGTTGAAAACCCTCTCGGATACTTTGAAGTATGCCTTCCTTGGTGTCAGTGAAACCTTTCCCGTGGTGATTTCCTCTTCCCTTGAGGCACACCAAGAGTCCGGTTTGTTAGCGGTGTTGAAGCGGCACACAAAGGCCATCGGTTGGTCCATTGCTAATATTCACGGGATTGATCCCTCGGTTTGCTCACACCACATCTATCTTGAGGAGGATGTGAAGCCGTCTCGCCAACCACAACGTCGATTGAACCCTATCATGAAAGACGTGGTTCGGGTGGAGGTCTTAAAGTTGTTGGATGTTGGGATCATTTACCCTATTGCCGATAGTAATTGGGTGAGCCCTTTCCAAGTTTTTTTTTTGGGTAAAAGAGCCCTATCCAAGTTGTTCCTAAGAAGTCCGGCATCACGGTGGTCAAAAATTCCAATGATGAGTTGGTGCCTCAAAGGGTGACCACCGGATGGAGAGTGTGCATTGACTACCACAAGTTGAATGCAAGCACGCACAAGGACCACTTCCCCTCTCCCCTTCATAGATCAAATCTTGGAGAGGGTAGCCGGTCATGCTTTTTATTGCTTTCTTGACGGGTACTCCGGGTATAATCAAATCGAGGTCGCCCTTGAAGATCAAGAGAAGACCACCTTCACGTGTCCTTTCGGTACTTTCGCTCATAAGCGCATGCCTTTTGGCTTGTGTAACGCGCCCGGAACCTTTTCAAGGTGCATGATGGGCATTTTTAGTGACATGGTGGAGAAAATCGTTGAAGTCTTCATGGATGACTTCTCGGTATTCGGGGGCTCATTTGAGTCGTGTTTAGAGAACCTTGAGCACGTATTGGAGAGGTGTGAGGAGAAGCACCTTATTCTCAATTGGGAGAAGTGCCATTTTATGGTGACCAACGGGATTGTGTTGGGGCACATTGTGTCGTCGAAAGGAATAGAGGTCGACAAGGCAAAAATTGACGGCAGGGATTGCCATAAGATGTTCTACATTTTGGTGACCTGGTTTTCTCTGATCCGGGGGATTATTCCTTGGGGCTGGCTTTGTCTTTCATGATCTTTAGCTTGGTTGGGGAGCTCACCTACCCCCAGCCTATCCTTGTATTTTATTACACCGCGGGTGATTCTTTTACTTTCATGATCTTGCTCTATCTCCTAAGGGTTATTATGACAACTGTGGAGCTTGGATGAGGGTTTTACAGCTTCGGGTGGACTAGGCTTGTGTCCTGTGTAGGGTTCTTTGGGGGGGGGGGGGGGGGTTCCCTTGGGCTGTTGCCGGTGTTCCACTAGAGACTTACACCCTTGGCGCCGAGTTTTCTGTTGTTGTTACTACCGTAGTGGAGGTTAGGCGGATCTTAAGCATATGAGTTGATATGTACATCGCTCTTCGTATCTCTCTTACTTTGGGGAGGCATTTGACATTCTCACCACTTACATATGGTTCTTCCGCATTGCCCTTGCTCATGTCCTTGATGCCTTTCTTTCCTTTGGGATAGCTAGGCTAATGGAACGCGAGCACGGGCGAAACCACATTTCATACATTGGGGCCTTCTTGGACCCACTACATGTTACCTAATTGTGTGCATGTTTTGCTATTATCCTAGCCTTGCGGGTTGTGCATGGCATTAAACAATTATCTGCTTCACTTATTGCTTTTGCTTATTTACACCTATGCTGGCAGGATGTGCCAGTAATTCTTATATTCCCACCCCGGCGGGTTGTGTCGGGGATCACGCACTTTTCTTTTCTTTCTTTTCCGTTCTTTCTTTTTCATTTTGTCCTCCCTGGGGTATGCCCCTTGTAGGCTGTATATTCGTTTAACCCCTCTTAATTTCAAGCTTATTTACCCACAAAAAAAAAAGGCAAAATTTGATTTGATTGCAAACCTCCCTACCCCTAAGTGTGTGAAAGACATTCGGTCTTTTCTTGGGCACGCGGGTTTCTATCGCCGTTTCATCAAGGATTTTAGTGCCATCTTCGCGTCCCTTGTGTCATCTCCTCTCGAAAGACGCGCCATTCATTTGGACACCCGCGTGTGAGGAGGCCTTCTCTAAGTTGAAATCTAGTCTCACCACTCCATCGATTGTGCGAGCTCCTGATTGGGACCTTCCGTTTGAGTTAATGTGCGATGCGAGTGATTATGCGATTGGCGCCGTCTTGGGCCAAAGGAGAGGGAAAGAGCCATGTGTCATTTCTTACGCGAGCAAGACTCTCAATGATGCTCAATTGAACTACTCCACCACGGAGAAAGAGTTGCTCGTGGTTGTCTTTGCTCTTGACAAGTTTCAGTCTTATTTGATAGGGTCTCCTATTGTGGTCTTCACGGACCACGCCGCGTTGAAATATCTCATGACGAAGCAAGATGCTAAAGCGCGGTTGATTAGGTGGGTCCTATTGCTCCAAGAGTTCAACTTAATAATCAAAGATAAAAAAGGAGTTGAAAATGTGGTCGCAGATAATTTATCTCGTCTCGAGTTTGAGGATTGTTCCTCGAACATTCCAATAGTTTACACATTCCCGGATGAGCAATTGTTTGGTGTCTCGTCTGCCCGTGGTTCGCGGATATTGTGAATTACTTAGCCACGGGCCAACTTCCTACCGTTTGGACTCCGCAAGAGAGGTGGCGGTTCTTATTTGAGGTGAAAAGATTTTTCTTTGATGATCCTTATCTCTTTAAGTATTGTCCGAATCAAATCATCCAGCGATGTGTGCCGGATATTGATCATCGAGCCGTCCTATCCTTTTGCCACACCGAGGCATGTGGGGGACACTTCTCCGCCAAGAAAACCTCCGCAAAAATCCTCCAATGCGGGTTATACTTCAAAGATGCTTTCGAATTTTGTAAAATGTGTGAGAGGTGTCAACAATTGGATAGGTTCATACTTGACAAGGAAGGGTTGAGAGCTTCTCTCTCTAGATTCTAGAGAGAGAATGCACTCCCCTCTCCTCCTCTCATAATTTTTACACAAAAAAACTCCAAACAATCTATTTGGTTTTACATTTCCCAGTATAGATTCCTAAAATGGGTCTGATCCAGAGTTCAATGGGGTTCATTTTGCCCAAGTTCGTCATGGGGTTACAACCACAGGGGGATCTGGTTCGTTGGCCTTTCCACTTTCCAGGTGACCCAGATTCTTCACATCAAAACTCCACACCTGATGGTGATGGAGCATCACATTCTCATCTTGCATAAAATGGCTCATCACCTGTTTGAAGTGGAGATGCTCTACCCATTCAAGAACCTATTGAGTATCTCTCTCAAATCAGTTCTCCATTCTCGCTAAGTGAAGTTGGTGTCACGGCGGTGGGAACACTTCCCGTATGGTTTCTGATTTGCTGAGGTATTTCAATGCTCATTCTTGTGGGGTGGTCGATTCTTCTCTTTGAACTACAGATGAGTTCATAGTGCAAGATGGGGAGTATTCAAATCAAATATGGGATTCTCGGACTGGGCTTTCCAGCTCGTCCAACTCTACAGACCATGACTGAGGTAGAATTTCATTCGTGTATTCCATTTTCATTCTAGACCGAATGATGAAGCTTGGGGAAGGAGAGAGTGAATCTCACTCTCTCTTGAGAGACTGGGCAAAAACTTGGTGGTTTAGTCAAACTGTTGGCTGGTCAATGGTTTTTCATAAAGCTATTATTGAGTGGTGCACTGCTGTAAGCATATAATATTCAGATTTTGGGAGTAGTAATTTGATTACCTATGGGGCCCTCAGCTGTCCCATTCGTTGCATCATTATACGCAATTGCCGTGTAAAAGGCTGAGAAACCAGCTGTAGTGGAACATTTTCGGGTGAAACATTTTTCGGGTGAAACTTGGGGCAAGTGGAGCCAGCTGTGCGACTTCTGAAGCACAAGTTCCTTGGGGATTGATGGGATTTCATGTGTGAACTACCCCAATTTCAAATTGCAACAGTGAGCCCTTGGGCCCACATCTCGGTTTACATTTTAAAAGGCTAGATAAATGTTGCTGCTAGTACATTTTAAAAGCAATCCTTGGTTCTGGTAATGACAGCAACGTACCGGTGCATGGGCGCTTGTGCAAGATTTGATCGATCAAAGCATTGAAGTTCAAAGCATGGTTATATTTCTAAAAGCACATGGGTGGTTGTGCAATTTGCACCGAAAAGTGGCCTTCGGCCAACTATATTTCACGCTATAGCCGTATTTCACGGCTAAGGACATTATTTTCACGTGTGTGAGAAAGTGGGACCAGATCTCACCAAAATGTGCATGGGTTTTTTTTTTTTTTTTTTGTTGGGTAAATAAGCTTGAAATAAAAAAAAGGGCTAACCGGATGTACAGCCTACAAGGGGCATACCCCAGGGAGGACAAAGAGAAAAAGGAAATGAAAACCAACACATCCCGTTGGAGAGGAATGCCATAGCAAATTGTACAAGAAGCAAAGTATTCTAATGATGTTTCAAACCCATCTATCAGAGGAGAGAGAAACACCACAATAAAGGACCTTGGAATAGGACCTTGGGGTAGGTCCTTAAACATGAGACTTGAGCATGAGACATGAAGCTTGAAGTAGGACTTGGAGTAACTTGGAATAGGACCTGGAACATACAACTTGAACATGAACTTGATGCTTGAAGCTTGCTTATGGTACTTGATGCTTGGGATGGGACTTGGGATGGGCCTTTGCAACTGCAAACTGCTGCTGTAACACCAAGTACACAGACTGCTGCTGCTGTTGCATGCATCAACTGCAGCACTGATCTGCTACAGTCTGCTGCAACCTGTTGTTAGTAGCTGCTGCTGCAGCAACAGAGGTGGTTTTGGAGGAATTTGAGCAGCATAATGGTTGCTCTTTACAATCCCATAAAATCAGATGTCTGCCCAGAGTTTGGCAGCCCATAAATACATAGTTTCATACAAAATAAGCCACAAATGCTGACTTAGAAGAAGACTAGAAATAGGGAGGAAATGCCCCCTCCCAGAAGGGACTAATACATGCAATGGGACAGCCCCCCAAGGCTAGGCCAGAGATCTCAACCTAATGGATGCTGATCAGACACACAGCAGTCCAAATGAAACCACACAATTCTAAGCAATTTAACAATCATGTCCACTGGATCTCTGGAAAATTTGGGCAGCATCTCCTTTGCAACAGGTAAGTAACACAGCAATTTCTCAAGCAGATAAGTAAGCAAGTAACTATAGCAACAACCCTTGCTATAGTTTAACATGAAAGTTAAATTGCTAGCAAGTAAAAATGTAGGTTGCAACAGCCCTTGCAACCCACTAATGAGCATAATCTAAATGCAAGCAAGCAAGCAAATATCTATAGCAACAGCCCTTGCTATAGATTAACATGAAGTTCAAGTAAAATGCATGATTACCTGGAGAATTAGCACAACAATTGGAGCATACATAGCTCATGCAGGACAGAGTTGCCCTTACTGCAGGCATCACAAGGGACTGCTGCTTCCTTCTGCTGAATATCTGATAGACTCTGCATAGGTGTACTGGATCAAACAGAGTTGCTCCTGTGCAGCTACTAGCAAACAGCAACCTGAATCTGATCTGCTTCTAACCAGCAACCAGCAGCCAGCAAATACAGGGGCAGCAGCAGTGACTGCTAAACTTCAGTCAATATCACTTTGAAGGAGACCTCACTGACTGAACCCCTTTGGATGACCTGCACTGTACTAGCATTAGATTATTCCCACTTAGTTAACAGCCACTGAGATTGATGTCCTTGAGGTAGATTACCCAGGGACATCAATCTGTATCTCACCATTGAATGAATTTTGTTGACCACACTAGGTCTTGAGCAAGTTACATTTTGGAATTTTCGAACATTTCTTTCAAGCCATATTTGATAGATTGTACAGTGAAAATAAGCTTGGTGATCAAGTTTTTAAGTGATTTACCTCTGATTTACTGCATTACGCTTATTATACCTATCCCATCCGGTTGTGCTGGATTTTCTATTTTCCCACCCCGTCGGGTTGTGTCAGGGAGTACGCAATTTTTCTTTTCTTTTCTTTATTTTATTTTGTCCTCCCTGGGTATGCCCCTTGTAGGCTGTAGGGGTGTCAAACGGCCGAGCCGGCACGGGCACGGCACGTCGGGAGGCGGCACGGCACGCAAGAGGCACGGTAAAATCCTGGCACGGCACGGAACGGCACGGTATAAGTTGGCACGTGGCACGGCACGCGGCACGGAAATGAGCGGGCACGGCACGGGCTAAGGTGGCACGTGGCACGGCACGACACGGTCTTATACGGGCACGGCACAGGCACGATAAGAAGTCAACGTGGCACGAGGCACGGCACGGCACGGGCACGAGCACGGCACGATCACGAAAGTTGGCCTGGCACGGCACGGGCACGAGCACGGAAGTTGGCCTGGCTGCTGGCACGGCACGACACGAGGCACGGCTCGGCACGGCACGGCACGGGCACGAGCACGGACATGGCACGGCACGAGCACGAAAGTTGGCCTGGCACGAAAGTTGGCCTGGCACGACACGGCGGCTCGGCTGCTCGGCACGGGCAGTGGGCACGACACAAGGCAAAAAAAAATGTTAAATAATTTATTTGTATGTATTTTTTGATAATCACAAAAATAAAATAAAAATATTTATTTGTTGTGTAACTTCTGTTAGTGAATTATATATTTATATCAAATTTAAAAAAATTAAGTCATGAACAAAAAAATAAACAAGAGGGAAAAAGAAGTTACAAAAATTTATTGATTTATTTTATTTTATTTTATTTTATATTGTAGAGAGAGAGAGAGAGAGAGAGAGAGAGAGAGAGAGAGAGTTTGGACAAAAAAAAAAAAATAAGCTTGTAAAATATTTTTTTACATGTTTGATAATTGATACATTGTCTTTTATCTAATAAAGATTTTTTAAAAAAATTTAGGGAGAGATAGAGAGAGAGAGAGAGAGAGAGAGAGAGAGAGAGAGAGAGAGAGAGAGAGAGAGAGAGAGAAATGGACAAAAAAAGAAAAAAAATACAAATTATTTTTATAAAAAAATGATAAAAATTCAAATTATAGGAATTAGATTCTTTTATTAAATTATATTATAGAAATTATTAGATGTTAAATTATAGAAATTATATAAATTATAGAATTATTTTTATTAAATTTGGTTATAGAAAATTATAAATTATACAAAGTAAATTTGATTCCATTCATAGATTCACACTTTCACTGTCTCACTCTCACACAGGAACACAATAATGGGCCTCCACTTTCCGGACTAAATTTCGACGATCGGAGCCGTTAGATGCGTTTAAAACGTGTTTTCAACGTCCTACGCGAGGATTTTGCAAAAAATAATACCCGGAAGTAGTTGATCGGAGTAGGTTTTCGTAAAATTACTATACGAAAACCTGTCCCGATCAAGCTCTTTTGGGTATTTTTTTTTCCCAAATCTTTGCATAGGACCTTAAAAACATGCTTTAAACACATCAAACGGTTCAGATTTTTAAAAAATTGATTAGGTGGCCTTGAAGTGGTGCATTATAGTACTAAAATTCCATTACAAGCACTTAATGTGTTTCGATCGTGTTGTTACCGATATCGGATGATCATCGATTTTTGGGAGGATGATAGAATTGACGAGATATTAAATTGCAACGGTTCAGATCGAACATTCGGAAAAACGAGTCTACACATACCTTGCAATTCTATACATCGAACTTACTTGGTTATGAACCAAGCTACTGTGTTATGGTATAATGTACGATAACCACACAATTGCAACACAATTATGACAATCCACACCGTTCACTTTGTTTGTGTTGATGTTTTAATGACTCTCGCCAATTTTTTCGACAATCGGATTTTGAAAGGCCCTCCATCGCAACACAATTACGATGATCCTCACCGTTCATGTCGTACAATGGCTTTAGAGGCCCACATTTTGGTCCCATGTGAATAATCCGAACCGTTAAATGATTTCAAAATAATGTTTCGTACGGCTTTGCCAAAAATCAGGTCAATTGAATATGCGTAACTCGTCGATCCACGTTACAAATGTCCAATTGATTTCAATACTTGGAGTTTTGGATAGACTAGTTACACATATCCAATTGACTTGATTTTTTGCATGGCCGTACGAAACATTATTTTGAAATCATTCAACGGTTCGGATTATTCACGTGGGACCAAAATGTGGCCCCCAAAAGCCATTTTCTGTGCATTAGATCTTCTGTACCGGTAGCCTAGCTAACCCTAGTATAAATATACCATTATAAGGATCCCAGCCACTTTTCTTGTAACCCTAAATCCTAATCGTCTCTCTCTCTCTCTTCTGACTGTCAAATAGACCAGTGAAACCACAAACGGTCTACTCTCTCTCTACTCTCTCTCTCTCATCGATCGGACATTCGGACCACCGCGACTCTCTCTCTCTCATAGATCGGACCACCGCGACTCTCTCTCTCTCATCCACCGGACCACCGCGACTCACGAGTCACGACCATCATCCAATCATCAGTCATCCACCGCGACTCACCAGTCATCCACCACGACTCACTAGTCATCCACCGCGACTCACCAGTCATCCACCGCGACCGCGACTCACTAGTCATCCACCGCGACTCACGAATCACGATCCACAGTCACGACCATCATCCACCGCGACTCACGAATCACGATCCACAGTCACCAGTCACCACCACCATCCACCGGGCCACCACTTGTCGGCGCTCACACCCTGTGGTGATTCACCACCAACCACCGCTCACGGGTCGCGATCTGTCGATCCACACTCTCTCAGTCTCTCACGGGTCGCGATTTGTCACCACCACCATCCACCGGACCACCACAGTCCAGTCACGACTCACAACTACTCAACTAGGGTTTGATTTGTCTGGACTCTAAAAACTAGGGTTTGATTTCTGTATTTGGGGTTTCATAATTACATTTAATCACTGATTTCTGTATTTTGATCAGTGATTCACCACTTATTTACTCATTCACCACTGATTTTTACCTTTTTTTGTGTAGATGGATGCTGGTAATTTTGTTTTTTTATGACGATGAACATGGTGGAGACCCTGTTGTTGCACCAGAGGGACGGGGTTTGGATTCTGTAAGTGTAGGCGAAGCTGCTTCAAACATTGTTCACACTGGAACAGGGGCTTCTGGTTCTACTCCAACAGGTTCAACTCCTACTGATTCAACTACTGGTTCAAAAAGGAAACGCACGTCATGGGTATGGAAACATTTCTCTATAGTTAAGAACTTTAAAGATGAAAATGGTATTGACATAGGAATTAGGGCTGTATGTAATTATTGTGGCGTGAATTATACTTGTGTTAGTGATACTGGAACAGGGCATCATGCTAGACATATTAGAAATAAACATCCAGAAAAAACAGAGAGTGGTGAATCTGCGAGTAGTTTGAAAGATTTTGTTTATACGAAAGACAAAATGAGAGAAGGACTGGCCCGTTACGTAGCTGCAGCTGAACAACCATTTACTTTTGGCGATGATATTAGATTTGAATATTTTATGCAAAATTATGTGAATCCTGAATTTGGTAAAGTTTCTAGAAATACAACCCCACAACTACTTCTGGAATTGGACACCCGCAAGCAATTGAACATCATATCTTACAAGGGGTTGAGAGCTTCTCTCTCTAGAAATAGAGAGAGAATGCACTCCCCAACCAAAACCCACAAAATGGATCTGATCCAGAGGTAAATATGCTCTGATCAATCTAATATCCATTCATCTATCACCTATTTTAACATTTTGATTCAGCAACTCGGTGGAGAAGCACCCGGTGGGGAAGAAGAGGGAGACTTCGGCCATGTCTCTAGGTTTGAAGACTCTTTTCAGCAATCTCAACTTGGGGATTTCGAGGGTCATCCCCAATCTGGGTTATACACAGTTTCAACAGACCGTGAGGTCAGGTTCAAGGGTCCATCTTCCCAATCTCAAAATGGGGCGTCCCCAACTCTCTCAAGAGCACAACCCATCAATCTGATGGTGTTCAATCTAGTATTTGTTAAGTTTAGGGGACTCCGGTTCGCGTTGGGCATCTAGCTCCAAGTACTCCCATGTCCGTACAACAAAACCATCACTTCGAATGGTGATGGGTTCAACAATCACAACCAACACTAAGAAGCTTCTCACAGAGGTTTTGAGATCTCGGAGTCTGAAACTGGCTCTTCCTCTGCGCTCAGTTCCCTCCGTTAAGTGTCGTAGGTGTCACGGCGGTGGGGTAATACCTCATTCGGTCCTGGTGCTAAGGTGAGCTTAGTGATGTAGTTCCTCAACTCTCATTTACATCTGTTTAGAGCTGGTTTGGTGTCTGGTATGTGCGTGTTCAGTTTCCATGGTTTTACCTGGTAATCAGATTGAGAAGGAGAGAGTGGGATTCACTCTCTCCCTGCGTGTGGGCCTTGGTCCCAATGTTTTCTTGGGTGTTGGTTGAAGCAACAGAATACACGTGAACTGGGAACCATTGGATTTGCGGCCCAAACTCACCCACAAATCGAGAAATTTAGGAAAGTGGGGACCACAATTCTTAGACTGTGGGGATTTACACACATAGCAAAATTAGTACCACAGCTGTAGTGCGTTCTTCTACAGTAGCATAAAGTGGGTTTACACGCCTAGTGGGTGTCCCCCAAATTGAAAAATCTGGTGAAATCACAGCAACAATTTTGGTCAAAGTGGGGACCATTGGATGTTTATTGCTGTGGCATTGAGAAGGGTAGCATACTCAACGTGTAGTTGCATTATTTTAATGAAGTGGGTCATCTAATGACAGCCACTACAAGCAAAGTGTGCCAGCTATAGACAGCTGTGCGCTACAAAAGCAGCCTTTCGGTGGACTTTTCAAAGCCAGACATTGGTGTACCCCATATGTTCAATGGTTAATACTTCATTGCTGCCATCAGTAGCCTCTCCGTGGGCCCTTCTCATGGACCATTTGGTCCAATCAAGGACAGCTATTACCCGTGCATACAATCGAATTTTGTGCCTGTTTGCGCTTATTATACCTATCCCAGCGGGTTGTGCTGGACCACCTACTTTCCCACCCCGGCCGGTTGTGCCGGGGAGTACGCAATTTTTCATTTCTTTTCTTTATTTTGTTTTGTCCTCCCTGGGGTATGCCCCTTGTAGGCTGTACATTCGCTTAACCTCTTTTAATTTCAAGCTGAATTACCCAAAAAAAAAAAAAAAAAAAAAAAAAGAAATACAACCCGTTGTGATACAATGAAAGCATATAATGAAGTTAAAACAGATTTGATTTGTGAACTTGCTAAACTTGGTGCGATAGCTTTTACTTCTGATATGTGGTCTGGTGTAAATAATCGTGGTTATATGTGTGCCACTGCTCATTATATAGACTCTACTTGGACTTTGCGATACAGAATTATTGCTTTCCGTTTAGTGGAGTTTCCTCATGATGCTGATCAGATATTTGAAAGTATTATGGCCGTGTTTAGGGATTATGAACTTGTTGATAAAGTTTTTAGCATTACTTTTGACAATGCAAGTGCTAATACTGCTTCATTACCATTGTTTAGAAGAAATTTGACTCCTGCTTATTTTGGTGAATTATTGCATGTTCGATGCGTGTGCCATGTGATTAACTTGGTTGTGCAAGATGGTTTGAAACATATAGCACCACAGATTTCAAAAATTAGAGCTGCTGTTCTTTTTATTGGTACTTCCTCAACTAGGCAACAAGAATTTGATAAATTGTGTGTTACATGTTACAATGTGAAAGCAAAACAAATGAACTCTGATATTGTGACTCGTTGGAATTCGACCTACCTTATGTTAAAGTCTTGTAGGAAATATAGTGATGTGATATCTGCTTTTGTTAACCAGAGGTATCGTGGTGATTCTTTATCTTCATCTGATTGGAAAATTGGTTTTGAGTTCATGAAATTTTTGAAAGTGTTTTATGTTGCTACATTAGCTTGTTTTGCTGTTCGTTATCCTAGTTCTTGTGTTGTGTTTAATCATCTCTACAATATCAGTCTCACTTTTCGTAATTATAGGGCACGCCCAAATTATGTCAATACTTGCAGACTCCGATATAGATAGTGATTGATGGCATTTGTTTTGTACCTATTATTCATTTATTATGCTGGGGTATGTGTCTGTGGCTTATTCATTTCAGTATGTGGACTGAAGTGGGTTGGCAACTTATGGCGACGTGATTTTGCCCCCGCTTCAGTTGTTGTTCTTAGGGTGGGGGTGTGTGTGTGTGTGTGTGAGTGTCTCGTTTTAGTCTGAAATGAATAAGCCACAGACAGACACAACCCCTTATCACGATGTTAAAACGTACAAAATTAGCTGAATTGTGATTTGCAACTTATGAGGGTCTTAAATGGCAACTTAATGTTGCATCCATTTCAGTTTTTGGCTATGATGAAACATACCTGAGCCGATTATCAATTATGAGCCTTTTGGCAATGATGCTTGCTGAGCCATTTTGATAATATACCTATTTAGCCTATGATGGACCACTGAAGCCTTGGATGTCTGATTTAATGTCTTTATTTTGCTATTGTCTCCAATGGAAGGAGGCATTCCTTGGTGCTTCATGATATCACAGCTTTTGTTGTGTCTCCAATGGATGGAGGCAATCCTTGGTGTCTGTAAATACTTGTGCATTCTGGTATCCATTGTTAAGCTTGTTCTATCCATTGTTAAGCTTGTTGTTAATCTGAGCCTTATGCATTCTGGTATTACTTTTGTCAAACCTGGGCAATGATGACAAAGTTGAGCCTGTTGATTTGCTGCTGCTGCTCCTGTTGTAGTTGTAATTCTGTGCTTTTTGGCAATCTAACATTCTAACTAAAGGGCTGATTATGCGTACTTCATTTTTGCAATCTTACTAAGGGCAATGATGAATCATTTATAATGTTCATTTCAAGCTATCGCGGTAATTACCTTGGCGGGGCAATCTAACTTGCAGCCAGTGGGTACCCTTAAGTAATGTCTGAGCCCATTTTATAAACAAGGGCTCATTTGAATCTACTTAAGTCCAGTCTTTTTTTGAAATTCTCGGGTTTTGCTATTTGCTACTGCTTCTGTGGAATGGATCATGCACTGTGCACTGCTACAAGGACAAGGATGCGGAACCCTCTGAAGATAATCAATGTAATTTGTGAGCAGAGCATTATATGGTAAAAGACTAGATGAATCAAGTGCTGATCTCTTACTTACTACCCATTTGGATTTCCTTGTGCACAGGTGATAGTGGCAGAATGTGAGGGACAGATCCCACAATTTCATTATAACCAAATGTTATGTCTCCATGGATGGAGGCAATCCTTGGTATTTATTTTGTCTCCGAGGAAGGAGGCATTCCTTGATTTTGTGTTGTCTCCAAGGAAGGAGGCATTCCTTGCTTACCTCTTTTATATGTGATTGACTTACTGAGTTGTGCATGCCTAAGTGTGTGTGAGTGTGTAATTGGGTGTATTATGCATGCTTCTACATATTCTGCTCTGGGTTGTGTGTACTGAATTTTGAACTTTTATTCTGTGTGTTTGGTATGTGAACTGCAGTTTGAAATACCATGTTATAGGCTGAGCCTTAGATTGATAAACCAGGGTCTGATTAACTTGTTTAATCTGATGAATTGGTTGCTCATGTTCTGTAAGCTTAATTGAGGCTGCCATGTACTTGGGCAGATCTGTTGTGCTCAATGTGCCTAACTCTGAGATTCTGCTATATGCCTAGCGGTCGTACTTTACACCTGAGTGAGTGCAGTGTTATCACGGCTGCTGCTGTACTGCCATTATTACTGCAGGTTGCTTGGGCAGTAACTATGGCCATTGTTACTGATGCTGCTGTACTGCCATCGTTACTGCATTCTGGTCCATCGGTGGTTGTTCAGTGTGGTCCATAGTTTTCACATATTTTTGGTTTTTATGTTTAATTCATTTAGTTAATGCAGTTTTGTATTCAGAATTGGTTATTGTTTGAACACAGAATCAATAAGGAATGTTTTGGGTCTTACTTTCTGCTACTGTTCTTGTCTCTAGTCAATGTTTTTGTGTTTAACAAGAATGGTCAGAGGTTGTTCTTTTACCATGTCTCTGTTGTTTAGTAAGCAAGCATCTCAATTGACTAAAAAAGGATACCAATAACCACAAAACTAGTTAGTTCTGATTTGCCTTTCGTAAGAAGCTTTTTCCACATGAAATGAAAATGTCCATTTCTTGATACATTTGATGATATAGCAACGCATTCCCTTAGCCAAATATGTCATCCTCTTCTCTGATTTCTCATTCCAGATCAACCTTACAGATTCAAAATTGCGATAAAAAGGTTGATCCATGTTAGTTTTCACATCTGCCAAAATTGATTGACCAGGTGGCTGAGGTGTATGTATCTTCTGGTGCAAGTCATCTTCCAAGGGACAGATGTATAGAGCAAGTCTTGGGAATTAACCCTTTCCACCAAAATTCTTCTAAGAAGATGCAAAAGAGAATTACCTTAAAATAGAGTTGTTACTTCGGTTCGTATTAATCATACCAAGTGTGCATTAGTTTCTGCAGAAGCTAGAGTGACTACTTAATTAAGTTAGTAATCTTGATGGCTATGACATTCTTGGGATTGTATATGCTTCTAAATTATGATTTTGATGGTTTGAAGACAAAAAGTAATTGATGGAAGTTCTCTGCTAGTAGGGAGCAATACTAACTGCAAAGATTGACTAATTTGGAAAGGCATTGAGCTAATTTGCAAAGATCGACTAATAGTAATTAAACGCACGGCACGGCACATTGGCACGACACGACTAAAAAAAGGCACGGCACGGCACGGCACGACAAAAAAGGCACGGCACGACACGACTAATAAAACGCACGGCACGACACGACTAAAAAAACGCACGGCATGGCACGACACGACAAAAAAGGCACGGCACGATAAAAAAAAAGGAACGGCACTGCACAACACGAGTAAGTCAACGGCACGGCACGACACGGCACGATTAACTAATCGGGCTTGGCACGACACGACACGACTTCAAAAAAGCACGGCACGGCACGGCACGATGAAGTAATTTGGCACGGCACGGCACGCCATGGCACGATGAAGTAAAAACGGCACGGCACGGCACGAAGCACGGTTGGCACGGAAGTTGACTGGCACGGCACGGCACGGCACGCACGTTTGACACCCCTTGTAGGCTGTACATTCGCTTAACCCCTTTTAATTTCAAGCTGAATTACCCAAAAAAAAAAAAAAAGGTGTCAACAATTGGGAGGAGTGACGAGAAGGAACATGATGCCCTTAACCAATGTCATTGTTGTTGAAGTCTTCGATTGTTGGGGCATCGATTTCATGGGGCCATTTCCAATGTCTTTCGGGTACCTCTATATTCTTCTTGCGGTGGACTACGTGTCCAAGTGGGTTGAGGCGATCCCCACTCGTACGAATGATCACAAGGTGGTTGTTGAGTTCTTGAAAGAGCATGTTTTGGCTAGGTTTGGTACTTCGCGCGCGATCATTTGTCATCAAGGGACCCATTTTTGTAATAGGCCCTTTGAAACCTTAATGCGTAAGTACGGTATCGCACACAAGGTCTCTACGGCCTACCACCCTCAAACCAATGGTCAAGCCGAACTTACGAACCGGGAAATAAAGCATAATCTTGAGAAAACGGTGAATCCTAATCGGAAGGATTGGTCTACTCGATTGACCGATTCCTTGTGGGCCTATCGAACCGCGTATAAGACGGTGTTGGGGATGTCCCCTTACCGCTTGGTTTATGGGAAGGCGTGTCATTTGCCGGTCGAACTTGAGCATAAGGCCTATTGGGCCATCAAATCTTTGAATTATCGTATGCCCGAGGCCGGTACGCATAGGAAGCTCCAAATCAATGAGCACGGCCATTTACAAGGCAAAAGTCAAAGAATTTCATGATAAAAACATTCCAAGGAAGGATTTTCATGTGAATCAAAAAGTGCTTTTGTATAACTCTAGACTCCATCTTTTTCTGGGAAAATTACGTTCACGGTGGGTTGGGCCTTATTTTGTGCATCACGTGTATCCTCATGGGGCAATCGATGTTTTTAATCCAAAGGATGGTGAAATTTTCAAAGTGAACGGTCAAAGGTTAAAACCATTTTTGGAAAACTTTAATGAGGAGGAGGAGGTTGAAAAGTTGGTTGATCCGGTCTATTCGAACGACCTTCCGGTTTAAAATTCTTGTGTGATTTGCCCGTGAAGTCTTCATGACTTCACTTTTCACGGGGAGCTAACGTGTACCTTTGAACTTCGTTGTTTGGATGGCCCACCCCTTTGCTCCCTCTTGCATTGAGTTTCCCACTATTGACTTGGGACTAGCTATGCACGCCGGCTAGACAACAATGCGCGTGTGCCCAGCTCCGGTTAGAAGGGCCATTCTTTATTCTTTTTAATAAAATCTTGGAGACCCCACACGTGAGGAAAAGATAACACGAGTGTGTCAGTGACATAGGGCTCGTTTATAAAAAGCCTTTCTGATAGGAGTAATTCGCAACTAAACGCCTGCGCTCTTTAGATAAGCCCCTTGCAGAGTGTGAGTTTCCATGAATGGGTGGGGGCGCTTGAATATTCCCATGCTTATGGCACGGCGACAGGCTCTATCTTGTGTCCGCCTTGTGCGGAGTTCGTTGGGGACGTAGGACTTAGTTGTTTGATGGGGTATTGTGTGCGACTTGGACGCTCCGAGTTCTGACGTAACAAATTTCTAGGAGAAGCAAAATCCGTGGAGTTTGTGAGAGCTCTAGTATTTGCCGTGCTCGAACGGTGTTTGGACAGTCTGGTATAGCCACCCGAGCTAGAGCTACGTATGGCTTAGCCACAGTCTCGAGCTTGGGAAGAAAAGTAGTACCCGTGAGATCGTGTGAAGATCATGGTGGGTTTTCCATTTTCATTGTATATATTGTTCATTGTGGAGCCTGGATAACACGAGCCGAGCGGTTCTCATATTGCTTCTCTTAGTAGGTAGTCGGCAATTAAGTCTTTTGCAGGGTGACCATGCTACCGTACTAGCCTTGGTAGTTTGGGCCTAACTTGGCGGCGAGTGCGACAAAATGTCGCAGTTGTAAGGCCTATAAAGTCATTGAGGATGGTCCTGTACGACTAGCTGTGGTCCCGGAGTGGGGCCGAAGGAGGAAGCCTTGGAAGCATTGCCGATGACGAAGGGAGTAAGTGATAGAAAAATTCCTCACACTTGGTCAAGGTCTTGGAGGTCGACATGCCTCCCCGTCGGTAAAATTTTTGTTCCCTATCTCTCTTTACTTTAGTTCTCTTGCATTGAGAACACTGCAAATTTTAAGTTGGGGGGAGGGAATAGTGTAGTGTACATATTCCGGTTCTATTTTTTTCAATTCCCGTAAAAAAAATTTGCGATAAAACTTCCCGTTTAGTACAATCTCATAGTGAAAAATTTTGTATCCTTTTGGGCAGTTCTAATACTTTCTATCTCATGCCATTTTGTCTATGTTTGCTTGTATTTCAATAATTTCCCATGCTTAGTTCACAACCACAGTTGCATTTTGGGTTTTGAAACCTGAGGGGACTTAATGACCCTCTTAAACAAAAAGCTGTCAAAGACTTTTTAAAAAATAATGAGTTATCTCTGATGGGTTTGATTGAGCATAAAGTCAAGGAGCCTAATATTAACAAGATAATGAGATCTATTTGCCCCCAGTGGCAACATACACATAATTCTGTTCATGCCCCTATTGGCAGAATTCTTGTATGTTGGAACCCCCACGTATTAAATGTGAAGGTCCTGCACAACACCAGTCAACTTATTCATTGTGAAGTGATTTCCATTCTTGATGGGCTTAGATTTTTGGCTACATTTGTCTATGGTGCTAATGACCATACTGACAGAGTTGACCTTTGGAATGATCTATGCTCTTTGAAGAATAGTGATTCTTGGGTAATTTTGGGAGACTTTAATGCCATTGGGGATCCCAAAGAAAAATCTGGTGGGACCATGCTTTGGCCCCCTCACATGGATGACCTTAATCAATGCCTCTATTCATGTGAGGTTGATGATTTAAGGTACTCTGGCTGCTTCTTTACATGGTCTAATAGGCAGAATCCCCCCAACCACATCTCTACCAAACTTGATAGAGTGTTGGTTAATGACTGTTGGCTGAGGGCACACACTTCCTCATCAGCATATTTCCCTACTCCTGGGATTTCTGACCACTCCCTGCTATTGTACATATTACACCCCCACCTAATCCTGCTAGAAGGCCTTTTAGGTTTTTTGATTTTCTGGCTGATCACCCATCTTTCTTATCCACAGTCCAAAAGGTTTGGAGACAGATAATTTTGGGTAACCCAATGTTTTGTCTTATTGAAAAGCTTAGAAGGCTGCAAGTTGAGCTTAAGAAAATGAATCATAAAGAGTTTAGTGCTATTTCTGATAGAGTGGCTAATACCAAAAGTCAACTGGAAATCCTTCAGACTGCCCTTGGTCTGGATCCTACAAACCCTGCCACTCAGTTAGAAGAAAAAAAGGTCTACAAGCAATTCCTCACTCTCTCTAGAGCTGAGGAAAGTTTAGCAAGACAAAAATCAAGGATTCAGTGGCTAAAGCTTGGAGACCAATGCACATCCTTGGAACCCATCCACCCATCCACTCTAGTGGTGTATGTGGTCTTTCTGCAGATTCTAGGAACCCATCCACTCATTGCATTGGAAGGACTTACTCATATATATGAGGTTTGTTATCTTTCAACTCAATCCACTTTCCTGTGTACTGCCTCTGATAGAGATTTACATTGGCATGATTCGTGAAGAACATGAATGTGTGAGAGTGAACTACTAAAATGTGTGTCCTCCCTGGTGAGTTGTGTGATTGACCCCCCACATCTGGATAGAGAGAAACTTCAGAAAGTTCCAGGGGTTTCACCAAAATACCTCTTCCATTGTGACTAAAGTCTGCATTGAGATTAGATATAGATTGATGTCTTTGCACAAAATTCCACATGGATCATTAGCACTACTGGACTCATGGAACCTACCTGCCCACTCCAATTGAAATGTGAGATGAGTTTATTTGGTCAAGCATGCTTGCTATGATTGTTATACATTGTATTGTACCTTTAATTTCCTTGATGAGTATGTTGCAGGTTCAAAACACTCATTCCACAAGGTCACAGCAAACTCTGAAAGATGGTCTACGAATGGTGCTAACTTACCCACTTGGGTACTCTGTGTTACAGGTCTTTACAAGGTTACTTTGCAGATTCATTACACCAAGATGTACTGTCTCCAAGGGTGGAGGCAACCCTTGATTTTATTATTTGTCTCCAAGGATGGAGGCAATCCTTGATTTATTATTCGTCTCCAAGGATGGAGGCAATCCTTGATTTTGTTATTCTGTCTCCAAGGATGGAGGCAATCCTAGTCTCACATTTGATATTGATTTGTTGATATATCTTCTTCTATTTGCTATTTGCACTGTGGATTGTTGATCTGAGCTGTGTGACCCACTTATATGTGTGATACCATGTGAGTTGTGTGCTTGGACCACTGATTTTTTGCGAGTGGAGGTAATATCTAGCGGGGGCATATTGTGAGGATTAGTTGAGGGTGAATGGGTCCATAGTGAGAGTATAGGTGTGGCGAGGTCTCGAGGGAGATGAAGTGTGAGCCACATAAATTAGGTCTGTTGTAACCTCTGGTGAAGATTGCTAGTTTTATGCAATCTTTATACACTATGTACTGCTGATTTGATATTCTGCTGCTGTTCTACTGCTGTATCCTTGATGCCATGTTATCCTGCTATTGCTACATTTCTGATGCAGCTATGGTACCCGTATCTTAGTTGTTTCATTGCATGCTTGTTGAGCAGTGGGATGAGATTATGGTTTGTGGACTGCCAATCTATGGGCAGAGCTGTTGTTTTCACTGTGATATAACTTCTGTTGTTCCTCACTTTGATGTTGTTATTGGAGATATAGCCTAGCTTAGGGGGGCTGTCCCTTAGCACGTTTGATCCCCTTTGGGAGGGGGCGTCCTCCCGTGTTGGCTAGCACTTAGACTCTCAAAATCTTACCAGAGGTTTGCTGAATGCTCATTGCCACACCAGCAGTTGCAACAGCAGGTGGCTATTCAAGTCCACTGCTGCCTCCAACTCCAAGGTTCAAAGGTCTTGCTGCCCAGCCAGCTCAAGTGTCACTCCATGTGTCACTCCAAGGTTCAAAGTCCACTGAATGCTCAAAGTTCTTGCTTCATCTTCTTCCTCTTTCTTTTCTTTTTCAGCTACTGCTGTTGTATAAGCAGTGGCTGGCACCTTGAGGGTGCTCCATCTACGAATGGGTCATGGCGAAATTTTCAAAATTTTCTTGCCTTCAGTATATGGAGAGTGTTTCTCCCTAGGTTCAAGATATTGTTTCCCTTAAGAGTGTTTTCCCACTCCCTCTTGTAGCCCTTGTGGCCATCCCTATTTATTTCATGCAACTTTTTCCTTTCTTTTCTTTTTTTCCTTTCTTTGTCCTCCCTGGGGTATGCCCCTTGTAGGCTGTAAATTCGGTTAGCCTTTTTTAATTTCAAGCTTATTTACCCAAAAAAAAAATTGAATCTGGAGCAACCTAGTGAGCTAAGGGAGTTGGGAGCCTTAGCGAGTGTAATTGAAGCCGTGAGGACTCGAGGGAGTTGTAGGTGAGACATAAAAGTACTAGGGCATCACATGTATTATTCTTAGAACATATAAATCATGCTCAGTTGCGGCTCAGATTGTTACTGCTGTGTTGTACTGTCCCGATTGCTACTGTTGTGTTGCTGCATTAATTCCAGTTGCGGCTCAGATGTTGTGGCGTTCAGTTTGATAGATAATTATTGTGGGTTGCAAGGGCTGTTGCAACCCATGGTTTCCTACTTACTTGCTTGCACTTGAACTATCATGTTAAACTGGATGCTACTATTGCAATCTGTTGTTGTTAAGTGCTTAATGGGTTGCAAGGGCTGTTGCAACTCTGCTACTATTGCAATCTATTATTACTCTTGTATGTAGTTTTACATGTGATTTCATTGCATAAGAGGTGTTGTGTGATACTGATGTAATCTGGGCAGTTACTGTTTCTGGGCTGTACAAAATTCAAACGAAATGCTGTCCATTTTTTCCCAGAATCTGGATGTATAGATTTGGTTATTGTGCATGTGGTAAAGGCTCACTGAGTCAATGCCTAGCCTTGGGGGGATGTCCCTTGGCATGTATGATCCCCTTGGGGAGGGGGCGTCCTCCCATTCCATGATGATGAGCCACTGTTATGTTGTTCATTTCCTGCTACCCGAGGTGATAAGTTACTGTTAGTGAATATTCACTTTGAGTTATTCACTTGGTTTGTTATTCACTTGCCTAAGTCTAGAGGGGGCTGTCCTCGGGCCACTCTCAAAACCCAGTCTTGCATAAGCTCATAACTTGATCACCATTCCACATTGAAGCATTTGGAAGGCGTTTTGAAGTTCTCAAGTCTACTGCTGTGTGCAACTATAGTCTAATCTGTTCTTGTATTTATTTTACTTAATCTCTCATGTTGTGTATTTCCCGCATTCTCCTTTGTAGCCGTAGGGCCTCACACTATCTCCCAACCCCTTTGTAGCCGCTTGGCCTTCCAATCCATGCAATTTTCTTTTCCTTTTCCTTTTCCTTTTTCTTTGTCCTCCCTGGGGTATGCCCCTTGTAGGCTGTAAATTCGTTTAGCCCCTTTTATTTTAAAGCTGAATTATCTAAAATAAAAAATAAAAATGCACATCCTTCTTCTTCTTGTTCTGGGTGATTCCACCATTACTCATGACATGACTGTAATCAAGGACACTTTTGTCGACTTCTATTCTAATCTACTTGGTAAACCACACTCTACTACCTATGCAGGTTATGACAGGATAAACCAACTCATTACCAAGAAGCTTTCCAATGACCAGAGTGTGAGTATGGTTATGGTTATGGATGTTACCAACAATGAAATCAAGGAAACTGTCATGAGTCTAAACCCTCACAAGGCCCCCGGCCCGGATGGGTATAATGCTAGATTTTTTCAGAAAGCTTGGTCTATAGTAGGGCATGAAGTTACAGCTGCAATTAGGAATTTCTTCAAATCTAACGAAAAATGGTAACATGTCAGTGTTTCTCTCTCTAGGCGATTTAGGCAATTCTCAGGCGATTCTAGTCCTTGAGATACCCTAGATATGGCGGGCAAGCTCACATCCCCTTCGACAAGCATGGCAGGAGGAGCACTTTCTCATGCAATCGACTCAAATGAAGTACGCATGAAGCAGAGAAATTCCTCTCATTCTCAACCCTCCTTCCACTATGTCCAAACTCCACAATCGGGGGTTCATACTCCTCAAGCATATGTCGATCTACACCTAGATGTCCGTGATACTCCTCTCGGAGAAGAAGCTATCTCAAACCCTAACTTTACCCAGTCAAATGTTTACCCACAGAGATCCAAATCAGTTCCACACAACACCAAGCCAATCTCGAACCAACCTCAGGTAAAAACCCTAACTCCCAAAAACCCTAATCACCCTAACCCAATCTCGATCACCGGTGTACTTCTACCAGAGGCCAGTACCGATATTAACCCTAAACCACTGCTATCTACTCTGTCAAACCTCACTGATAAAACCATTAGCTCCACTCCAACACAACCTAAACCACTTAGCCCTATTCGCTCAGGTTCTAGCCCATCTCGCAATCTTCTTGAGATCTTCAAGCGGGAGGGTCAAAATCTAGCGTGTGAAGAGCGTATTTCCTCACTGATCCAGTCGATAGAGGAGGAACTGCACGGATCTGGGGTTAAGGTAAGCCTGGCTCAACTTAAATCCCACATCCTTCAGATTCGGGAGGAATACTCTAACCTTGAGAATACCTCACCTTGTGGTACTGTCGGTCTCGAAGGGGAATTTGTTGTAGTTGTAGACAAAACCCCTTCTCACACCGAGCCCCCTGCAGAATCAAAAACCACAACTAATCCAGGTAAAACTCAAAACTGGGCTTCCCTTTTTAAAGCCCAAGCTCCCTCAAAGTCTATGAAGCTAGAGCATTTTCCAGAATTGCAAAAGGGTAAAGAGGCTATAGTTGAATTGGATGATGATGATGTTGATTCCAACTCTTGGAAGCACTGTTTAATTGGGTATTTTCTGGATGGCAGAATGCCTTTCAATCTGTTTAGTGCCACTGCTAGATCAGGTTGGAAAGACAATGCTCTAACGTCTATCAAACAGATAGGAGCTTGTTTCTTCTTTGAATTTAAGGATGAGGCTACTAAGCTACAGGTGTTAGAAGGTGGCCCCTATTTCTTTTCCAAGCGTTATCTTGTTCTTACGGATTGGAAAAGAATGTTGATCCCTACTACTAAACACCCAACGTCAATTCCAACTTTTTTTTTTGGGTAATTTAGCTTGAAATTAAAAGGGGTTAAGCGAATATACAGCCTACAAGGGGCATACCCCAGGGAGGACAAAACAAAATAAAGAAAAGAAAAGAGAAAAAAAAAATTGCGTACTCCCCGGCACAACCCGCCGGGGTGGGAAATATGAAATCCAGCACAACCCGCTGGGATAGGGGATATTAACCTCCGTTGCTGTAGCATGTGATCAATGAATTGGGGACCACCCAAAATCGATTGAAGTAGTAAAAATGGCACACTGCCATATGTGAAAATTAACCTCTCTTGCGTGCATTCTTTCTTGAAGGACGTACATGATATTGTAGATATGCAAAAGGTAAAGGCTTGGTGGCCCACCACAACCGTGTGAAATAAGGACAACACAAAATGTTGCTGCCCCACTAATGTGACCATCAGCTTTCAAAATCCCTCAACGTGGGACCACACAAAATAGTGCAAATCTGTTTTCCTATTCCTGTGGTTTTCCCCGGGTAATTTGGGGCTTGGGCCCACAATAGTAGTTGATGTTGAAAGGACCACACAGAAAATAGTCCTTCACTGCTGTGCCTTGGTCAATGAGTTCACAGCTGTTGTTCACTATCATTTACGTGCAACAGAAATGGGATTGAATTTGATTCATTGGACCGAATGGCCAACTGCTGGGTCAAAATGTTATCACGTGGTAAAGTGTACCACAGAAGTTTCAAATCACAATTACAATTGCGTGTAGTGGAGTGGGCCCACTTGTTCTTCTTCCCCAAATGTTATCAAGTGGACTTTTGACCGAAATCGAGACCCACAAAAGTGGGCCCCACTGTCTTCTTCCCCAGGAAGAACATGGAGAACCAGAGTACTATTTCCACAGAAAATTTCTCCAGCAAACGTGAATCTCAAAGATACCAGTCCCAAAATTACTGATTAAAATGGACAAATTAATGTAAAACAGCCCCAAAGAGAAGCTCAATGATACCAAGAGAATAGTTTCATCGCATAAGAAATTACCCAGTTCTATAACAGCCAAAGACTTACCTGTAGCGCCAGGAACCACTATGGAATTACCTCCTCCTCCGTGACACCATCGACACATAGAGGAGGAGAACTGATACGCAAGGAAGAACAACAGTTGTGCTAGAACTAGACTCCAGATCTATAGTGCGTGAAACCCCTCCCATGGAACCAGGAGAGATGAGAACTAGCCCCATCAGATTTTGTGATGCTCAACCAGATGAGGGAGCCCTAGATGGTGTTACCAATCTGGTTTTGTAGTTTGAAGATGCATCCCCATGGACGTTGACCCAATAGAAAGTAGATCCCCATGAACGTTGAGTTCTGGGTTTAGAAATCCCCTTCTTCGGATGAAAGAGTAAAACTCGAAAAAGTTGTTGTGTATTCAGTTTCGTGATTTTCCAGCCCACAAGGAACTGAATGTGTGATAGGGGTGCCCGAAATCTGCTCCCATTTTTTTCTTTGCTTTTTACTTGGTCGAAGCAAGAAAAGGAGGTTGATACGCCCTTCAATCAGAGATTTAAGGACCGAATGAACATAAACCAAGCAGAATGGTTGGCTAGATTGTAAAAAATTATGGGGGAAAGGAGGGGAGTGCATTCTCTCTCTAGATTCTAGAGAGAGAAGCTCTCAACCCTTGAACTTGGTTTCCTCATTGTGTCAATTCCAACTTGGGTTAAACTGCACAAGCTTCCTCTAGAATGCTGGACCGAATCTGGCTTTAGTCGTATTGCCAGTTCTATTGGGCGGCCTTTACATGTTGATGAAGCAACCGCGGGCAAGAAGAGGTTGGACTTTGCTAGGATTTGTGTTGAAGTCTCTGCAAATGATGAACTTCCTGATGAGGTTACAGTGAAGGCTAATGGAGAATCTGTAACAGTTAGAATTGAATACCAGTGGCTGCCTCCTAAATGCTCGGAATGTAAAGTCTTTGGGCACACATGTACACCCAAACCAACTCCAGGTCCAGTTGGTGCTGAAGAGTCATGGCAAGCTGTTGGGAAGCATGTGAACATCGCCAACAAGGATCCCATCATTCAACATCAGGTTCAAATAGCATTGGGTAAAGGAGGAAGTTCAGCCTTAGATGTTGTAACCATAGAGACTGCTCCTCAATGCAAAGGAGTGGATCATATGAGTAAAGCAGGTACTGAAAAGGAGTATGAATCATCAGAGGATATTGAGGAGATTGTTGTTGATGCCCCTCCTATAGAGTGCCCCATCACCACAGGGAATCCTAAGGGGCAGCTCCATAAGTGGAACACCAGTACATCAAGCTCTTCCCCTCCCCCCTGTCCACTATGATGAACAAGAACAAGAAGAAAGGGAGCAATGGGAAATCTAGCTCCTCAAAAGGGCACTAAAGGCTACCACAATATCCTTTTTGGGCAGTATCCTAATCCTTTCCATATTCTGCCATTTTATTTTATATAGTATGCTTTGTATCTCAATAACTCTCATGTCTAGTTTACATTCACAAATGCATTTTGGAGTTTGGAATCTGAGAGGTTTGAATGATCCTCTTAAACAAAAAGCTGTCAAACTCTTTTTGAAAAACAATGAGCTATCACTAATGGGGTTGATTGAGCATAAAGTCAAAGAGCCTAACATCAAAAAGGTTGTGAGTAATATTTGTCGCCACTGGCAGTTTACCCACAATTCTTCCCATGCCCCTATTGGGAGAATTCTTGTTTGTTGGAACCCCCACAACTTAGATGTGAAGGTCATGCATGAGACCAGTCAACTTATTCATTGTGAGGTAGTTTCCATACCTGATGGGCATAAATTCTTGGTCACCTTTGTATATGGTGCTAATGACCATGCTGACAGAGTTGATCTCTGGAATGATCTGTGCAGGTTGAAGAATAGTGAGTGTTGGGTGATAATGGGGGACTTTAATGCCATTAGAAGCCCTAAAGAAAAGTCTGGTGGGACTAACCACTGGCCTACCCACATGGATGACCTTAATAACTGCATTTATACATGTGAAGTTGATGATTTGAGGTACTCTGGATGTCTCTATACATGGTCTAATAGGCAAGACCCCCCCCCCCCCCCCCCCCCAACCATATCTCTAAGAAACTTGATAGAGTATTGGTTAATGATAATTTGTTGAGGACTCATACCTCCTCCTCAACTTTCTTCCCTACTCCTGGGATATCAGATCATTCACATGCCATGGTACGTATTACACCTCCCCCAAAGCCTCCTAGGAGACCATTTAGGTTCTTTGACTTCCTAGCTGACCACCCTTCTTTTTTACCAACAGTTCAACAGGTCTGGAGACAGATCGTTTTGGGAAACCCTATGTTTTGTCTTACTGAAAAGCTTAAAAGGTTACAAATTGAGCTTAAAAAACTTAATCACAAGGAATTCAATGCTATCTCTGACAAAGTGGTTGCAACCAAGTACCAGCTTGAGATCCTTCAGAATACTCTTGGTCTGGATCCTACAAACCCTGCTACTCAGTTGGAGGAAAAACTTGTCTACAAGCAATTCCTCACTCTTTCTAGAGCTGAGGAAAGTTTAGCTAGACAAAAATCTAGGATCCAGTGGCTAAAGCTTGGAGACCAATGCACATCGTTTTTTTTTCAAATCAATCAACAATAATAGGAATAGAAGCAAGACTACTAGTCTTGTTTTGGATGACTCCACCACCACTCATGACATGAATGTAATCAAGAATTCCTTTGTCAACTTCTATTCTGGTCTTCTTGGTACTCCACATACTTCTACATATGCTGGATATGATAGGATCAATGCTCTCATTACTCAGAGACTCTCCTCTGATCAGAGTATGAGCATGGTACAAGATATCACTAACACTGAGATTAAGGATGTAGTCATGAGTCTTAATCCCCACAAGGCTCCTGGCCCTGATGGGTATAATGCTAGGTTTTTTCAAAAAGCCTGGCCTGTTGTGGGACATGAGGTCACTCCTGCAATTAAGAATTTCTTCAAATCTGGGAAATTATTGACCAAAGCAAATGCCACCATTGTGGCTCTTGTCCCCAAAATACCTAATCCATCAAAAGTTGGAGACTTTAGGCCAATTTCCTGTTGTAACACTGTTTACAAGTGCATTGCCAAGATTCTGGCTAAGAGGCTTCAGAATGCTTTACCTGATCTCATTGACCCAGTCCAATCTGGTTTTATTAAGGGTAGAAGGATTGCTGACAATATTTTCCTCACTCGGGAAATCATGCAAGGGTATCATAAATCCACCTCTTCACCCAAATGTGCAATGAAAGTGGACATCATGAAAGCTTATGATAATGTCCGTTGGGACTTTCTGTGGGATACACTTACCTGCATGAATTTTCATCCCAAAATGATCACATGGTTAAAAGCCTGTATCACCACAGCTAACTACACCCTGAACATTAATGGTGAGCCTACTGGCAGTATTAGAGGTGCAAGAGGTCTTAGGCAGGGTGATCCTTTGTCCTCTCACTTCTTTGTTATTGTTATGGAGGTTCTCACTTGTATTCTAAAGGATAAGTCTAGTAGACCTGACTTTAGGTTCCACTGGAGATGCAGTCAAACCAAAATCATTAACCTATGTTTTGCTGACGACCTTATGCTCTTCTGCAAAGGTGATATTAGCTCTGTAAAACATATCCATGAATCCTTGTATGAGTTTGAATCCTTATCTAGCCTATCCCCAAGTCCTGGAAAGAGTAATGTGTTCTTCTCTGGAGTGCAACACTCCGTCAGAGAGGATATTCTTCATTTACTTGGCTTCAAGGAAGGTTTCTTACCTGTAAGATACCTTGGTTTTCCTCTGCTGTCCACCAAGTTGAAGCACATTGATTGTAAGTCCATGATAGAATCACTTCTAAAACCAAAACATGGACCAATAGGGATTTAACCTATGCTGGTAGGGTGCAATTAATAAAAAAAATGTCCTCTTTTCAATGCAGACTTATTGGTCTTCCCTCTTTATACTCCCCAAAAAGGTCATTAAAGAGGTGGAGACCATTCTGAGATCTTTCCTTTGGTCTGGACCTGACCTCAAAAAGACTGGAGCCAAAGTATCTTGGGAGCATCTGTGTTGCCCCAAGCAAGAAGGTGGCTTAGGTTTCAAATCTATTCTCATATGGAATAAGGCTGCCATTGCTAAGCATATTTGATTCCTTATCTCTGGCGGAGAACAATCTATGTGGTGTCAATGGGTCAAGTCGTATTTACTTAAGGGGAAAAGTTTTTGGGAAGTCAAAATGCCCAGTTCATTGATCATTTGGCTTAAAGCTTGTGTCACCACAGCAAACTACTCATTGAGTATCAATGGCGATCGTACTGGTTTCATCAAAGGTGAAAGAGGTCTTAGGCAGGGTGACCCTCTGTCATCTTATCTGTTTGTTATTGTCATGGAGGTCCTCACTTGCCTCCTTAAGGAGAAATCCTGTCTCCCTGACTTTAAATTTCATTGGAGATGCAGTCAAACCCAGATTATTAACCTGTGTTTCGCAGATGACCTTATGATCTTCTGCAAAGGCGATGTTAACTCAGTCAAGCACATTCAAAACTCCCTCTTTGAGTTTGAAACACTATCTGGATTGTCTCCTAGCCCTGGGAAGAGTAATATCTTCTTTTCTGGAGTTCAACATTCTACCAGGCGTGAGATTTTACAATTGTTGGGTTTCAAGGAAGGGACTTTGCCTGTTAGATATCTAGGTGTCCCATTGTTGTCCACTAAATTGAAGCACATTGATTGCAAAGTTATGATTGATAAAATCACAGCGAGGACCAAAGTTTGGACCAATAGAGACTTGACCTATGCTGGTAGGATCCAATTGATTAAAAATATTCTCTTTTCTATGCAAACTTATTGGTCCTCTCTCTTTATACTTCCTAAGAGAGTTATCAAAGAGGTTGAGGCCATCCTTAAATCCTTTCTTTGGTCTGGCCCTGACCTCAAAAAGACCGGAGCAAAGGTATCTTGGGAGCATCTATGTTGTCCTAAAAATGAGGGTGGTCTTGGATTCAAGTCCATTCTTGTTTGGAACAAGGCTGCCATAACAAAGCACATATGGTTTCTCATCTCTGGGGGGGAACAGTCCATGTGGTGTCAGTGGGTAAAATCATACTTACTCAAAGGTAAGAGTTTTTGGGAGGTTAAAGTTCCCAGCTCACCTTCCTGGGTTTGGAGGAAACTTCTCAACCTTAGACCTCTTGTGAGTCCTCATATCAAAGTCATTGTTGGAAATGGCAACTCCACTTCTCTTTGGTATGATAACTGGCATCCCATTGGTCCCATTGTATGCAAGCTTGGGACTAGAGTCATTTATGACTGTGGCCTCTCCCGAGAGGCCACAGTGGCTGCCATAATTAGAAATTGTGAGAGATTATCATAAGCATTCTTCTTCTCCCAAATGCGCATTGAAAGTTGATATAATGAAAGCTTATGATAATGTTAGGTGGGATTTCCTTTGGGACATTCTACTTTCAATGAACTTTCATCCTCAAATGATCCAATGGATCAAAGCATGTATAACCACTGCTAGTTACACTTTGAGCATCAATGGTGAGGCCGTTGGTTCCATTAAAGGGCAAAGAGGATTAAGGCAAGGTGATCCCTTGTCTTCATATCTTTTTGTCATTATCATGGAAATGCTCACTCAACTTCTTAAAGAGAAATCTCTAAGTCCCAACTTCCATTTCCACTGGAGATGCGAAAAAACAAAAATAATAAACTTGTGCTTTGCAGATGACCTCATGATCTTTTGCAAAGGAGACATAGGCTCCATTCAATGCATTCAAGAAGCTCTTTCCGAATTTGAGGCCTTGTCTGGTCTATCTCCTAGTCCTGGCAAGAGCAACATCTTCTTCTCTGGTGTCTCCACTTCCCATAAACGAGCAATTCTTGAGAATTTGGGTTTCCAAGAGGACACTCTCCCCGTCAGATATCTTGGTGTTCCCCTTATATCCACGAAGCTTAAATACTCTGATTGTAAGATACTCATTGACAAAATCACTAGCCGTACCAAGTCTTGGGCAAACAAGTATCTCTCATATGCTGGGAGAACCCAGCTCATTAAGTCTGTGTTATTCTCAATGCAGACCTATTGGTCCTCCATCTTCTTGCTCCCCAAGAAAGTAGTCAAAGAAGTTGAGGCTATCCTTAGATCCTTTTTCTGGACTGGTTCAGACCTGAGGCACACAGGTGCCAAAGTCTCCTGGGAACACCTCTGTTCCCCCAGAAAAGAAGGAGGATTAGGGTTTAAATCCATACAAATTTGGAATCAAGCGGCTATGGCCAAGCACATATGGTTTATAATCTCTGGGGGGGAGCAATCAATGTGGTGTCAGTGGGTGAAATCCTATTTGCTTAAGGGTAAAAGCTTCTGGAAGGTTAGAATACCAAGTAGTCCATCTTGGACTTGGAGAAAGCTTCTTCAACTCCGTCCTCTCATCCAATCCTTTATCAAGTATAGGATTGGCGATGGCAAATCTACCTTCCTATGGTATGACAATTGGCATCCCTTTGGCCCATTAATTGAGAAATTTGGCAATCGTATCGTTTATGATACTGGCCTATCAGATAATGCCAAGGTCTCCACCATTCTCCATGCACCTAATCGATGGAATTTCCCAATCACACAAACTTGGGAACTGAATGAGATAAGATCTCATTTACCTCCTCTCATTAGTCACAATTCCACTAGTTCCGACTCTTGTGTTTGGACTCTCACTCAGAGTGGAGTGTTCTCCATCTCTTCACTGTGGGATCATATTAGAGTCAAGTTTCCTACTATTGGTTGGAACAATGTAGTTTGGTTCCCTTCCCACATCCCCAAATGCAGCCTCATTAGTTGGCTTGCCATTCAGAATAGGCTATCTACTGAGGATAGGCTTGTTCTATTTGGCATCAAGACCACTTCTTGCTGCAGCTTTTGCCCTGGTGAGGAGGATCATGATCATCTGTTTTTTAATTGCCCCTTTACCAAGCAAATCTGGGATACGGTCTCCCTCAAATCACAGCTTACTTGGCAGCCCCAATCCCTCTTAAATCTGGTTAATCTCCTCTCTTCCATTAAGAGGAAAGATTTGAAGAGCACACTAATCAAATTGACTTTTACTGTCTCACTTTACTACATCTGGATCGAGAGAAACCATAGGAAGTTCCAAAACATCCACCTCACTGTGCCCTCCTTGGTACACAAGATCTGCTCTGAAATTAGGTATAGATTGTTATCCCTTCACAAAATACCATCAGGAGCTAGTTCACTTTTAGAAGCATGGAACATCTCAAATGTTTAAGTTAATTTAACTCACTCAATTCATGTTGATATGAAAAGCTAAGCATGCTGCTTTGTGCCTCTGTACCCTAAACCCTACTAACTGATTCTTCCAGTGACAGGTTGCTCAAGATGGATTTGCTCTGTGTAGTGGTATTGTTTTATGCTAATGACCCAATTGGGTAGTTGTGCATGCAGGTATTTGTCTCATTATGGGAGGTTTTCATGATAATGGTCCAAGATCATATGTGGTGAGGTACCTTTGGTGCATGCCAAGGTGGCGATTAGGTTCATACATGTTCAAATATACAGAGGAGAGAGTGATCCATTCAAAATGTGAGACTCTTGTGAGACTTGGGCCTTAATTTTCCTTGTTGAGAGTTACCATAATCTCAGATCATGTGTGAAGAGAGAGTGGGAGGTCAGTTTCCGAGGGAGTGCAGGTGGCGAGGTACAAAGATCTGAGATTAGATTTATCATTGTTGCTGCACTTGTCTGCTGTTACTGCCGTTGTTGGTTAGCTGTTGCTGCTGCACTTTACTGTGTATGATTGCTTCTCAATCTGCTGCATTCTGCTGCTGTGGCTTCATCTCCAAGCAAATCCATCTAAGGGGGACAATCTGCAAACCCATTCTGTTGCTGTGGCAGTCGCATTCTGCTGCATTCTGCTGCTATGGAGTCATATATTTAAGGTTCATATGTTTTCCATACATCTTTGATATTTTGCGGGTTGCAAGGGCTGTTGCAATCCGTTGTTTATATATGTTCAGTACAAGGGCTGTTGTACTGAATTCTCATGTCTGCTGTATAGATTATGATGTTTGGTTATCGGTTGTTGTGATGCTAGTGCTTTCATTTTCATGGACATAGACTGTCGATTTCAAAATCTGGGCTGCTGCATTTTCAAACAGGGTGCTGCCCAAAATTTTCAAAAATTTTCAAAAATCCCATGTTTTCTGGCCTAGCCTGGGGGGGTTGTCCCTTGGCATGTTTGATCCCCTTGGGGAGGGGGCTTCCTCCCAGGTGTGCTTGTCCATTACAAGTTCCAAAGCACTCTGCTCATGCTGCTGCCACTTCGTTGCTGCTGCTGCTCGCTGTGACTAAAGCAGCCATGCACCTGCTGCAAATTATGTTATTTCTGTTACTGCATTCGGCTGCAGTCTGTTTTTTGTTTGAGCATTAGTCATGCTTTGTAGTAGTTTTGTATTGTATAGCTGCATGCTTTTTTTTTTTTTTTTGGGTAAATAAGCTTGAAATTAAAAAAGGCTAAGCGAATGTACAGCCTACAAGGGGCATACCCCAGGGAGGACAAAGAAAAAAGAAAAAGAAAAGAAAATTGGATGAAATAAAGGGGTGGTCACTAGGACTACATGAGGAAAACATAGGGGAATTACAAGATAAGCCAAAATACTACTATGGCAATACCAATGAAAGCATCCTAACTACAGCAACAATCAAGAGTAACAACAATTGCAACAGTAGTAGCGGATTGCAACAGCCCTTGCAACCCGAATAATATAAAGAGTAAACAACACGTGTGAGCATTCAGTACAACAGCTCTTGTACTGAATATATAAATATAAACAATAGATTGCAACAACCCTTGCAACCCACATGATATCAATATGCATGGAAACATGGGAAGTACATAAAACAAACAACATAATAACCGTGTGGAGGCAGAACAGCAATCCAGTTGATAAAGCAACACTGCTCACTGCTGCAGCAAATCAGACCACAGTGGACAGCAGTGGATAGCAAAATGAGTGAGTAGAATGCCCATGATAATTGACCCCTCCATGGAACTGGACACATCAGCAGAAACTTTAGAGGATGATATGTGGTGAAATCCTTCGTCTGGCTAAAATTCCCCTTTATTTGAGGAAGACCTTTGCCTAGCAATTTTCCTCGCTTTCTTTTGTTGCTTTTTTGATCTTTCAGATGATGGCAAGTCATTCGGGTAGAGCTCAATGGGATTTGTGACCGGAGAGGAAGGACTTTGACAATCAGCTTCGTTCTCAACATTGGGGTCATTGGTGCCATCCAAATAAGGGTCCTTATCTGGAGGTATATCAGCTTCCAGTAAATGGGAGTCTACCTCTTGGTACTCACCATCAGGAGAGGGTTCCTCCTCCAACACGTGGAAAGAGTTGGAATATAGTTTGTGCAACATAGAAGAGGCCGTTTTGGAAGAGGGTTCACGGTTATTTGAACCCTTAACCTTATCAGCCCACATTGTAGGAGTGGCAGCAGCTTGGACATCAGATTCTGTCGAGACAGGGACAGTACTCTTGTTAGCTGAAATTGACGTGGTTCTGAAAGGTGTCACTGAGACGGAATGGGATAGAGAATCTGGAGGCTTGGGGATGTTCTGAGCAGGGATTAAAGGGGTATTAGGGGGGTGTAATTGATGAGAGGGATGGGAAATAGTTTTGTTAACAGAGGTCATCGTAGTATGTGATTGAAGTTTACCTTTGCCTGCTGTAACCCAATCAGCTTCTCCAGAAGGAGGGGGATTAGGATCTTTTTTTGGTTGACACGAATGGCCAAACACATGACAGATTTGGCAGCTTGTGGGTAACCATTGATACTCCACCCCTACCACGACTGACTCAGCACCCACTGCAATAGTGATATCTATTGGAAGATCATCTGCTGCATCAACTTCAATGCATATACGAGCAAAGTCCAAGCGTTTTTTCTTTGCTGTAGCCTCATCAACATGGATAGGTTTCCCAATGGTACTGGCAAGCTTGCTGAATCCCACCTCAGTCCAAAATTCGAATGGAAGCCGATGGAATTTGACCCAGACTGGTATTGTAGATGGATGATTAGTGGTGGGGATTAGCATTCTCTTCCACTCTTTGAGGACCAGAAATCTTCGAGAGAAGAAGTAGGGGCCTCCTTCCAAAACCTTTAATTTGGATTCCTCATCTTGGAATTCAAATAAAAAAACACGATCCAATTTGTTTTACCGTAAAGGTTCCTTGAACCTTCCAGACCGAGAGGGCTGTTGATCTGAGAAGCGGTAGAGGCATCTTTCCATCCAGGAAGTGGCCAATTAAGCTGTGATTCCAATCTCCATCATCCAACTGGGACTCATCAAACTCAACATAAGCATCTTTGCCTACCTTAAGTTCAGGGTAGTGATGGAGTTTCAGTGACTTAGAGGGGGCTTGAGCAGTAAACAGGTTCGCCCATTTGTTGGGTTTGCCCTGATGTCCAAGGGATTGAGGCTGGGTATTATTGTTAGAACCTGATACACCTATAACAGTGGGAGCTAATGGTTGGGTTGAGTTATTCCCTGTGGAGGTTGTGGAAACCTCTTTCGAATGATTAATGGAGGGATTGTACCTGATCTGAGATTCGTCCCTATATTCCTGATGATGCATCTTTCCTTGAAGGTCTCGTGCAGGACTCGTTGGGTGATCCGTGGTGCTATGGGTATCGAACCCGTGATTAGAGTCTGCTTTGTTGCTCGATGGCTCAGAATTGCCATCGGGATCTGGATTGAAGAGTGGGGGTTGTGGGTTGTTGAGAGTGGAACGGATACGACTCACTTGCTTCCTTCGAACTTCATAGGAGTCCATAGCCCTGGACCCGATGTTTGCCACAGAAGATTTAGGGTTAACTGATGGAGGGAGGTTTGGGAATGCATCAGAGTTTAGCAAGTCGGGAGGTTTTGATTGTTGATGAGAGATGATTTTTGGACCGTCGGCCATGGGTGATCCGGTGGCAGGATTGGCCGCCATCTCTAGGGTTTCACTGAGGAAATCGTGAAAATCGCCAGAGCGACATAGTTCATGTTGCGCATGGGTTAAGTTGCACAAATTACATAGCTGCATGCTTAATCAATAGTTAGAGGGTTTTTTTTTTTTTTGGGTAATTAAGCTTGAAAATAAAAGGGGCTAAACGAATATACAGCCTACAAGGGGCATACCCCAGGAGGACGAAACAAAAGAAAAAGAAAAGGAAAAAAAAGATACAAAATAACGAGAAATAAGGGATGGCCCGAAGGCTACATTGGGTAAGTGGTGGGGTGAGCTAACACAAGGACATAAAGTAAGTTAAAAGATTCCAATGAGTTTCTAACCCATCTAAGGAGATGGACCAGAAACTCAGAAACCTAGGGAGAAACACTCTCCATATATTGAAGGCAAGAAAATTTTGAAAATTTTGAAAATTTCGCCATGACCCATTCGTAGATGGAGCACCCTCAAGGTGCCAGCCACTGCTTATACAACAGCAGTAGCTGAAAAAGAAAAGAAAGAGTAAGAAGATGAAGCAAGAACTTTGAGCATTCAGTGGACTTTGAACCTTGGAGTGGCACTTGGAGTGACACTTGAGCTGGCTGGGCAGCAAGAACTTTGAACCTTGGAGTTGGAGGCAGCAGTGGACTTGAATAGCCACCAGCTGTTGCAACTGCTGGTGTGGCAATGAGCTTTCAGCAAACCTCTGGTCAGATTTTGAGAGTCTAAGTGCTAGCCAACACGGGAGGACGCCCCCTCCCAAAGGGGATCAAACGTGCTAAGGGAAGCGGGGCAGGTTCCTTGGACATGAGACTTGAAGCTTGGACAATGGAATGGATACTTGAACATAAAGTAAGTCCATGAATTGGGAGGAAGCCCCCTCCCAGAAGGGGATCATACATGCCAGGGACAACCCCCCATGGCTAGGCCTAATCTCGTGGATGCTGATCAAACACACAGCAGTCCAGATGAAACCATTATTGATCAGTACAGGACTACAAACTGCAGCAGGTTTTCCATGTATACAGTGAACAGACAAGAGTACTAATGCAGCAGTAACATAGGGTTGCAACAGCCCTTGCAACCATGATATATGTGCAGCATAAAGCAATAACACTAGCATCATCAAGAGTAACAACAGATAGCAGTGGATTGCAACAGCCCTTGCAACCCAAATAATCATCAATAAAGCACATTGCAGTCTAGGCATAAAGCTATGACACTAGCATCATCATCAAGAGTATCAACAGATAATAGTGGATTGCAATAACCCTTGCAACCCATATGACTTCAATAAAGCACGATGTTCATACCTCACTTGAAGCTAAAAGCACTCACACTGACTGCAACTTTCTTTTAGAACCTCCCTTGAAGCTTAATGCACCAGTCAATAGTTCCTGCAAACTCAATCTGCACTCAATTCCCAAATGGGATGTTAGTATTACAAACTTCCTGTAGCTCTTGGCTTAAGACCTGCATCCACAATTCCCCAACTGGGTGGTAAGTGATTAGCAGAACCAAGCGTTTGGAGATATTAACAACTGAACCTGTCAAACTGAGCCAGATATTAGCAAATGGTTGATATGAAATGATGAAGAAAACATGCTTTGACTACTAAATGCCACACATCACCAGTCTTCACCAGTTAATGTGAATTAGTAGGAATGCTCCATGATTCAAGAAGGTCCAATGAGCCAACAGGGATTCTGGATAAGGACAGCAGTCTATTTCTAATGTCACCACAAATTCTGGCCACAACATAATGTACAGGGTGCTGCACTTTCTGGAATTTCCTAATGTTTCTCTCAATCCATACATGATAGAGAGTCACAGTGAAGGAAAGTTTGGCAAGGATGCTTCTCAGGCCTTTCCCTTTAAAAGTGCAAAGGTGGGAGATCCAGCTAGCAAGTGATTGTGCTTGCCATCTAAAATGTGACTTAAGGGACACTGTTTCCCACACTTGTTTAGTGAATGGACAATTAAAGAAGAGATGGTCATGGTTCTCATCACCAGGACAGAAGCTACAACATGGGGAATCAATGACCCCAAACTGGACTAACCTATCTCCAGTGGACAGCCTGTTTTGAATAGCAATCCAACTTATTAGACTGCATTTAGGGATATGGGATGAGAACCAAACAATGTGATGCCATTCAACAATGGGAGAATGTGCTCTGAGCTGGTCCCACAGAGATGAGATAGTGAACACCCCATCATGATTGAGGGTCCACTTACAAATATCAGTAGAACCATGCAAGGGAGGAAGGGCCTCCCTGATCTCATTGAGCTCCCAAGTTTGGGTGATAGGGAATCTCCATTGGTTGTTATTATTTAAAATAGCAGACACCGGGGCTCCCTCAGGGATACCAGAGTCATACGTGATACGAGTGCCATATTTGACAATCAAAGGGCCATGGGGGTGCCAATTGTCATACCAAAGGGAAGTGCTAGAACCATCACCAATTTGGTACTGGATGTATGATTGTATAAGGGGGCGAAGCTGAAGTAACTTCCTCCAAGTCCATGAAGGACTGCTAGGAATTTTGATTTGCCAGAAACTCCTACCTTTGAGTAAGTAGGATTTCACCCATTGGCACCACATGGATTGCTCACCTCCTGAGATAAGATACCAAATATGTTTGGCCATAGCAGCCTTATTCCAACTTTGGAGAGATTTGAAGCTCAAACCCCCCTCTTTCTTAGGAGTGCATAAGTGTTCCCATGAGATTTTAGCCCCAGTGCTTCTAAGGTCAGCCCCAGTCCAGAAGAAAGATCTAAGAATAGATTCCACTTCCTTAACGACTTTCTTGGGGAGGATGAATAAAGAAGACCAGTAAGTTTGCATGGAATAAAGAAGACCAGTAAGTTAGAGGGTTTTACCTGTTGTATTGGACTGACATCCCGGGCAGTCATCTGTTTTTCTGGGTTTGTCAAAAAACAAGCGAAATGCTGCCAAAATTTTCTCAGAATCTTGACCTATCCGTGGGGGGTTGTCCCTGGGCATCTAGTCCTTTTGTTAGTACTTATCCGTTTAGCCTCCTTGGCTTTCCCAATCCCCATGTAGCCCTTTGGCCTTCCTAATCTCTTTTCCTTTAATGTTTTCTTTTCTTTGTCCTCCCTGGGGTATGCCCCTTGTAGGCTGTATATTCGTTTAGCCTCTTTTTATTTCAAGCTTGTTTTACCGAAAAAAAAATTAGAAATTGTGAGTGGGCGCTGCCCATTACCCAAACCTGGGAGCTAAATGAAATTAGGGATGGGCTCTCATCAATTCCAAAACCCAACAATGAGATGGAGGACCAACTCAGGTGGACTTTAAATCCTAATGGTGAGTTCACCATTTCTTTTTTTTTGTGTGGGTAAAATAGCTTGAAATTAAAAGGGGCTAAGCGAATGTACAGCCTACAAGGGGCATACCCCAGGGAGGACAAAACAAAATAAAGGAAGGAAAAGAAAAGAAAAGAAAAAATTGCGTACCCCCCAGCACGCAGCCGGGGGGAAAATGAAATCCAGCACAACCCGCTGGAATAGGGAACCATATGATTTAATACAATTTAACACAATTTAACACAAGCCACAAGAGATACTGGCTAGGAGATTACAAAAGGCCCACTGCCTTGTACAATGGATGAAAGCAAGCTTATACAAAGAAACTGGCGTGGAGACTAACAGACCACAGAGGAGGCCGTCCTACTCTCCTACTCTCCTTGACTACATGTGTAAAGAGAATGCTAAATGCTTGAACATTGATGCGATCTGAATTCCAAAGCTCCATAGCCAAGGCCACAGGGGTGGATTTCTCCTCCCTACGGGATAAGAGAGGACCAGGAGACAACCCTACATGGAGAGGTCAATATCTGGAGAAAATTGCACAGCATAACTGCTGTAAATTGACAAGCCCAGAACCGCAGAAGTCTGCCCAGAATAGCAGCCCACAGAAACAGACTTATATACAAAGTAAGCCACAAAAAAGAAGGGGTACGGCTTGCTACCAGCAGCAAATAAATTACCCAGCAGCAACTCAACTAAAGTGGTGATTAATCAACTATGAAATCAATCAATTGCCCCTGAAGGCAATACACATCTTACCCAAATTGCAGAGTTCAAGACCACTCAAAGCATAGTGAGAGTTAAGAAATGAAACCTGGAAATTGGAGAATTAATTGCAGTAGGCTTGAAACTTGACTTTGCCGAAGATTAGGACCCTATCCTTAAGCATTGGAACGCAATCCAAACCCCCCTTAGTGATTAGATTTTGAGGAAGCCCTTTGCTTGGCAAGTTTTTTAGCCATCTTTTGTTGCTTTTTTGATCTTTCAGACGTTGGAAAGCCACTTGAATAGCTTTCCAAAGGAATTGTAACTGGAGTGGAAGGACTATCATACTCAGCATCAGCTTCAAAATTTGCATCTTTGGTATCTTCAGGAGATGGGAACTTATCTGGAGGAACTGCATTATCCAGAAAGTGATAATCCTTCACCTGAATCACTTCATCAGGAGGGATGACCTCCTCCAACACATGGAAAGAATTGGATTGTAGCTCATGCAACATAGAAGAAACCAATTTGGGTACATCTTTGTTAGTAGAAGTTGGAATTGATCTAAAGGGGGTCACGGAGATTGACTGGGGGGGTAAAATGGAAGGCTTAGGGACATACTGAGTAGTATTTAAGAGGGGTTTGGGGGGGTTCAAAGTTTGACTGGGTTGGGGTACATGCTTATTTCCAATGAGATTGCTTGCAGGTTCCATTTGACCCTCCCTTATTAACTAATTGCCAGTCAGTAGAAGGGGCTGTCTGGGGAACTGGAGGAGGGGAATTTGCACATTGAGGGTGCCCAAAAACTTTACACTTATCGCATAAAGGAGGGAGCACTTGATAAACAATGGGAACATTTACTCTATTCCCTCCAACTATCACTGAGACAGCCGCAGGGAGATCTATCTCAGCATCGATCTCAATACAAACTCTAGCATGAGAGGTTCTGGATTTCTTGGCTGTGGCTTGGTCCATATGAATTGGCCTGCCAATTGTGCTAGCTATGCGGCTAATACACTCTTTGTTCCATAGCTCCCATGGTAAATCTAAGAGCTTGACCCAGGTGAATATTTTGGAGGGATGTTCCTTCTTAGGTTTCATCATACGATACCAGTTTTTGAGAACAAGGTATTTTCGTGAGAAAAACCAAGGCCCTCCTTCGAGAACAGCCTGTTTGGCTACTTCATCTCGAAATTGAAAGAGAATAAAACCAGAGGCATCAATTTTCACCGATATCAGTTTGTCTTTCCAGATGTTACAGGCTGTCGAAAGAAGGACAGGAAAGGGCATCTTACCATCAAGGAAGTAGCCAACTAGATAGCTGTTCCATAAGGTCTTCATCAATTTCAACAACAGCCTCTTTACCCCGATGGAGTTCCGGGAAATACTCAAGTTCCATACCCAGAGCTGGACCTTGGGATTGAAGAATGGATGCCCAGTTTTTGCTTTTTCCTTTGTTGGGCCCAGAGTAAGTTTTTGAACCAGCCTGGGGATGGGTTGCATTTGATTCAGTACGGAGAGGTCTTACTTCTGAGACCGGCTGAGGGTCAGGTTTAAGAGAGCTAATGTTACCTTGAGATAGTTTAGTGACGATTGAGTCGAAATCCACTGGCTCTGTAGAACTCTTCACTTCGTCTTCAATGGCTGCAATAAGCTTAGAGATGCGATCCTCTGTCCCCACCTTCAGTTGGGACACAAGAGGGTTTGGCATGTGATGGATACCTTCATCCACCGCAATAGGAATCTGCAAATCTGGAGAACCTGAGTCTAAATTTGGGTATTTTGGTGGAGTGAGTTTCGACCTAGGGTTTGAGATATTAGGTATTGTGAGACCGAGATTGGGGATCTGAGAATCGATTGATGCTCGCTCCCGTAGTTGTTTCCTCCGAATTTCATGAGAGTCGATGGTTTTAACCCCCAATCCCTCCTCGATGGAAGTAGTATTGTCGGCCATGGAGACCACAGCTTTGGAACCCAAGTCTGCCACAACAGAGATAGGGTTAGCGAATTGAGGAAGGTTAGGGAAGGCCTCTGGGTTTAGTAGGTCTAGAGGGTTAGAAGGATTTGCGGTTGAGTGATTAACCCTAGGTTTCGTAAGATGAAGAGAGGATGGGTTGGGATGAGCAATGGTTTTGCCGTCAGCCATGGTGAACGGGTGAACCTAGAGAGAAGTAGGAGCTTCTCTCACTACATTTTTTTGTTCTTTTTTATCCATTTTTTTTCACCATTTCTTCCATGTGGGATCACCTTAGAACTCACTTTCCTAAAGTGCCTTGGCACAATTCTATTTGGTTCGCTGGTCACATCCCCAAGTGTAGCATGATCTCATGGATTGCCAATAAAAACAGACTCTATACTGGTGATAGATTGGTGCTTTTGGCACTATTCCTGTTTCTTGTTGTAGTTTCTATTATGGGACTGAGAATCATGACCACTTGCTCTTTAATTGCCCATTTACTTCCCAGGTGTGGGCCCAGACTCTTGCTCATATCAATGTCTACTGGCCCTCCAAGTCTTGGGCTGACTGGATTAATCTAATGTCAACTATTAGAGGCAAAACTCTTAAAATATTGATCATCAAACTTACTTTCACCACTTCAATTTATCAGATTTGGCTTGAACGAAATGCTCGCAAATTCCAAACCACCTCATGTCCCATTTCTGTTGTAGTTGACAAAAAAATTTCAATGATCAAAAGCAGACTTTTGTCCTTAGACAATCTTCCACAAGGACATCAGTCACAGTGGTTGTCAACTAGGTGGGGATTATAGGCTTGATCTTCATTGTGCTACATGTTACTAACATTTCCTTTGTGCTATTTGTGGCAGGTCTCTGCAAGCTAAGTTGTATTAAGATGGAGTATTTTAGGCACTGATTACCCATTTGGGTTCCTTGTGTTGCAGGCATTTCCTATTGCTTGTGAGGATCCACTATTACTACTATTACACAGGTGGTTAGTTTACTACTTTGCAGCTCTTGAGCCTTATCTATGCTTTAGTATCTGTCATTGCATACATTTGGGCTGATCACTTGAGATTATGCTTCTGGAAGCTTGGTACATATTGGTTGGATCTTCAGTCCATTGTTGATCCAGAACAGACCACTTCATTCCCATATGAGAGAGTGTGTCCCAGAGAGAGAGTGTTTGAGCCCCTCTTTTTGTGAGGGGAAAAATTGATTACAAGGAGGATGTGAGCTGAGGGAGTTAGGTCCTGGACTCCAGGGTAGTGAGAAAAGAAGAGTGGGAGGGTGAGGTTTTCGAGGGCGTCTGTAGTGTAAGTACATAACCCCTGGAGCCCCAAAATCCGCTTACTGGTTACTGTTGTACCACTGCAGTTATGTTGTTGCTATTGAACCTGCAGTTATTTTTTAGTATTATGCAGTTGGGCCCTTCTAATAGTTGTGTGCCTTTGAGTGTGCATAGACCCACATCCACTTGCGGCTGTTGTTTCTTGCTAGCAACTCACCTGGCCCTTCTTTAGTCGTGTGCCCTATTGTTGCTACATTTTGTGCTACTGCTGTCATGTGCTACTGCTGTCCGTGCACACTGCTATCATGTGCTAGTATCTTGCTCGTGCCTTGCTAGTGTGTCACAGATTGGTATGATTGATGCTTGCGTTGTCTGTTACTAGACTATGACCGAGCGGTATTCTGCTGCTGAATTATTATACTGCTGCTGTTGCATATTGCTGCTGTTAACATTGTATACGGCTGCTGCTGTTATTCCCGAAAGCACCCGTGCTGATTGTCTGTTGCTGTTTGTGTTCTACTGTTGGTTGAACATCATTTCTGCCATACCGTGTGATCACAGGGGTTGTTAACAACCAGCATAAATGCTGCTCAAATTTCACCAAATTCGGATGTTCATGGACCTAAAGCTGGGGGGTTGTTCCAGTTAATTCAGGATCGGCCTTGACTATTATGCCTTCCCTTTCCTATCTTGGAGGGGGATGTCCTCCAATTACCATCTGTCACTGTAATGGTTTTGCTCTAATAGAGGGGTGTGTCCTCTATGGCATGCAATGGATCTCACCAATTCACCACCACCTACTTCACCCATTAGTTGGTTACGTATTAGACCTAGTTTCCTTTTGTTGTGGCTCTGTGCCGCTCCCATGTAGCCTTTTGGCCTCCCTATTTTTCTTTCTTTTTTCCTCCATGGGGTATGCCCCTTGAAGGTTGTATATTCGCTTATTCTCCTTTTTATTTCAAGCTTGATTTACCAAAAAAAATGCCCAGTTCACCATCTTGGGTCTGGAGAAAACTCCTTAGCCTCAGAACCATTGTGCAACCCCACATTAAAGTTGTGATTGGTAATGGCAAAAATACTTCACTATGGTTTGACAATTGGCACCCCCTTGGTCCAATTGCTCAGAAGTTTGGTCCTAGAGTTATATATGATTCTGGACTCACCAAAGATGCTAATGTGGCTGCCATCATTAGAGGATCTAATTGGAGTCTTCCCATTACTCAAACCCTTGAAATCAATGAGGTTAGACATGCTCTTAACTCCCTCCCCAGCCCTAACCAGGATCTTGAGGATCATTATAAATGGGACCTCAACTCTAATGGTGAGTTCACCATTTCTTCCCTATGGAATGACCTCAGAACAAAATTCCCAAAGGTCCCATGGTGCACCACCATATGGTTCCCTGGCCATATCCCCAAATGTAGTATGATTACATGGCTTGCTATACACAACAGACTATATACCGGAGACAGGTTGGTTTTGTTTGGTACAATCCCTGTTTCCTGTTGTAGTTTTTGTATTGGTGTGGAGTCCCATGACCACTTATTCTTCAATTGCCCATTCACTTCACAAATTTGGTCTGACATGCTTGATCATGTCAATGTCAGTTGGCCCCCAAGGTCTTGGCTAGATTGGATCACTCATATCTCAAGCTTCAAAGGCAAGAGTCTCAAAAATTTAATAATCAAGTTGATGTTCACTGCTACAGTCTACCAAATTTGGCTTGAAAGAAATGCTCACAAGTTCCAAAATGCATCTTGCACTGTACCTATTGTGGTTAACAAAATCCATTCAATCGTGAGATGCAGGCTGTTATCCTTGGAAAATCTTCCCCAAGGCCAACATTGTCATAGGTTGTCAACTAAGTGGGGGATAGTTTAAAATTCCTATTCACTTTTATTAATGCAACTCTGTTTTGAACAGGCCTTGTACGAATGATCAGGACCAGGGCATCATGAGGGGATAATATGGTGGTTCTCAACTTACCACCCATTTGGGATTCTTTATGCAGATATTCAGGGGCTTGCTGCAACAGTGTTGCTGCAGCAGTTTGCTTGCTGCTGATGCAATGGTTCATTCTATACTTGCTTGCACTTGGACCTTCATGTTAAACTATAGCAAGGGCTGTTGCTATAGTTACTTGCTTGCACTTGGTTTATGCTCATTAAGTGGGTTGCAAGGGCTGTTGCAACCTACATACTTACTTGCTTGCTCTTGAACCTTCAAGTTAAACTATAGCAAGGGCTGTTGCTATAGATACCTACTTGCTTATCTGTTATTAGAACTCTCACTTGGTTATTACTCTAGGATGTTCATTTTATACGTTGAGAACTTGCTGTGTTACTTATCTGTTTCAAAGGAGACGCTGCCCAATATTCCAGAATTCCAGTGGACTTGCTTGTTAATCCGGGAAGAGCTAATGCTTAGAGTTGTTTGAAATCATCTGGACTGCTGTGTGTCTGATCAGCATCCACGATGTTGAGTTTTCTGGCCTAGCCTTGGGGGGCTGTCCCTTGGCATGTATTAGTCCCTTCTGGGAGGGGGCCTTTCCTCCCTACTCTTGCCTGTTACACCAACTGATAGGCTACAACCTTCTCCATCGTGCAGCCCTGTTATGCACTCATTATACCTCCAATTGCAGGTGGCAGTCAAACTGCTGCTACTGCAGTTTACTACGGATTTGCAGCCCTGTTATGCACTCATTATACCTCCATTGTCTGCTGATCTACTGCTGCATCTTGTTGCACTCATAGTGCTATTGTACATCCTGATTTTGGAAATTTTCATCTACGCATGACAAGCTTCATGGACACTTCTGCTATCATCTACATGACAAGCTTCAGATGCTGAATCTCAAATTTAATCATTTTGTTGTATGTTTCTTAATCATCTTTTTTAGAAGGTTAGGAAACATTCAAATTACGTACTCTTAGATACTTGTAGCCAGTTGGCGTAGGTCTCCTTTCTTTTATTTTATTTTGTCCTCCTGGGGTATGCCCCTTGTAGGCTGTAAATTCGGTTAGCCCTTTTTTATTTCAAGCTTATTTACCCAAAAAAATTTCTTCAAATCTGGGAAGCTATTGACTAGAGCCAATGCCACCATTGTGGCTCTTGTGCCCAAGGTTCCTAATCCAACCAAAGTTGGCGACTATAGGCCAATATCTTGTTGCAACACTGTATACAAGTGCATTGCCAAGATTTTGGCCAAGAGACTTCAGGATGCTCTCCCTATTCTTATTGATCCAGTGCAATCTGGTTTTATTAAGGGTAGGAGAATTGCAGATAACATATTCCTCACACAGGAAATTATGCATGGATATCACAAATCCACTGCCACTCCCAAGTGCGCCATGAAAAGTGGATATTATGAAAGCCTATGACAATGTCAGGTGGGAATTTCTTTGGGATACACTTGCTTGCATGAACTTTCATCCCAAGATGATAAATTGGCTCAAAGCTTGCGTCACCACAGCTAATTACACCTTGAATGTCAATGGTGAACCCACCGGCAACATTAAAGGTAAGAGAGGACTCAGACAAGGGGACCCTCTGTCTTCTTACCTCTTTGTGATAGTGATGGAGGTGCTCACCTGTATTCTAAAAGAGAGGTCTGGTAGACCTGACTTTAACCAAATTAAAAAAGATGACGTCATCGTTTCTTCTCAGGCGATTCCTGCGATTCTCATTCTCTCCGTAAAACCCTAGAGTATGGCGGTCATTACTGGTTCTTCCCTAGATCTGGGGGTCAGAATCATCCCCATGGCTAATGATTTGGGGTCTCAAGCTCAGGATTCTAACGAAGTTCGAAAGAGGCAAGGTGTTGCTTCTCAATCACAAACCCAAATCCACACTACACAATCTCCAGATTCGGGGGATATGATGAATACCATTACCACTCCACAATCGTACCAAGAGTTATGCCCTGAGGTAAGGGATACACCTCTCAACACCAACACTTCGCAGGCCACACCTAAACCTAGCTCTATTGAGCAAAGCCCCTGTACCCCTCCAAATTCCATCTCCCTCACAGATCGAGTCCAGGAATCTACTCCAAGAAAACCCAACTACTTAAACATTCACCAAGATCTTCCAGACATTCAATCGTTTGGTCCCCATAGTCCTACCAAATCCAGGAGGTCTTCAGGCAAGCGGGACTTCAACTTGATGGTGAAGAGAGAATAGCTGCTCTTGTCCATGCTTTGGAGGAAGAAATGCGAAAAACTGGTACAAAGGTTGATTGTTCAGAACTCAAAAATCAGCTAATCCTCCTCAGAGCAAAGGATATCAACTGCGAAGGTCCATCCTCTAACAAGGTAGAAGGTAACACTCTGAAGATTGACTTCCACTACCCTAATACTATTCACCAATCACAACCCCATAATTCAGCAGTCCCCCACTGTGATACTAAGCCGCAACCTGAGGATCTAAATGTCAAGCCACAGCCCATCACAAAGGATTGGGCCTCCCTTTTTCAGTCTCAGGGCCGTTCTACGGTTATGAAACTTTATCATTATCCAGATCTACAACAAGAGGATGAGGATCCTGTTGTTGATTTGGAAGAATCCCACTTTGATGATAGGTCTTGGAATAACTGTCTCATTGGACACTTTCTGGATGGGAAAATGGCTTTTCCCCTTCTTAGCTCAACAGCCAGGAAAATCTGGAAAGATCATGGAAAGATTAAAATCAAACAAGTGGGTGCTTGCTATTTTTTTGAATTCCAGGATGAAGAGACCAAGCTTCGAGTATTGGAGGGTGGCCCCTATTTCTTTTCTAGAAGGTACCTAGTCCTCAAAGATTGGCATAGAATGCTAATCCCTTCCACTGATCACCCCTCAACCATCCCTGCGTGGATTAAAATCCATAAACTCCCACTGGAATGTTGGACGGAGGAGGGCCTGAGTCGTATTGCAAGCACCATAGGTAGGCCTCTCCACGTGGATATTGCTACTGCTCAGCAACAGAGACTTGACTTTGCTAGAGTCTGTGTGGAAATCTCAGCTAACACAAACCTCCCAAAATGTATCCATATCAGGAATGGTGTGGACTCAGTCACTGTTAACATTGAATATCAGTGGCTTCCCCCAAAATGTGGTCTATGTAAAGTTTTTGGGCATACCTGCAAACCCAAAGCTGAAGTTCAAGCCACAAATTCAGATGATACTTGGCAACAGATGGGTAAGGCTTTGGGGGGAGGAGGAGGAGTTTTGGAGGCTCTCTCTAAGGAAGTTCTCAATACCTCCTCAGGTCCCACCTTTGTAATGAGATCTGACAAGGAAGATGTGGAAATAGATGATTTGGGGAATGACACACAGAGTGATACTTTAGAAGATCAAAGTGTTGGTTTCAATTGTACTGATCCTCCAGTGCAAACACCACAACCTACTGTTGCACAAGTTCCCTTTGCCGTAACCTCTAGTTCTGACCCTCATGTAGCTCCTTCTACTGTGGCTGGTGTTAGAGAGGAGGTGCAGATTCCTCAGAGTTTGTTAAAAGAACCTTTGGTGTCAAGTAGCAACAATCCTCCAGATCCACCTGATATTAAAGGAGGGAATAGCAAACAGAGCTATCAGAAAAAGAAGAAACAGGGGAAGGGGAGCAATGGCAACAAAGGGAGTGCCTCTGGTCCCCATAACAAAGGCAGGTAAGCCTTTATTCCACACTTTTGTATTGGCAGTATGCTTCTATGTCTATTATCTGCCACCTTTTGTGTTAATATCTTATGTCTATGCCAACACCTTCATTACAATTTGGTTTTTGGAATATGAGGCGTCTTAATGATCCTCTCAAACAGAAAGAGGTCAGGTCTTTTGTAAGTAAAAATAAGTTGTCATTAATTGGCTTGGTTGAACATAAAGTAAAGGAACCTAACTTTAACAGGATTTTTTGCTCCATGATTCCTTTTTGGTCCTTTGTCCACAACTATACACATTCTCCTAATGGCAGAATATGTATTGGTTGGGATCTCTCTATGGTGAATGTCACTGTTCTTGGACTTTCTAGTCAAGCTATCCACTGCCAGGTCTTTTCTGTTTCTGGTGATTTTCAGTTTGTAGCCACCTTCGTTTATGGCTCCAATTTGTTTAGTGAGAGGAATGAGTTGTGGCAGGACTTGAACTCTTGGAATAATCCTGACCCCTGGGTTATCTTGGGTGACTTCAATGCCTTGAGATATCCCTTTGATAAGGTTGGGGGTGACAACCATTGGTCTTCTCACATGGGCAACTTTGGCATGTGTATAGATCACAATGAACTTGATGACCTTAAGTACACTGGATGTCACTTCACTTGGTCTAACAAGCAGGACCTGTCCCATGTTGTCACCACCAAAATTGATAGAGTTCTTGTAAATGAGAAGTGGATAAAAACTTTTGTTCACTCTAATGCTCATTTCCACACTCCTGGGATTTCAGACCACTCTCCTGCAGTGGTATATTTGAATCCCACCTTTGAGAAATCCAACAAACCTTTTAAATTCTTCAACTTTCTTGCTGATCATCCAAGATTCCTATCAGTTGTTCAGCATGTGTGGAGGAACATTATCATTGGTAATCCAATGTTTGTCACTTGTGAGAAGCTTAAGCTCCTCCAAAAGGAGCTCAAGAAGCTTAACACAAGGGAGTATAGTGATATCTCCTCTAGAGCTCTTACAGCCAGGCAGCAACTGGATAATGTCCAAAGGGATTTGGGGACTGATCCTACCAATGCCACTAATCAATCGCTTGAGAGAGTCCTCAGTAGACAATACATGCTGTTGGCTAGAGCGGAGGAAAGCTTTGCAAAGCAAAAATCTAGAATCCAATGGTTGAAACTTGGGGACCAATGCACCTCTTATTTTTTCAAGTCCATATCTCACAATAGGAATAGAGGTAGAATCACCAGTCTAATCATTGGTAATAATAACCTCACTCAGGACTCTGGAGTGATCAAAGCCACCTTTGTTGAGTATTATACTCGATTGCTTGGTACCCCTCATCCCACACAATACCATGGTGGCTATAGAATCAACCAGCTTATTAGCACCAAGCTTTCTAATGCCCAAAGGGATTCTATGATCTTTGAGGTCTCTAATCTAGAGATTAAGGAAACCTTCATGTCACTCAATCCTAACAAAGCCCCTGGCCCTGATGGGTACAATGCGGGGTTCTTCCAAAGAGCTTGGACTGTGGTTGGACAGGATGTGATCTCAGCTGTTAGGAATTTTTTCAGATCTGGTAGGCTTCTTGCTAAAGCAAATTCTACCAGCGTTGCTCTTGTCCCTAAAATCCCTAACCCCTCCAAAGTTGGGGATTTTAGGCCAATCTCATGTTGTAACACCATTTACAAGTGCATTGCTAAGATCATATCCAAGAGAATCCAAGCTGTCCTTCCCCTTCTCATTGACCCTGTGCAATCAGGTTTTGTGCAGGGTAGAAGGATAGCTGACAATATTTTCCTTACCCAGGAAATTATGAGGGGTTATCACAAGCATTCTCCCTCACCTAGGTGCGCATTAAAAGTTGACATTATGAAAGCCTATGACAATGTCAGGTGGGATTGTTTGTGGGATATACTTGAATCCATGAACTTTCATCCTCAAATGATTCAATGGATCAAAGCTTGTGTTTCCACTGCCAATTACTCTCTGAGTATAAATGGCGAACCCACTGGTTCTATTCAAGGCAAAAAGGGTCTGAGACAAGGTGATCCCTTGTCCTCATATCTTTTTGTGATCGTTTTTTTTTTGGATAATTCAGCTTGAAATTAAAAGGGATTAAGCGAATGTACAGCCTACAAGGGGCATACCCCAGGGAGGACAAAATAAAAATAAAGAAAAGAAAAAAAAAATGCGTACTCCCCGGCACAACCCGCCTGGTGGGTATTTTGGAATACTTAGCACAACCCGCTAGGATAGGGTAAAATGGACTAAAATTTAACGGCACAAGTGCCAATTGTTGGTTTACGGCAGCAAATGTTAACCCATTGGATACATGGACACAACTGTCCTTGATTGAAATAGTGTTTGATACGATGGGCCGAATAACTGCTGCAAGAACTCTAGCAGCGTTACTTTTGAACTAGTGGGAAATGTGGGCCACTACTTTTTGGGTAAATAATTTTTTTTTTTGGGTAAATCGTGGGCCACTACTTCTTCCTTCAACATCATATTTGCGTGTAAAAGTCCAACATAAGGGACATGGTCCCACTTTCCACCGATTTTTCAATTGTGGGAAAACCCATTTTACGTGTAGTGGAAAACCACTTTGACAAAAGTTGAAGTTTGACACTGCCTTTTTCGTGGGTAAATCTTAGGGACACAAATCTGGTCCCACTCCTTGGAGGAAAGTCTCACAAAATGACGCCAGGTTTGACCAATATTTGCTGTTGAATATTTCAACCAAATAGAAGTGGGCCCTGCCAAGAGACTTGAAACCAAAAGTAAATGTTTACGTATAGACCAATGGTCCATGTGGAGCTGTTGAAAATTTCAACCGAAAAGGCTGTTTGTGGCCGAGAGCTACTGCTGCCTCTACTTTTTGGACCAAAAGCAATGCCCACTTGCGCAAGGAGAGTGGATCTCACTCTCATCTTCCACATTTGATTTCCAGGTAAACTCCAGGGAGAAAACTCCACAAAGCATGCATCCTCTCTAAAAGTTGGAAGTTCCAAAGGGTTGAGAGCTTCTCCCTCTAGAATCTAGAGAGAGAATGCACTCCCCTTCCTATCAAATTTTTACAACAGCCCTAAAATCATACTGATTCAGGGGTGCATCAAATCTTTTCGTGGTTTGATCAAATTCATGGCACCAGAAATGGTCTATTTTCAGATGGGGTTTTCTCCGTATCTCTCACGAGTACAAGATCCCATCTGCAAGGATGGGGGTCATCTCCAAATCTATCCAAGTTCCAAGCTACTACAACAAATCCCAATGGGAGGTTCGCTCCCAAATTCAGACCATATAATGGGTTACTGTTGGTGTTCCCAAATCTATTTCTCCACAACAACGACAACTTTCTGAAGCTTCAATCCATGGAGTTCTTTCATCAGCTAGAACTCCCTTTTCCGGGTAAGTTCCAATCAGTTACACCTTGGATATGCGGTCCTCCTTCCGGTTTTTGGCTATCCCTATGCGTTTCAGTTCTCTTTCGTTAAGTGTCGGTGGTGGCACGGCGGAGGAGGTAATACCACACGGGTTCTGGTTCAGCAATGGCGAGCCAATTGAGAAAATGGTCCTCGTGTCTATTATGTGACTGTCTTGGGCTGGTCGTATGAATCTCTGGGATGAAGAACAAATTTGTTAAATCACTATAAACGCATGTTCAATAATTACTAGTTTCAAGCTTTAAGTACTGTCTATTCTGAGGATTAGGTTTCGGAGGGTCTGTTCTTGAGCTCCCATGTCTGGGAGAGAAGAGAGTGGACTTCACGGTTCAGCCTGAGAGTGGTTACCTCACAATGGTGCTACAAGTGACTTGCACCTGAAAGAGTAACGTGGTGGGCCCACTTACTAGCATACAGTTGTTTGTTGCTTTCTATGCGAGAGTGATGAATTGATGATCGTCTGTTGGTGGGCCCTTATCTGTGTACGTCTAGACATGCAAGCACCGAAAGGTGATACTTCTTTGGGGTAATACCACTTACACTTTGTGTAAAAGTGGGAGACCTACACGTGCTACAAGGGTAAATTGAAGGGATGCAGCTGTAAAGCAAATGAAGTTTGACAAGGGCCTGCAGCTTTAAAGCTGATGGGGTCCATGGTATTATTTTGGTTCATTAATACACTCATATTTTGATACCCTAGTTGTGGTTTGCTAGACCAATTTCACACGCATAAAGGGCGGTAAATGGGGCTGGCGCACGGTACATGGTGGGGCCACCAAGCCATTATCCTTTGATTATGCACGCCTCTTATGCTACCTTTTCGGATGAAACAAATTTGTTCCCAAGCTGTGCCAGCTTTAATACTGTGCGTTTTTTGTGGCTTGCAAATATATAATTGTCTTAAAACATATGTATTCCTATACCAGCGGGTTGTGCTGGATTTCATATTCACCCGGTGGTTGTGCCGGGGTACGCAATTTTTCTTTTATGTTCTTTATTTTGTTTTGTCCTCCCTGGGGTATGCCCCTTGTAGGCTGTACATTCGCTTAACTCCTTTTAATTTCAAGCTAATTTACCCAAAAAAAAAAAAAACTCCACAAAGCAACTCATTTTTGTGTTGGCCATGAGCCTCACTCGGTACTACCACGAACTCAGCACAGCAACGTGAGTATCACTCTCTCTGCTAAAATGGAACTTTGAGACCAGAGTAAAAAATACAGAGGAGAAGATCACTCCCACGAGTTTGAGCATTGAATTTCCTACGCACAACTAGAACCGTTGGTGGTATTACCTCCTTTGCCGTGACATCAATGACACTTAGCAAGAGGGGAACTGGATGGCACAGGAATTTCAAGCCAAAATACAATGGAAAGAACCAACTCTACTCTATGCTCACCCGTTAGTGCTCGGAGTTGTGGTGGAACCAAGAAGCTGCTGGTTGGTGGGAAGAAGATGATTTTGGCTTGGCCCCATATATGGGTTGTTGTGGAGAATCAGTTCCCCGTGGAAAGAAGAAGCTGCAAGCATATTTGTGAAACACCATCAGTTTGATGGGTCTCGTACAGTAAGAGATGAAGATGAACCCCATCTTGTAATCTGGAAAAGAAAACCCAGATCCCTTTTGAGAAGAGAAATGCAGTGAGAAGTGAAGATAAATAATAATCAGTACAAGACCAATTATCAAGCCCTTGAAACAGATTGTTTCAAGGAAGATCCAAAAATGGTGATGAAATTTGTTGGGGGAGTGCCTTCTCTCTCCATCTAGAGAGAGAAGCTCTCAACCCCTCCATTCTTTTTATAAACCCATCTATTTGCTCCTTTGTTGTTTTTTTTTTGTGATCGTTATGGAGGTTCTCACCCAATTGTTGAAAGAAAAATCCCATAACCCCAACTTCCATTTCCATTGGAGGTGTGATAAGACTAAGATCATCAATCTCTGCTTTGCCGATGATCTCATGATCTTTTGCAAAGGGGATTTGAGTTCTATCCAATGCATCCAAAATGCTCTTACAGAGTTTGAAGCTCTTTCTGGCCTGTCTCCTAGTCCTGGTAAAAGTAGCATTTTCTTCTCTGGAGTCCCCTCCACGATCAAATCTGCTATTATTGGAACTTTAGGTTTTCAGGAGGGTGCCCTCCCTGTTAGATATCTTGGTGTCCCTCTCATTTCCACTAAGCTTAGGTACACGGATTGTAAGGCCCTCATTGATAAAATCACGAATCGTACTAAATCTTGGACCAACAGATATCTGTCTTATGCTGGGAGGGTACAATTGATTAAATCGGTTCTGTTCTCCTTGCAAACATACTGGTCCTCTATATTCATCCTCCCAAAGAAAGTCATTAAGGAAGTTGAGTCTATTCTTAGATCATTCTTCTGGACTGGGGCTGACCTTAGAAGCACTGGTGCCAAGATCTCTTGGGAGCACTTATGTACTCCTAAGAAAGAGGGGGGTTTGGGTTTTAAATCTCTCCAAAGCTGGAATAAGGCTGCTATGGCCAAACATATCTGGTACCTTATCTCGGGCGGAGAACAATCCATGTGGTGCCAATGGGTGAAATCCTACTTACTCAAAGGGAGGAGTCTCTGGCATGTCAACATCCCTAGCTCTCCTTCTTGGACTTGGAGGAAATTACTTCAGCTTCGTCCTCTCATTCAATCATTCTTTCAATACCAGATTGGAGATGGTTCCACATCTCTTTGGTATGACAATTGGCACCCTCTTGGGCCTTTGGTTGCGAAATTTGGCACCCGTATTATCTATGACTCAGGCCTTACTGAGGGAGCCACTGTGTTTGATATTTTAAATAGCAATAGCCAGTGGAATTTCCCAGTCACTCAAACTTGGGAACTTAATGAGATTAGGGAGGGTCTCCCTACACTGCTTAGATCTAATCCAGTCCAGATGGATGTTTGCAAGTGGACCCTTACACAAAATGGGGTGTTCACTATCTCATCATTGTGGGATCAAATCAGGACGCACTTGCCCATTATTAATTGGAACCATATCGTTTGGTTTTCATCTCATATCCCTAAGTGCAGTCTAATCAGTTGGCTTGCTATTCACAACAAACTATCCACTAGTGATAGGCTTGTCCAATTTGGTGTCATTGACTCCTCATGCTGTAGCTTCTGTACAGATGATGAGACTCATGATCATCTATTCTTTAATTGTCCGTACACAAAGCAAGTTTGGGATATTGTGTCCCTCAAGTCTCAATTCAGATGGCATGCACAGACATTGGCTAGCTGGGTCTCCCATTTGTGCACTTTCAAGGGGAAAGGCTTGAGTAGCATTATCGCCAAGCTTTCCTTCACTGTCACCCTCTACCATGTTTGGATTGAGAGGAACACTAGAAAATTTCAGAATGTGCAACACCCTGTGCATTATGTTGTGAACAGAATTTGTAATGACATAAGAAACAGGTTGTTATCTCTCACCAAAATCCCTGTTGGTTCTGAGGACCTAAGGGAATCATGGAGTATCTCAGTTCATCCAAGTTGATAGATAAGTGTGGCACTTAATAGACTAGGCATAGTTGTTTTTATCAATCATATGCTTATATCTGATAATATCTGATTCTGATTCTCTGGACAGGGGTGAGCTCAAAGGATGTCTATAATCTGGTTTTATAATCTGGTTTTGAATAACATCCCAATTGGGAAGTGTGCTTGCAGGTTTCTCTCCTAGGATCACAAGAGCTCCTTTATACTCTAACACCCATTTGGGATATCTGCTGCAGGTGATACATTATTGATCTGGTGGTTAGAATGCATGTGTGAGTGACTTACACAACATGTGTGATCCAGTGAGCTGTGTGTATTGAGCCCCAGAAGTTCTTCTTGAGTGGAGTGTGATTAGAGGTTGGTGAATCATCAGGTGAGTTCTGAGGGAGTTTGGAGCCTTAGAGAGTGATATAGAAGATGTGAGGATCCAAGGGAGTTGAAGGGTGAGACACCATAACTAGGATTCTGTATGTTAATTCCATCTGCTAATGTGGCTATGGTGTAATCTGTATACAAGTCTCTAGTAATGTTCTCATTTTGTATTCATTGTAGTCTGTTGTAGTGGGCTGCCAATTCTGGGCAGACTCTGATTTTCTGGGATGGTAAAATACATCCGTTATGCTGCCCAAAATTCTCCAGATATTGATCTCCATAGCCTGCTACTGCTACAGTCTTTTGTTGCTGTAGAGCAGTTTGCAGATTGCAGCAGATTGTCTGTGCAGTAGCTAGCATGTTCAAGTACTCTATCCCAAGTTCTACAAGTTCAAGCCATATCTTGATCAAGAAGTCCAAGGTTCAAAGCTCCAAGCAGCAGTTGTTGCAGCAGCAGTCCATTGCAGCAGCTTGTTCCAAGTTATGCCAAGAGTCATGCCCATGCCTCTAGCTATCTGTGCAGTAGCAGTTTTGTTCCTCTAGCAACAAGCATGTTCAAGCACCATTGTTACTTCAGCAGCAGATGTGCAGCAGCAGTTAACCTCCAAGTGACAAGACCATCACCAGACCATCACTAGCAGCAGCAGTTAGACCAGTCCAGGTCTCATATGGTTCAAGAAGTCCAAGGATCAAGTTACTCCAAGTTGCAGCAGAAGTTGGATGCAGCTCTGTGTCACATTTGTTCAAGATCTCTAAGCAGATTGCAGATTGCAGCAGTGAGGTCCAAGTCCAAGCTTCATGTATACTGATCAAGGTCCATGCTTCAAGTCAATCCAAATCACAGTTGTTCAAGAACTCTAAGGTTCAAGCTACTTCAAGGTCCTTCTATGTTTTGTTCAAGCTCCAATTTTTTTTTTTGTGGGTAATTTAGCGTGAAATTAAAAGAGGTTAAGCGAATATACAGCCTACAAGGGGCATACCCCAGGAAGGACAAAACAAAAAGAAAAAGAAAGAAAAAAAAGTGCGTGGTCCCCGGCACAACCCGCCGGGGTAGGATAGTAAGAAGAAGTCCTGGCACATCCCGCCAAGATAGGTGCAGATATGCATAATGCAGAATTGTAAAAATAAGCATAAAAGATAAAGTGCGTGCTCCTAGGCACAACCCGCGCAGGGTGGGAAAATAGAAGTTCCTAGCACAACCTGCCAAGATAGGTACAAAATATGCATAAAGCTGTAATGTAGGTATACTCGGGATGTCTGATCCTCAACAATGGAAATGACAATAACATGGCATCTTGGATCAAATGAGATAAGTCTCTGGCATTTCGGCAAGCAAGAAACCCAAGGGACCTCCCCAAGACCCATACACAGAACACATGCCTACTACGCCACTCACTCCTAACATCCTCATCCAAGTTCCAGCGTCATCATCCAACCCCACAACAATGGATACTTCAATAACAGAGTAGCCTAGATAAATGAGATAAGCCTCTGACAGTTCGGCAAGCAATAAAGCCCAAGGGCACCCCTCCAAAGAACCCATATACAAAACACATGCCTACTACGTCACTCGCTCCCAACATTCTCTCCAAGCTCCAAGGTCATCAATCATCCACAGTACAGAGGTCATCCAAGTTGATTACAGATAAAATATATGAGTAGGTCACAAATCACGTAACCAGTCAAGTACTCTATCCCATGTACGTGTTGCATTACATTATCCAATTGTGAGACTTACCCATTGTCAAAAAACATAAATTTTAGCCCAGATAATATAATTGGATGGGGGCCCACTCACTGGCCCACGTTGCTATCAATAGCTCGGCAATCCATGACACTGACCCGACAAAATTTATTAACCGGGCGACAGTGGACCACTGAGTATTAAAATACCAACCACTTGCAGCAGTCGGTGGCCCACTTGTATCTCAAATGAAAAGGCCAGCTGGCGTATGGGGTACACCACTTTCTCAGCTAGTGATCCCCTATTTACGAGTATCCAATGTGAGGATCCCACACTTGCAGCAGCCGGTGGTCCTTGCTTCCTTGCTGTTGACATCAAACATCGGACAAACATGGGCCCACCAAGGAGATTTGACCATACACATTGATAGCAACAACACAGTGGCTTACAACTGTATCCTTGTGTTCCCGAGATTTGACCATACCCCTCTCGGTATTTGCATTGCCCACACGCAGTAAGGCGTGTATTGCACTCTCTTCTTCTTCCCCAAATGAAATCAGGAAAAGGCTCGAAAAAATATATACTTTTTAAATTGAAATTGCTTGAGTTTAAGATAACCAAAATACCTTGTCCCACGGAATGGAAATAGAGTCTCCAGCGGCAAGCTTCCACCAGACGCATAAGCAGACAAAGAGGACCAACTTCAATATCCGGCACACCATAACAGAACCAGAAACCCATATGGTATTACCCCCTCCGCCGTGACACCATCTCCACATAACGAAAGGGAACTGAATCGCAGAGGAAGAGCCAGATATCGGAAGGTAAACCCCCAATGTCGAAGTGTTTCTGTAAGAAGCTTACTCGGAGAACAGTTTTGTTTAACTGCAGCTCCTTGAAATGAACTGCAGTAGATGGACCCATAAATGGGCGTGATTGTTGCAGTAGATGGACCCATAAACGGGCATAGTTCTGAATGCTTCTGCGTGAAGTTCATGTGGATAGTGGTACTGGATCTGAGATGGGCAGTGAACTCCATGACAGAGAACTCCCTCTCTTTTTGCTGATGTTGAGAATGCTCCTAGAAGGACCACGAAATTTGTATGGGCCTGAATCACCAGTAGACTCGGTGAATCCAGATCCTCTTTCGGGCAGAATGCAAATAGGAAGTGAAAATATGATAGATGATTGTATGGACCTGAATCCACAAGTAAACCAAACAGAGTGCTTGATGATAGTGTGTAAAAATTATGAAAGGAAAGAGGGGAGTGCATTCTCTCTCTAGAATCTAGAGAGAGAAGCTCTCAACCCCTACTTCAAGCTCCAATTTTTATGTTCTAGCTTCTTGTTTTTGTTCATGTTTCTTGCTCATGTTTCTAGCATCAAGTCCTAATCCTCATTTTGTGAGGTGTTTCACTCTCCTCTATTAGATGGGAGAGAAACATCTCTTCATTGTTGTTGTTTATTTCCTTTTTCTTTGATTTTTGTTTTTGTCCTCCCTGGGGTATGCCCCTTGTAGGCTGTATATTCTTTTTGCCCCTTTTATTTTCAAGCTTAATTACCCAAAAAAAAAAGACCTGACTTTAATTTCCATTAGAGATGCAGTAAACCCAAAATCATAAACTTGTGCTTTGCTGATGACCTTATGCTTTTTTGCAAAGGTGAGGTAAGTTCAGTGAAACATATTCAGGACTCCTTGTATGAATTTGAATCTCTATCTGGCTTATCTCCAAGTCCTGGAAAAAGCAATGTTTTCTTTTCTAGAGTCCAGCATTTAGTTAGAGAAGAAATTCTCCAGCTGTTGGGGTTCAGAGAAGGTACCCTGCCTGTTAGGTACCTTGGTGTACCTTTGTTGTCCACCAAACTAAGACACATTGATTGCAAACCCATGATTGATAGAATCACTTCTAGAACCAAAACTTGGACCAATAGGGACCTCACTTATGCTGGAAGGGTCCAATTGATCAAGAATGTCCTTTTTTCAATGCAAACTTATTGGTCTTCCCTCTTCATACTTCCCAAGAAAGTCATCAGAGAGGTTGACCATCCTTAGATCCTTCCTATGGTTTGGTCCTGACCTCAAGAAGACTGGGGCCAAAGTATCTTGGGAACACTTGTGTTGCCCCAAGCAAGAGGGTGGTCTGGGATTTAAGTCCATACTAACATGGAATAAAGCTGCCAGTGCTAAACACATTTGGTTTCTCATCTCTGGTGGGGAACAATCTATGTGGTGTCAGTGGGTCAAGTCGTACTTACTCAAAGGGAAAAGTTTTTGGGAAGTTAAGATGCCCAGTTCACCATCCTGGGTATGGAGAAAACTTCTCAATCTTAGGCCCATTGTACAGTCACACATTAAGATTTTTTTGGTAAAACCAAGCTTGAAATTAAAAGGGGTTAAGCGAATGTACAGCCTACAAGGGGCATACCCCAGGGAGGACAAAATAAGGAAAAGAAAGAAAGAAAAGTGTGTGGTCCCCGGCACAGCCCGCCGGGGAGGGAAAATGAGAGTACTAGCACATCCCGCCAGCATAGGTATAAACTAGCAAAAATGCAATAAACATAACAGATACAAAGTGCAAAACTCCGACACAACTCGCCGAAGATAAGGTCATTGAATGAATTTTGCCCAGAGGGGTTGAGAGCTTCTCTCTCTAGAATGGAGAGAGAATGCACTCCCCCAACAAAATTTCAGCACCATTTTTGGATCTTCCCTGAAACAATCTGTTTCAAGGGCTTGATAATTGGTCATGTGCTGATTATTACTTATCTTTTCACCTCCCACCGCACTGCCCTTCTCAAAAGGTTTCTGGGTTTTCTTTTCCAGAATACAAGATGGAGTTCATATTCATTTCTCTCAAGAGAACAAGATCCATCATACAAATGGTGTTTCACAAGCTGCTTGCAGAACCACATGTGTTTCACAAGTTGCTTGCAGCGCCCCATGTGGTTCGTTTGCATTACTCCTATCAACATTCAGTCCTTTCATGGGCTGGACAAAACTCATGTTCTTCACACTTTGTGTGAAAAAGATTATCATCAGATTGGAGAGTCATCTCCCGCATTGACGACAACGGGTCTCAACCAGAGATCACCACTCGGGTGCTTCACAGTTCCAGGTTCGGCTCCCTTTGGCTGTTCATCTTCTACGTATCAGTTCACGTCCGTTAGGTGTCGAGATGTCATGGCGGCGTGGTAATACCATATGGGTTTCTGGCGTTGTGAAGTTCAAGCTATTTTGGAGTTGGACCTTATACTGTTATGCGGCTGTGTTGGGGTTTTTTTTTTGGCAGAAATCAGTATGACTAAGAGAGAGCTATGGGTCTGCACCTACACTTCAAACACAGTTTAAAATTTCCAGATTTGGGCAAAAGAAACCGGCGACATAAGAGTTCAGATGAAAGGTAATAATCTATTGATTATTCAGTTCTTTTGAAGTTTTGAGCTGCGGGTTTTAAATTGCTCTCAATCTGGAAAGGTTCTTATATTTTACGGTTGGTAACCATTTCTGGGATTTTCCTACACTGGGTTTCCGTTCATACGTACATTGTAGGCTGTACATTCGCTTAACCCCTTTTAATTTCAAGCTTATTTACCCAACAACAAAAAAAAACTTCAACAAGGTCTGTTCCATGATTCCATTTTGGTCCTTTGTCCACAATTATGTACACTCTCCTAATGGCAGAATATGTGTTGGCTGGGACCCCTCTATTGTGGATGTCATTGTCCTTGGACAATCCAGTCAAGCCATCCACTGCCATGTCCATTCTATTACAGGTGATTTCCATTTTGTAGCCACCTTTGTCTATGGCTCCAATTTGCACAATGAGAGATCTGACTTGTGGCAGGGTATGAACTCTTGGAATTGCCCTGACCCATGGGTTATCTTGGGTGATTTCAATGCCCTGAGATATCCCTCTGACAAAGTTGGGGGTGACAGCCATTGGCCACCCCATATGGACAACTTTGGTAGGTGCATTGATCACAATGAACTTGAAGATCTTAAGTACACTGGGTGCCACTTCACTTGGTCCAATAAGAAGGACCCTACACATGTTGTCACCACCAAAATTGATAGAGTGCTTGTTAATGAGGAGTGGATTAAAACATTTATTCATTCTAATGCTCACTTCCTCACCCCTGGGATTTTTGATCACTCCCCTGCAGTGGTTTATTTGAATCCTTCCTTTGAGAAATCCAACAAACCTTTCAAATTCTTCAATTTTCTTGCTGAACACCCAAATTTTTTTTCCTGTTGTTCAGCAAGTGTGGAGACAGATAATCATTGGAAACCCTATGTTTGTCACTTGTGAGAAGCTTAAGCTCCTCCAGAAGGAACTCAAGAAGCTTAATACCGTCTGGGTGATTGTGTGTGTACAGAGCCCGACGGCGGAGATTGCCATAAGATGTGTTCTACATAGTGGTGACCTGGTTTTCTCCGATCCGGGGATTATTCCTTGGGGCTGGCTCTGTCTTTCATGATCTTTAGCTTGGTTGGGGAGCTTACCTACCCCTAGCCTATCCTTGTATTTGAAAACACCGCGGGCGATTCTTTTACTTTCATGATCTTGCTCTATCTCTTATGGGTTATTATGACGACTGTGGAGCTTTGGATGAGGGTGTTTGCAGCTTCGGGTGGACTAGGATTGTGTCCTGTGTAGGGTTCTATGGGGGGTTCCCTTGGGCTTGTTCCGGTGTTCCGCTAGAGGCTCGGACCCTTGGCGCCGTGTTCTCTGTTGTTTGTTACTACCGTAGTGGAGGTTTGGCGGATCTTAAGCATATGAGTTGATGTGTTCATCGCTCTTCGTATCTCCCCTGCTATGGGGAGGCATTTGACATTTCCACCACTTACATAAGGTTCTTCCGCATTGCCCTTGCTCATGTCCTTGATGCCACTTTTCCTTTGGGATAGCTAGGCTAATGGGACGCGAGCACGGGTGACACATTTCATACATTGGGGCCATCTTGGACCCACGTCATGGTACCCAATTATGTGCATGTTTTGCTATTATCCTAGCCTTGCAGGTTGTGCATGGCATTAAACAATTATCTGATTCACTTATTGCTTTTGCTTATTTACACCTATGCTGGCGGGATGTGCCAGTAATTCTTATATTCCCACCCCGGCGGGTTGTGCCGGGGACCACGCACTTTTCTTTTCTTTATTTTCCTTTCTTTCTTTTCATTTTGTCCTTCCTGGGGTATGCCCCTTGTAGGCTGTATATTCGCTTAACCCCTTTTAATTTCAAGCTTATTTACCCAAAAAAAAAAAAAAAAAAATGTCATTTTTTTTTGGGTAATTAAGCTTGAAAATAAAAGGAGACAAAAGAATATACAGCCTACAAGGGGCATACCCCAGGGAGGACAAAAGCAAAAGAAAAAGGAAATAAAACTAGAGAACTTAGACAAAATGGAAATGAACACAAGCAAAAACATAAGTAATAGGAAATTCTAAACCTACTAGAGAGTTGGATCAAAAACTCCAACAACCAAAAGAACTGCAATGTCATTAATCAATCACAAGAGAGAGTTCTCTGTAGGCAATACATGATATTGGCTAGATCTGAGGAGAGCTTTGCTAAGCAAAAATCTAGAATCCAGTGGCTGAAATTTGGGGACCAATGCACCTCCTACTTCTTCAAGTCCGTATCCCATAATAGAAATAGAGGTAGAATCACTAGTCTTGTCGTTGGTGATAACAACCTCACTCAAAACTCAGGAGTGATCAAGTCTACCTTTGTTGAGTATTATACTCAATTGCTTGGTACCCCTCACTTCACACAATACCATGGTGGTCCTAGGATCAACCAGCTTGTCAGCACTAAGCTATCTGATGCCTAAAGAAATGATATGATTTCTGAGATCTCTAATATTGAGATCAAAGAAACTTTCATGTCGCTCAATCCTAACAAAGCCCCTGGTCCTGATGGGTACAATGCAGGTTTCTTTCAAAAGGCATAGGCTATTGTTGGGCAGGATGTGACATCTGCGGTCAGGAACTTCTTTACATCTGGTAGGCTCCTTGCTAAGGCCAATTCTACCAGTGTTACACTTGTCCCTAAAATCCCTAACCCATCCAAAGTTGGGGATTTTAGACCAATCTCATGTTGTAATACCATATACAAATGCATTGCCAAAATTATATCCAAAAGAATTCAGACTGTTTTACCCCACCTCATTAACCCTGTGCAATTAGGGTTTGTTCAAGGTAGAAGGATTGCTGATAATATCTTCCTTACCCAAGAAATCATGAGAGATTACCACAAGCATTCTTCATCTCCTAGATGTGCTTTAAAGGTTGACATTATGAAAGCCTATGATAATGTTAGGTGGAGTTTCTTGTGGGATATCCTTGATTCCATGAATTTCCACCCTCAGATGATCCAATGGATTAAAGCTTGTGTTTCCACAACTAATTACTCTCTGAGCATCAATGGTGAACCCACTGGTTTCATTCATGACAAAAAAAGGTTTGAGACAAGGTGACCCCTTGTCCTCATACCTTTTTGTTATTGCCATGGAGGTCCTTACTCAATTGTCGAAAGAAAAATCTCTTAATCCCAACTTTATTTTCATTGGAGGTGTGAAAAGACTAAAATCATCAATCTCTGCTTTGCTGATGATCTCATGATCTTCTGCAAAGGGGATTTGAGCTCTATCCAATGCATCCAAGAGGCTCTTACTGAATTTGAAGCTCTTTATGGATTATCTCCTAGTCTTGGTAAAAGTAGCATCTTCTTCTCTGGAGTCCCCTCCACAATCAAATCTGCCATTCTTGGATCATTGGGATTTAAGGAGAGGGTTCCCTCCCTGTGAGATATCTTGGGGTTCCCCTCATTTCCACTAAGCTTAAGTACTCAGATTGTAAGGTCCTTTTTTTTTTTTTGGGTAATTTAGCTTGAAATTAAAAGAGGATAAACGAATGTACAGCCTACAAGGGACATACCCCAGGGAGGACAAAACAAAAAAGAAAAGAAAAGAAGAAAAATTGCGTAGTCCCCGACACAACCCGTCGGGGTGGGAAATATGAAAACCAACACAACCTGCTGGGATAGGGATTGAATGTTTTAAACAAAATTATCAATGTGTGAGATGTGGACTGCCCACACTCATTTGAAATCCCAGGCTAATGCCTTTTTGCGTGTAAAACAAAGGCTTACTGCCTTTTGTGAGCTGTCCGAATGGACACAAAACAACATGGGGTACACCTGTCCCGGATGGGACCATTTGATGCTCTCGAGATGACCCATTACGGTCAAACTGCACCTTAATTGAAGTTTCTTTTGAGTCCACTGTGGACTGCTGTGGCAGAAGAAAAGAGGGGCAACCCCCTTTTATTTGACCGTTTAAGGTGAGCACAGGGCCCACCACTTGGACCTGTTGCGGTACGGCTAGTGCAAGTTGGGTTTGAGACAAATCCCAACACCCCTTTCTCTGTGCAACCCCAACGCGTGGGACTTATGACCGTGGGGCCCACTTGGGACTTTTACTCAGACCACTGTTCATCTTCTTCATGAACCCAGATTTCCCAGATTTTCAGAATTGCAGGAAATTAAACAAAACTCATGCTTTCGATTTGGGATTCCCAGAAAAACTCTATAACAAACGCATCTAAGAACTAAGAACCAATTCACTATAAGCTCACCTTAGTCAAATCCAGAAACCCATTGTGGTATTACCTCCCACCGCCGTGACACCATCGACACTTAACGGGGAAGAACTGAACTGCATCGGTGAAGCTCATTCTGGAGAAGACCCTAGATCCCAAAATGTGACTGTGTAATGTTTTCCTGGGAAATGATATTCGAACAAGGAAAGAACTCCACGTTGAATTGGAGTGCTCGGCCTCAGGGGCTGTTGGATGGATGGGGGAAAAGATCCCCTTGTACCTTGAAAGGTGAGGACGAACCCATAAGATGAAGACTAACCCCATCCTTTGAGCCCTTCCTCGCATGATGCTAGGATCTGGAAGACCAGACCCCTTGTTGACGTAACCCAAGAAGAACCTGGGGTTTCGTATCTCACAGGCAGGCGAAATGTACTGGGTACAACCCAGGATTTGGAGTTGATGCCTCACGGACTATTGGTTGAAAGAGGAGATCCGAGGCCCTTGGAAGGACAAACACCATCTGAAGTGAACCCATCCGGTGAAAACAAACCCCCATGATTTTATTTATTTATTTTTTGGGTAAATAAGCTTGAAATAAAAAGAGACAACAGAATATACAACCTACAAGGGGCATACCCCAGGGAGGACAAAAAAAAAAGGAAACAAAAGAAAAGGGAAATGGGAAGGCCACTTAGGCAACATGTGGAGAGGGATAACAAAAGTAAAAACATGAACTTGAAGCTTGACTCTTGAACTTGAGACTTGGAACTACAAGTATGGCTTGAGACTGCTTGAACATAAACTTGAAGCTTGAAACTTGAACCTTGAACATGAGACATGAGGCTTGGACATAAAACTTGGGATAGGACCTTGGAGGAACTTGGAATAGAGCACCTACTACTGCTGATGCACCACTGCAAATAGCTTGAAGCTTGAAGCACACCACTAAAACCAAGTTGAAGTAGAACCACCAATGCTAAGGTCTTTATTGATAAACCCCCCCATGATTGGACACAAACCCCCATGATTGTAAGGTCCTTATTGATAAAATCACAAATCGTACCAAATCTTGGACCAATAGGTACTTATCTTATGCTGGGAGGATCCAATTGATCAAATCTGTCCTATTTTCTATGCAAACTTACTGGTCTTCTTTTTTTTTGGGGGGTAAATTAGCTTGAAATTAAAAGGGATTTTTTTTTGTGGTAAAAATAGCTTGAAATAGAAAAAAGGCTAAGCGGATATACAGCCTACAAGGGGCATACCCCAGGAGGACAAAACAAAACAAAGAAAAGAAAGGAAACAATAATGAAACAAAAGGATGGCCAACAAGGCTACAATGGGGAAGGGCAATTAGCATAAGCTACAAACCTAGCTATATAAAATGATAACTAAATGTTTCTAGCCCATCAAAGGAGATGGAGGAGAAACGATCAAAAGAGACTTGAACAAAGGACAGGATACATTTGACAAAAGGCACTAACTATTACATAGTTAATACAGGAACAAAAGAGTTCCAGTTTGATACTTGATTCCATCTGAGCAATAGCTCGGGCTCTAGCAGTCACAACAACAGACATGAATACCACAATAGTGGCATGACGCTATCCAGTAGTATTATCCAACAGCAGCAAGGACACAGCAGAAGAGATTCCCAGTGACAAGGTTAGATGCCCAACAGAGCAATCATGCCAGGGGACAACCCCCCCAGGCTAGGCACGGGAGGAAGCCCCCTCCCAGGGGACAGCCCCCCTAGGCTAGGCCCATTTCACCACTGAATAGATCACCTCATCCTAACAGAATTTGGACAGCATCTTGTTTGAAAATGTGGTATCCCAGGTGAAAATGACCCTATCCAGTACATTCCACAACAGAAAATGAACTAAAGTATTAGAATACTAGTGAGGTCAGTGTACAGAAACCAGCAAGACCATACAAGGGCAGCAGTTCATAGCCTAATGGGCAAAATCCAGCAAGATCATTTCTGGGCAGCAGCTGCACCTCACAGCAGCAGCTACTCAGGGCATTGAGTAACTCAAGGTAGTGGAAATCTGTGATACAATGGCATCATAGCTGGACACTATGATCTGGGCTCCCAAATGGGGTTCTAATGCAGCAGAATGGCACTCAAAACTATGGGAAATAACACCAGATACATCAACCCAAATACAGCACAACAGGTTGCAATAATAGTGGATTGCAACAGCCCTTGCAACCCATATAACATCAATAAAGCACAATGCAATCTAGGCATAAAACAATAACACTAAGAGTAACAACAGGTTGTATTAGTAGTGGATTGCAACAGCCCTTGCAATCCAAATAACATCAATAAAGCACAATGCAATCTAGGCATAAAGCAATATCACTAGCATCAACAATAGTAACAACATATTGCAATAATAGTGGATTGCAACAGCCCTTGCAACCCATATGACATCAATAAAGCACGATGCAAGAGCTCCTAGATGTTCATACCTCACTTGAAGAGCCTAACATAATTACCATACTCACAATAGAACAATTGATGTGCTCCTTCTTGAATCCACTGTCACATCCCTTGCTAAACCATGCTGCAAGCTGATTTCTTTAAGATGCCCAAACTGATCACCAATGCCTTGTTGAACCATATTCATTGGAGATAAATAGCATCCATTGCTCAATTGGAGGCTCAACAAATCTTGGATCAAGAGCAAGCCCCTGGACCTGGGCCTGCAAATTGCCACAATAACAGTAACAGTAACAAGATCTTGTTCCATAGAACAAAGCCAAGTATGCAATAAATCAATCAATATATCAATATCAAATGTAATACATGCAATCACTATTTGGTAAAGCTGAATTCCAGCTGTAATGCATGGCCTCATTTTCTTGAGCCACACCCACACATCGAGTTAACTACTTGGCCCCACCTGGGCAGCATCATTACGCCAGATTTTGGAAATGTGAGCATAGTTGGCTTTCGGTCTAAGAAGTGAGGGTGGTCCCCATCTCACAAATTTAATTTTGTTTTAAATCATATGTTTCCCTATACCAGCGGGTTGTGCTGGATTTCATTTCCCCCCGGCGGTTGTGCCGGGGGTACGCTATTTTTTTTTTTTTTTTTTTTTCCCCCCTGGGGTATGCCCCTTGTAGGCTGTACATTCGCTTAACCCCTTTTAATTTCAAGCTAAATTACCCAAAAAAAAAAAATGTAATACTCTCTATGCACTAGATGTATCAAATACAGATATGCCCCATTTAGCAAGTAGTGATGAAGACTGAGGACCATGAGGAAGACTATTCAGGGACATCAGTCTATATCTAACCATTGAGTATATTTTACTTACTATAATGGGGTTTGGACATGCTTTGCTTTGGAATTTGCGAAAATTTCTCTCTATCCAAACTTGATAGATTGTGGTGGTAAAAGCCAATTTGAGAATAAGAGACTTAAGAGATTTGCCTTTGGTTGATGATATCTGAATGATCCAATTTTCCCAAGACTTAGGGGGCCAAATAATGTTTAGTAGAGGGAGGACTTTACACCACACTTGTGATGTAAAAGGGCAATTAAAGAAGAGGTGGTCATGACTCTCAACACCAGGGCAAAAAGAGCAACATGACACAGCTTTAGTGCCAAATAACACTAATCTGTCTTCAGTGTAGAGTCTTTGCTGAATGGCAATCCAAGTGATGAAACTGCATTTGGGAATGTGGCCAGGGAACCAGATGCTTTTAACCCAACCAACCTTAGGAAAGGGTGTTCTAAGTTGATTCCACATTGAAGATATGGAAAATTTTCCATTGGTATTGAGGGACCAAGCAGTATGGTCATCCAGGTCCTTATTGGGATTAGGCAAAGAGAGCAAACTGGATCTAATCTCATTGAGATCAAAAGTTTGAGTAACAGGGAAAGCCCAAGAATTGTCTCTAATGATGGCAGCTACAGTAGCTTCCTTAGATAATCCAGAGTCATAGATAACCCTAGGCCCATATCTTTGGGCAAGGGGGCCCAAACTCAGCCAATTGTCATACCACAAGTGGGTATTCTTGCCATTGCCAATTGACACCTTAATGTGTGGCTGAACAAGAGACCTCAAATTAAGCATTTTCCTCCAAATCCATGAAGGATTGCTAGGGACCTTAGCTTCCCAAAAGCTTTTATCCCTAAGCAAGTATGACTTGACCCACTGACACCACATTGATTGCTCACCACCAGAAATGAGATACCAAATGTACTTTGAAATTGCAGCCTTGTTCCAAACTTGAATTTCTTTTAAACCAAGACCCCCCTCCTGCTTGGGGGAACATAAGTGCTCCCAAGAAACTTTAGCACCAGACTTTTTGAGATCTGGGCCAGACCAAAGAAAGGATCTAAGTATGGAATCAACTTCCTTAGTAACTTTCTTTGGGAGAATAAAAAGGGATGACCAATAAGTTTGCATGGAAAAAAGAACATTTTTAATCAATTGCAATCTCCCGGCATAAGTTAAATCCCTATTAGTCCAAGTTTTTGTTCTAGCAGTAATTCTTGCAATCATATTTTTGCAATCCTCAAGTTTCAACTTGGTAGAAATTAAAGGGACACCCAGGTATTTCACAGGCAAGAACCCTTCCTTGAATTCAAGAAGGGAGAGAATGCCTTCTCTAGTGGGAAGATCTACCCCAGAAAAGAAGGCACTACTCTTCCCAGGGCTGGGAGACAGTCCTGATAATGCTTCAAATTCAATGAGGGAGTCATGAATGTGTTTAATAGAGCTCATATCCCCTTTGCAGAAAATCATAAGATCGTCAGCAAAGCAAAGGTTAATGATTTTATTTTTACTGCATCTCCAATGGAAATGAAAATCAAGAAGAGTGGCTTTCTCCTTAAGGATACAGGTCAACACTTCCATTACAATGACAAAAAGGTAAGAGGAGAGAGGGCCCCCCTGCCTAAGCCCCCTCTTGCCTTTAATGTACCCAGTTGACTCTCCATTAATGCATAGAGTATAATTTGCAGTAGTTACACATGCTTGTAACCATCTGATCATTTTGGGGTGAAAGTTCATGGACTGTAGAATATCCCACAAAAACTCCCATCTAACATTATCATATGCCTTCATTATATCAACTTTCAAAGCACACCTAGGGGATGGAGAAGATTTGTGGTATCCTCTCATTAGCTCCTGAGTAAGAAAAATATTATCAGCAATCCTTCTACCCTTCACAAATCCAGATTGTGTTGGATCAATGAGATTAGGAAGAACATGTTGGATCCTTCTGGCCAAGATCTTAGCAATGCATTTGTAGATGGTGTTAAAACAAGAGATTGGTCTAAAATCCCCAACTTTTGAAGGATTGGGAATTTTAGGAACCAAGGCAACAACTGGTGTCTTCAACCCAATCTACATTCAACCCAACCTAATCAATCGGGAATGTCGTCCTCCATGGCTGCATCCCAAACTAATTCAGATCTCGTCCCAGACGTTCGCGATGCTCTCTCGGAAGTGGTATCTCTCCAATTTTCACCGAAACCCAACCTTGTTCAATCAAGTGTGTATCCACAACGGTTCACAGGTAAACCTAACCACTCAAAAATGTATCTTCCCGTTCGGGGTTCTCAAAACCCTAACCAGACAGAGATTGCTATTCCTCCACAAACCACCCCTTTCGAACAAAACCCTAATCCTTCTAACCAAAATACCACTCCTCTCCAACCTATTTCGGGCAACACTAGCCGATCTAGTGCCAACCCTGCTCGGACGCTACAAGTTGGTTTTCAACGTGAAGGAGGAAATCAAGCTTGTGAAGATCGTATTTCCTCCTTGGTACTTTCGATTGAAGATGAATTGCTCAAATCAGGGGTTAATATCAACCTTTCCAACCTCAAATCTCACATTCTTCGAGTGAAGGAGGAATACTCTAATCCTGATGCGGGATCTAACAACGTTGAGGTGAATCTAGAAGGAGATTTTGTGGAAGCTGGGGACAATCCCCCCCACCAGGAGCTTCCTGCAAAACCTGCTATGCCGAAAAACCCAGGCAAAAACCAAAATTGGGCATCTCTATTTAAAGCCCAAGCTCCATCTAAAACATTGAAGCTTGAGCATTTTCCGGATATGCAGCAAGTTAAGGAACCTGTTGTGGAGTTAGACGATTCTGAGGTTGATTCTAGCTCATGGGATCATTGTTTGGTTGGATATTTTCTAGATGGCAAAATGCCATACAACCTTTTATGTGCTACTGCGCGTTCTGTGTGGAAAGACAATGCTCCCAATTCTATTAAACAGGTTGGGAATTGTTTTTTCTTTGAATTCAGAGATGAATCTACTAAGTTGCAGGTACTAGAAGGGGGCCCCTATTTCTTCTCTCGGCGCTACTTGGTCCTTACTGATTGGAAAAGGATGTTAGTTCCAACAACTAAGCATCCTTCTTCAATTCCAGCTTGGGTCAAGTTGCATAAGCTTCCACTGGAATGCTGGACTGAAGCTGGCTTTAGTCGTATAGCCAGCTCAATTGGAAGACCTATCCATGTGGATGAAGCTACAGCTAGTAAGAAAAGACTGGACTTTGCGAGGGTTTGTGTAGAAATTTCCGCAGATGATGATCTTCCGGATGTAATAGTGGTGAAGTCTAATGGGGAAGCTGTTACAGTTAGGGTGGAATATCAGTGGATCCCCCCTCAGTGCTCTGTATGTAAAGTGTTTGGTCACAAGTGCAATCCTAAGCCAGCTCCAGCTCCTGCTCCTACTAATATAGATGAGTCTTGGCAAACAGTTGGAAACATTAACATTGCCAACAAGGATCCTATAGTACAGCATCAGGTCCAAATGGCTTTGGATGAGGGAGGTAGTACTGCTCTGGATGCTGTGACCAGAGTTGTTGATCCTTCTTCACAGCCTCCTAAACCAGCAGCCACTAGTGGTATTATGATGGAGGAAAAGGGAGTAATACAATTTCCAATCATCACAAGTGAAGGTGATGACTCTACTGAGGAATGTGATGAGATTCTGGCAGATGCACTGTCCCTCTCAAGGGGCTCTGAAGTTCACTCTCAGACTCCCACTATTAAGCAAGCTCCTCCCACTCAAGCTACGTCAAAATCCCCCAAACCCTCCTGCCCGCAAGTTGCAGGGAGCAACTCAAAGAAGAATAAGAACAAGAAGAAAGGCAGATTTTGGAGACCTGACCCTTCTAAGGGGCAGTAAACCTTGCTATATCCTTTTTTGGGCAGTATCCTTACCTTCTATACTCTGCATTTATATTACTGTTGTCTTTATTAATCTTTTTCTATGCTTAGTTCCCAATTTCAGTTGCATTTTGGTTTTTGGAACTTGAGAGGTTTAAATGATCCTCTCAAGCAAAAAGCGGCCAAACTTTTTGTAAAAAACAATGATTTATCTCTGATGGGGTTGATTGAACATAAAATAAAGGAACCTAATATTGATAAAATCTTGAGGGTTATCTGCCCTCACTGGAAGCATGTTCATAATTCTACCCATGCCCCTATTGGGAGAATCCTAATTTGCTGGAATCCTCACATCCTTGATGTGAAGGTTCTCCATATGACTAGTCAACTTATGCATTGTGAGGTGCATTCTAATGATGGATATAATTTTGTGGCTACCTTTGTCTATGGCGCCAATGATCATAATGACAGACTTGAGCTCTGGAATGATTTGTCCAGGTTAAAGACCAATGAACCATGGGTTATCTTAGCAGACTTTAATGCAATTAGGAAACCTATGGAAAAAGTTGGGGGGGCTAACCACTGGTCCCCCCACATGGATGATCTTAACAAATGCATATACTCTTTTTTTTTTTTGGATAATTCAGCTTGAAATTAAAAGTGGTTAAGCGAATGTACAGCCTACAAGGGGCATACCCCAGGGAGGACAAAACAAAAACAAAGAAAGAAAAAATTGCGTGTTCCCCGGCATAACCCGCCGGGGTGGGAAAATATGAAATCCAGCACAACCCGCTGGGATAGGTGTAATAAGCATAATGTAGTAAATAGAAATTTGGATATCTTGCGGTACGACTTGCGCTCCTTTGATCAGTACTTTGAAAAAATCGAGTAACAAAAGGAGTAACAAAAGAGGATCCCCGGTAAACAGTGGGACCACTTTTGGTGAGCTCTTAGCTATCTTGACCAATTAGATCATGCGGTACAGCTGGTACAGTTGGATTATCAACAAGTTGATTTGAACATTTCACACTCCCATGTGATTTCACGCTCCAGCAATAAATGTGGGTCCCTATAGACCACTGATGATACAGCTTGCACAAGTTCAAACATGGGTGGGTCCCATGTTATTCACGCAGAGATAACCCACTTTTTCACGCAAAGAGAAGCTCAAAAGTACTCTTTTTTTTTTTTGACAAGGGCTCAAAAGTACTATTATCACCAAATAATCTGTTGTGTGGGTCCAATTGACCCTTTTGCCAAAAGCAAATTTGTAATTTTTGAATGCAGAACGTAAAGACCAATTGTTGTGTGGGTCCCATTGACCCTTTTGCCAGTGCAAAAGGCCCACCACTTGGGCAAACTTGTCATCACGTGATCTCAACTTTGAATGTACCACCGAATGGGTTGCAGCAACCTTTTACAGCTGTGCCTTGGTCAATGCTTGGACCCAACAATTTACAAAACCACTTTACACAATATATAGCAGTCGGTGGGATTTGTGGGCCATGTACTCTTGTGAAGTTGATGATCTGAGATACTCTGGTTGCCTATTTACCTGGTCCAATAGGCAAGATCCTCCTCATCATATCTCCACCAAACTTGATAGAGTCCTTGTAAACGATACTTGGATTAGAACACACACTTTCTCATCAGCTTTTTTCCCCACTCCTGGGATCTCTGATCACTCACCTGCAGTTGTGCATATTAATCCTCCCCCTAAGCCTCCTAAGAGACCTTTTAGGTTCTTTGACTTCCTAGCTGATCACCCTTCTTTCCTCCCAATTGTCCAAAAGGTTTGGAGGCAGATAATTATTGGAAACCCTATGTACAGTCTGACTGAAAAACTCAAAAGGTTACAAGCTGACCTTAAGGAGTTGAATCACAAAGATTTTAGTAGTATCTCTGGTAGGGTTTCTACCATTAAATACCACCTTGATGCTCTTCAGGTCATGCTTGGTGCTGACCCTTCAAATATTGCTAATCAATTGGAAGAAAAATTGGTCTACAAGCAGTTTCTCACTCTCTCTAGAGCTGAGGAAAGCTTAGCTAGACAGAAATCCAGGATCCAATGGCTCAAGCTTGGCGATCAAAGCACCTCATTCTTCTTCAAGTCAGTCAACAATAATAGGAACAGAAGTAAAATTACAAGTCTGGTTTTGAGTGATTCTAGCACTACACATGATATGAAAGTGATCAAAGATGCCTTTGTCAGTTTCTACTCTGGTTTACTTGGTAAACCTCACAGTACCCCTTATGCTGGGTACGATAGGATCAATCAACTCATTACTAAAAGACTCACCACTGTTCAAAGTATACACATGGTCCAAGATGTATCCAACACTGAGATTAAGGATATGTTCATGGGTCTCAACCCACACAAGGCCCCTGGCCCTGATGGCTATAATGCTAGGGTTTTCCAAAAAGCTTGGCACATAGTTGGACATGAGGTTACTGCAGCCATTAGGAATTTCTTCAAGTCTGGTAAGCTCTTGAGTAGAGCCAATGCCACCATTGTGGCTCTTGTACCTAAGGTCCCTAACCCTTCCAGAGTGGGTGATTATAGGCCTATATCATGCTGCAATGTCATTTATAAATGCATTGCCAAGATTCTTGCCAGGAGAATCCAAAGTGTTCTCCCTGATCTTATTGATCCAGTTCAGTCTGGATTTGTTAAGGGCAGGAGAATTGCAGATAATATATTCCTCACTTAGGAGATCATGCATGGGTATCATAGGTCCACCTCCACTCCCAAATGCACCATGAAGGTAGACATTACGAAAGCTTATGACAACGTCAGGTGGGAGTTTCTATGGGATACTCTGACTTGTATGAATTTCCATCCCAAAATGATCACATGGTTAAAGGCGTGTGTCACCACAGCTAACTATGCATTGAATATTAATGGTGACCCGATAGGCAACTTTAAGGGTGCTAGAGGCCTTAGACAGGGTGATCCACTCTCATCCTACCTTTTTGTAATAGTCATGGAGGTTCTCACTTGCATCTTGAAAGAGAAATCCAATGAGCCTGACTTTAAATTTCACTGGAGATGCAATCAACCTAAGATTATCAATCTGTGTTTTGCAGACGACCTTATGCTTTTTTGCAAAGGTGATGTAAACTCAGTGAAACATATACAAAACTCCTTAAGTGAATTTGAATCACTATCTGGACTATCCCCTAGTCCTGGAAAGAGTAGTATCTTCTTCTCTGGTGTACAACACTCTACCAGAATTGAGATCCTACAATTGTTAGACTTTACGGAAGGCACATTACCTGTGAGATACTTGGGGGTCCCTCTGTTATCCTCCAAATTAAGGTACATGGATTGTAAACCTATGATTGATAAAATCACTTCTAGAACCAAGACCTGGACAAACAGGGACCTTACTTATGCTGGTAGGATCCAGTTGATTAAGAATGTCCTTTTCTCAATGCAAACATATTGGTCCTCCCTCTTTATACTTCCTAAGAAAGTCATCAAGGAGGTTGAAGCTACTCTTAGGTCTTTCCTATGGTCTGGCCCCGACCTCAAAAAGACTGGGGCTAAAGTCTCATGGGAACATTTATGCTGCCCTAAAGAGGAAGGAGGGTTAGGTTTCAAATCCATCATTGTATGGAATAAGGCTGCAATTGCCAAGCATATTTGGTTCCTTATCTCTGGTGGGGAACAATCTATGTGGTGCCAGTGGGTTAAATCATATTTATTGAAGGGGAGGAACTTTTGGGAAGTTAAGATGCCTAGTTCTCCCTCTTGGGTTTGGAGAAAGTTGCTAAATCTTAGGCCTCTTGTTCAATCCCACATTAAAGTTACAATTGGCAATGGCAGATCCACCTCATTGTGGTATGACAATTGGCATCCCCTTGGGCCCCTCGCCCTTAAGTTTGGTCATAGAGTCATTTATGATTCTGGACTCACCAAAGTTGCCACTGTGAGTGCAATTATTAGAAATTCCAGATGGTGTCTTCCCATTACCCAGACCCTTGAGCTCAATGAGCTCCCGGATGCTATGAGCTCTGTTCCCAGTCCTAATCATGAGCTTGAGGACCATCACAAATGGTTACTTAACTCTAATGGGGAATTCACCATTTCTTCACTATGGGATGACATAAGATTGCATTATCCCAAAGTGCCTTGGCATTCTAGCATATGGTTTTCTGGCCATATCCCAAAATGTAGCATGATCACTTGGCTTGCTATCCATAATAGACTATATACGGGTGATAGGCTAGTTCTGTTTGGCACTATTCCTGTTTCTTGTTGTAGTTTTTGTCATGGTATAGAGTCACATGATCATCTATTTTTCAATTGTCCATTTACTTCACAAGTCTGGACTGACATTCTTACACACATAAATGTTAATTGGCCCTCAAGGTCTTGGGCCAATTGGATCAATCAAGTCTCAAGTCTCAGAGGTAAATCACTTAAAAACTTGATCACCAAGCTTATTTTCACTGTTACAATCTATCAAATATGGCTTGAAAGAAATGTTTGAAAATTCCAAAATGTAACTTGCTCAGGACCTAGTGTGGTCAACAAAATTCATTCAATGGTGAGATACAGATTGATGTCCCTGGGTAATCTTCCTAAAGGACATCAATCACAGTGGCTGTTAACTAAGTGGGGAATAATGTAATGCTAATACAGTGCAGGTCATCCAAAGGGGATCAGTCAGTGAGGTCTCCTTCAAAGTGATATTGACTGGTGCATTAAGACATATGTTAGAAGCAGATCAGATTCAGGTTGCTGTTTGCTAGTAGCTGCACAGGAGCAACTCTGTTTGATCCAGTGTGAGTGCTTTTAAGCTTCAAGTGAGGTATGAACATCGTGCTTTAATTGAAGTCATATGGGTTGCAAGGGCTGTTGCAATCCTTTATTGTTGCATCTGTTGTTACTCTTGTTGATGCTAGTGTCAATGCTTTATGCCTAGATTGCAGTGTGCTTTATTGATGTTATTTGGGTTGCAAGGGCTGTTGCAATCCTCTACTATTTGTTGTTTTGCTACTGTTGCAATTAGTTGATGTTAAGTGGGTTGCAAGGGCTGTTGCAATCTGTTATTACTCTTGTTAATCACTAATGCAAGAGCTGTTGCAATCCTCTGTTACTGCTGCATTAGTACTCTTGTATGTTCACTGTATACATGGGAACCTGCTATTTGTTGGATTCTGTTACTGTTGCTGGCAGTTTGTAGCCCTGTTCTGCAGCTTTACTGCTGCAGCACTTTGCTGCAGTTTGTAGTCCTGTATTGACCAACAATGGTTCATCTGGTTTCATCTGGACTGCTGTGTGTCTGATCAGCATCCACGATGTCTGACTGTTTGTGCTTTTGTACCCAAATGTTGCAGTAGTTTTTCAAAATATGGATGTTGTTGTCTGAGATTAGGCCTAGCCATGGGGGGTTGTCCCTGGCATGTATGATCCCCTTCTGGGAGGGGGCTTCCTCCCAAGACCTATCACTGGGGGGTTGTCCCAGTGTAACATAGGACCTTTGTTCCTATCCAAAATCCTATTCCAATCTTCATGTTCAAACTTCAAATCTCATGTTCAAGGGTCAAGCTTTGAGCTCCAAGATTTATGTCCAAGCAGCCCCAAGTCATATTGGCTGTTCCAAGTCTCATGCGCAGCATCAAGCATCAAGTTTCATGTCTTCCCCAACGGGATGTGTTACCTAAGCTTATTTCAATTTCAATCTCAAGCTTCAAGTCTCATGTTCAAGGTTCAAGCTTCGAGCATGAAGATTTTGTTCAAGCAGCCCCAAGCCTGTTCAAGCATCAAGTTTCATGCCCCCCCAACGGGATGTGTCACCTATTGCTGTGCTCAAGCTCCAATGTCAAGCCTCAATGTCAATCTATTAGATTCATTTTGAGTGTTTCTCTTCCATCTCCCTAGATGGCTTAGAAACACTTTTATCATATTTTATTATATCTTGTTGCAAACGATCCCTTACTTTTTGGTTCCCCCATGTAGCCAAGTTTGGCCTCCCCATTTCTTTCCATTCCGGTCTTCCGGTTCATTTTGTTTATTTTCTTTCTTTTATCCTCCTGGGGTATGCCCCTTGTAGGCTGTATATCCGGTTAGTCTTTTTTTCTATTTCAAGCTTATTTACCCAAAAAAAAAAAAAAAAAGATTGGGAGATTAATAAACTTTGTCTAGTGATTCCTGAAGGATCTCGTAACAAATTCAGATATGGCGGCCATTCCTAGTTCTCCCCTAGTTCTAGGGGACGGATTCATCTCCAAGGCTGACGATTTAGGGTCTCGAGCACTTGATTCTCATGAAGTGCAAAGAAAGCAAGGCGTAGCTTCTCATCTACAAACCCACACTCACTCTACAACACCAAAATCGAGGGTCTTCATGGCCACCATGACCACTCCACAAGCGTATACAGATCTATGCCCTGAGGTTAGGGATACACCCCTCAGTGCTAGTACTCTGCAGTTCACACCTAAACCCCCTTGTCTGGGAGTTTCACCAAATGAGGTCAGTGACCACAACTCACTCCAACAAGGAGACTTCTCTCCTTCGAATGATTAATCTCCACTGGGTTTAGAACAAAAACCCAAGTATATCCCTCCTTATGCGAGATCGTCCTCTACAAACACCAGTCCTGTTTTGGAGGCGATTCAAGCCCTATCTAAACAGACTACATCAGAAAACCCCATCGGGTTTGAAGCACATAGCCCTAAACGAGGGGGCACTCTCAGCCCTGCAAGGGAACTACAACAAGTTTTTCAGAAGGAGGCCGATCGAACTGAGGTAGAGGACAGATTGTCAAGTTTGGTGGCTACTTTCGAAGAGGAATTCGCTAGAGTTGGTAGCTCCACCCGTGGGGATGCGATTCTGGAAAAGCTGAGAGGGCTGAAATCATTTTGGGAGGAAGCACAAGCTCCAACCATGGATACAAAACCCGATCCCCAATTATCTAAGGTAACTCTAAACCCTGGAACTGAATTGCGAAACAACTGCTTAGGCCAATCCTATGCGGCAGGGGACCCTCAGTTGGGTTACACGGCTAACAATCTGCAACCTAGATACCTGCAACCACTACCATCCCATCTCAATGATAATACACCTTTTATCACCATACACCGAACCACTGACCTATCAAACCAAAATCGCACCCACCTCCCCCACCAAAACCCCTCTAAAGAACAAATTGCTGGACCTTCCACCGTTCCCAAACCAACTACTTCCCATAGCCAAAACCCCCACATCCCAAAACCTAATCCTCCGGTCAACAAGAATTGGGCAAATTTGTTTCGATCTCAGGGTCCCTCTAAAGCCATGAAGCTAGATTATTATCCTTAACTTCGTCAAGGTAAACATGCTGTGGTTGAGCTAGATGTTTCCCATCTAGATGAACTTAGCTGGAACCACTGCCTTGTGGGTCATTTCCTGGATGGGAAAATGGATTATGCCCTGGTTAACTCCACAGCCCATAAACAGTGGGGGAAAAATACAAACTTTGGGCTCATATCAGTGAGAGAAGATAAAGCGGGCTTCCTATATTTTGAGTTTAAGGATGAGGCTTCAAAACAAGCAGTGTTGGAGGGGGGTCCGTGGTTTTTCTCTAGAAGGTATCTGGTACTCAAGAGCTGGAAGAGAATGATGTCTCCCTCAAAGATCTTACCTACTAAACTACCAGCTTGGGTCAAGCTTCATAACCTTCCACCTGAGTGCTGGACTGCAGAGGGGCTGAGCAGTGTAATTGGGCAGCCCATACATGTGGACAAAGCTACTGAGAAGAAGACTAGACTAGCTTTTGCTAGACTATGCATCGAAATAGAAGCCACCACTGAACTTCTAGAGTATATTCAAGTCAAAGTTGATGAGGACAGTGTAGATGTTCACGTTGAATATCAGTGGTTGCCACCTATTTGTACTGAGTGCAAAATATTTGGTCATGACATTTCCAAATGCTCTAAATCCACCATTACTAAACCAGCAGCTCCTAGGGAGGAATGGCAAGTTATCAACAAAGGGAAGGCCACAAGTATCAGCCTTGGGGGAATCAATGCCCTAGAGGCTGTCACTAGAGGGGTTCCCATCAACTCAGATCTCTTCAAGGGGCAATCCAGCTGTGTAAATAGCTTGGAAGAGGATGATGCAAGTGAAGCAATGGATGAAGAAATAGAGATGGAAGAAAACCCACAGCTTAAGGCATCACTTGAGTATAAAGAGGCTGACCCAACTGTCGAAAGAATGGCAGCATTGGAGAAGGAAAATGATCTTGGTTGTCATACCACAATTTTGGTTCGTAAGGAGGAGCTAGAGCTAGCAGCTGCAGTAAAGGCAGTCCCACTGGGTTCTCCCATCACTGATCCTCAAAAGAGTTTTGGGGTACACTCTCCAATACTCTTTTGAGGATCAGTGATGGGAGAACCCAGTGGGACAGAAAGTGGGTTGAGAGCTTCTCTCTCTAGAATTAGAGAGAGAATGCACTCCCCCAACAAAAATTCAACGCCATTTTTGGATCCCCCTTGAAACAATCTGTTTTAAGGCTTGATAATTAGTCTGTACTGATTATTACCTATCCCCCTCACTTTTCACCGTACTCCCTCTCAAAGAGATCTGGGTTTTCTTTCCAGACTATAAGGATGGGGTTCATCTTCATCTTTTTCAAGAGTCCAAGAACCATCAATCTGATGGTGTTTTATAGCAACAATGGGGAGCTGATTCTCCAAGGGGTATCACAACCCACAACCCGCAAATCCTCAAGATGGAGATCGTCCTCAAAGGGGATTGTCCTCCCCATTCATCCAGCAAGCCGAGAGGTAGGCAAACCATTTAGGGGCTTGTCCTCATCTCTTTTAACCTTACCAGACCCATCTCTGATGGTGTTTTCAAAGCTTCTTCCGTGGGGCTACAGCCATGGCACATCCAACACTAAGAACATGCTTCTCACAGAGAAATTTGAGATCCCGGGGTCCTGAAACTGACTATTCCACGGCGACCTAGTTCCTCCTGCTAAGTGTCTCCGGTGTCACGGCGGTGGGGTAATACCATATCCGGTTCTGGGTGCTAAGGAGAGATCGGTGATGTAGGTCCTCATCTTCTCTCCTTTTCGTCTGTTTGAAGCTGGTTTTTGAGATTGGTTGTTTGAAACTATGTATTTATGGGCTGCCAAACTCTGGGCAGACATCTGATTTTATGGGATTGTAAAGAGCAGCCATTATGCTGCTCAAATTCCTCCAAAACCACCTCTGTTGGTGCAGCAGCAGCTACTAACAACAGGTTGCAGCAGACTGTAGCAGATCAGTGCTGCAGTTGATGCATGCAACAGCAGCAGTAGCTGGAACCCACTGTCCTATTCCATGGGCCTATTCCAAGTTACTCCAAGTCCTACTTCAAGCTTCATGTCTCATGCTCAAGTCTCATGTCTAAGTACCTACCCCAAGGTGGATTGCCCTTCAACCCACTGACATTTGCATGTGACCAGCTGTAACCTTGAAAATCCTCATCTGACCACTGCTGTGCTATTCTTCACATTTTGGATGCTTAAGGCTGCTATGGAGTGATTAGTCAAGAAACACTCATGCTAGATATGAGGATCATTGGGATTGTTGCCCATTTGATTATCTCAGATGCTCCCTATCTATGAGAGCTTTACAGTCAGTATGCTTTGTATTAGCTTTATTGCGTTTCCATTTTGTGTTGTGTTTCTTTTTCTTCTTCTTAGAAGGCTTAGAAACATAGGTTTTATTCTCCTTAGTTTGTAGCCTCTTGGCATAAGCTTTTTTCCTTTCCTTTTCTTTTCTTTTCTCTTTGTCCTCCTGGGGTATGCCCCTTGTAGGCTGTACATCCTCTTGCCTTCTTTTTATTTCAAGCTTATTTTACCCAAAAAAAAAAAAAAAAAAAGTCTCATGGGTTTTTACTGCTGAAATATGGTGGGCCCATATACTATGCCTCACGCAAGGGTGTACCACATCTGATCTCACGCCTACTTTGGTCCAAGTGGGTCAAGTGGGCAGCTTATTCGGTGGTACCTCAAACATTGGTCCAAGTGACCATTAGACAAAGCAACAATTGGTTCAACAATTTACCCAAAAAACAATTGGTCCAGTAGCGTGGTATCAACAGTTGGCCTTTGTGTCATTAGACTTAGCCTTTTGCACGACATAAATCATCAAGTGGGACCACTCCATGGGATTACACTTGTATTTTGGATTTTGTAATTGCTTTATGCTTATTATACCTATCCTAGCAGGTTGTGCTGGACATCCTATTTTCCCACCCCGGCGGGTTGTGTCGGGGAATACGCAATTTTCTTATAAGCAGGAAACTTGATAACTCACGAAGTCTTGCCATGGTCCAGGATATCACTGACGCAGAAATTAAGGATACCCTGTGGGAACTTAATCCCCACAAAGCTCCTGGCCCTGATGGGTTTAATTCTGGTTTTTTCCAGAAAGCTTGGCCAGTGGTTGGACACGAAGTTTTATCAGCTGTTAAGAACTTCTTCAGGTCTGGTCAAATTCTTGGCAAAGCTAATGCCACTGTTGTTGCTTTGGTTCCTAAAATCCCCAATCCTTCCAAAGTTGGGGATTTTAGACCCATCTCTTGTTGCAACACCATCTACAAATGCATTGCCAAGATATTGGCCAGAAGGATCCAAAGTGTTCTTCCTTATCTTATTGATCCAACACAATCTGGATTTGTTAAGGGAAGAAGAATTGCTGATAACATTTTTCTCACACAAGAGTTAATGAGAGGATACCACAAGTCTTCTCCCTCTCCTAGGTGTGCCTTGAAAGTTGATATTATGAAGGCATATGATAATGTTAGATGGGAGCTTTTGTGGGATACTATTGAGTCTATGAATTTTCACCCCAAAATGATAAAATGGTTACAAGCTTGTGTAACTACTGCAAATTATACCCTAAGCATTAATGGTGAGTCAACAGGTTATATTAAAGGCAAGAGGGGGCTTAGGCAGGGGGATCCTCTCTCCTCTTACCTTTTTGTCATAGTAATGGAAGTCTTGACCTGTATCCTTAAGGAGAAAGCCACTCTTCCTGATTTTCATTTCCATTGGAGATGCAGTAAAAATAAAATCATTAACCTTTGCTTTGCTGACGATCTTATGATTTTCTGCAAAGGTGATATGAGCTCTATTAAACACATTCATGACTCCCTCATTGAATTTGAAGCCTTATCAGGACTGTCTCCCAACCCTGGAAAGAGTAGTGCCTTCTTTTCTGGGGTTGATCTTCCCACTAGAGAAGGCATTCTCTCCCTTCTTGATTTCAAGGAAGGTTTCTTACCTGTGAAATATCTGGGTGTCCCTTTAATTTCTACCAAGCTGAAACATGAGGATTGCAAGAATATGATTGCAAGAATTACTGCTAGAACAAAAACTTGGACTAACAGGGATTTGACATATGCTGGGAGATTGCAATTGATTAAAAATGTTCTATTTTCCATGCAAACTTATTGGTCATCCCTTTTTATTCTCCCAAAGAAAGTTACTAAGGAAGTTGAATCTATACTTAGGTCCTTTCTTTGGTCTGGCCCTGATCTTAAAAAGTCGGGTGCCAAGGTTTCTTGGGAGCACTTATGTTCTCCCAAGCAGGAAGGGGGTCTTGGTTTAAAAGCAATGCAAGTTTGGAACGAGGCCGCAATATCAAAGCACATTTGGTTTCTCATTTCTGGTGGTGAGCAATCAATGTGGTGTCAGTGGGTCAAGTCGTACTTGCTTAAGGATAAAAGCTTTTGGGAAGCTAAGGTCCCAAGCAATCCTTCATGGATTTGGAGGAAAATGCTTAAGCTAAGGTCTCTTGTCCAGCCACACATCAAGGTGTCAATTGGCAATGGTAAAAATACCCATTTGTGGTATGATAACTGGATGAGTTTAGGCCCCCTTGCTCAGAGATATGGTCCTAGGGTTATTTATGACTCCGGATTATCTAGAGTAGCTACTGTATCTGACATCATTAGAGGCAATGCTTGGGCTTTCCCTGTTACTCAAACCTTTGACCTCAATGAGATTAGATGCAGTTTACTCTCTTTGCCCAATCCCAATCAGGATCTGGAGGACCATAATGCTTGGACCCTCAATACCAATGGAAAATTTTCCATATCTTCAATGTGGAATCATCTTAGAACACCCTTCCCTAAGGTAAGATGGGTTAAAAGCATCTGGTTCCCTGGCCACATCCCCAAATGCAGCTTCATTGCTTGGATTGCCATTCAGCAAAGACTCTACACGGAGGACAGGTTAGTGTTATTTGGCACTAAAGCTGTGTCATGCTGCTCCTTCTGCCCCGGAGCTGAGAGTCATGACCACCTTTTCTTTAATTGCTCTTTTACATCACAAGTGTGGTGTAAAGTACTCTCTCTATTGAACATTAATTGGCCCCCTAGGTCTTGGGAAAATTGGGTCACTCAGATAACAACAATCAAAGGCAAATCTCTTAAGTCTCTTATTCTCAAATTGGCTTTTACCTCCACAATCTATCAAGTTTGGATAGAGAGAAATTTTCGCAAATTCCAAAACAAAGCATGTCCAATTCCCTTTATAGTAAGCAAAGTTTACTCAATGGTTAGATGTAGACTGATGTCCCTGAATAGTCTTCCTCAGGGGCCTCAGTCTACAACACTGCTTGCTAAATGGGGCATATTCTGAAAAATCTGAATTTAGTTCATCAAGTGCATAGAGAGAATGACATTGATATTGATATTTTGCATGCATGGCTTTGTATTTGGAACAAGATCCCTTTAAGTTTATTGTTACTGTCACTGTTATTGTTATTGTGGAAATTTGCAGGCCCAGGTTCAGGAAACTTCTAGGTTCAGGGTGTTGGTTTGTTGAGCCTCCAATTGAGCTAAGGAATATGGCTCAGGTTCAGAGGGCTTTAAGGATCAAGGTCCAAGATGGACCAACCAGGTTCAGTGAGCTTCAAGGATCAAGGTGTGAATGCAAGGGGTATCTGCATCCTTGGAATACTAGAAAGGGTGACCCAGGTTCATTTTAAAACTGCTTGCTACTATTGTATACTGTTGATGTTAAGTGGGTTGCAAGGGCTGTTGCAATCTACTGCTACTATTGCATTTTGGTATTCTATTGTTGATCATTGCTGTTGCAAGGGTTGTTGCAACAGTTAAATTGCATGCTACTTTGTAATATGTTGATATTGGGTGGATTGCAAGGGCTGTTGCAATTTGCTGTCACGATTTGCTACTGTCGACTTGCTACTGTTATATCTGCTGCATGCTACTGTAATGGGTGCTATTCTATGTCCCATTGACTTTCAGTTTGGTTCAGCTTGTTACGGCTACTGGTAGTTTTCTACTGTGGCAGCACTACTGCTGCTGCTGCTGCGGTTCTATAGAGTTAATTGGCTTCATCTGGACTGCTGTGTGTCTGATCAGCATCCACGTTGTTGCTTGGTAGCCTAGGAAGAGGGGGCTGTCCTCTTCCAGCTCCCATTTCACACTGTGTGGGTTTTCCTAGGATGAGGGGGATGTCCTCTTCCAATTTTTCAGACTCCAAAGCCATCCCAGTCAGACTCTATGTTGCAGCTGCCTGTGTCACTGCAGCAGCTGCATCGTAGTGTTCTTCATGTATTGTTATACTTGCTGCTACCCATGGTTCAGTGGAATATTCACTACTCATCTGGCTTATCAAACTTCAGATCAAGTGCTATCAAACTTTCAGTGATGTGATTGTCTTCTAAGTCTCAAGTCCAAGTTTCAGGTTCATGTGAAGATCAAGTTCCAAGTTTTTTTTTTTTTTTTTTTTTTTGGGTAAATTAGCTTGAAAATAAAAGAGGATAAGCGAATATACAGCCTACAAGGGGCATACCCCAGGAGGACAAAACAAAAAGAAAAGAAAAGGCAAATCAAAACAAAATAACTACCTCCCTAGCACAAACCGCCAAGGAGGGAGTGGGATGGCCAAAAGGCTACAAATGGGAACGAGTGTTTCTAATCCATCAGAAAGAGGGAGGAGAAACACTCAAAAGGGGAAAACAAGATCTTGAATCTAAGGAGAAACACTCTCCATAAACTGTTGGGAAGAAAATTTTGAAAATTCCGGCATGACCCGTTCGTAATTGGAGCACCCTCAAGGTGCCAGCCACTGCGTATACAACAGCAGCAGCTGAAAAAGAGAAAATAAAGAGGAAGAGATAGAGGTAGAACTTCCAACAGTAGTACACAGCAGCAAAAGAAACAATGTAGCAGCATAACATAACACAATGTAGCAGTAATAGCGAGTAGCAACAGCAGTAGTAGTAGTAGAGCATCCGGGAGGCTGCCACAGCAGCACCTCAGATATGTTATACAGCAGCAGCACTAGCATCAGACAACAGTTGCAACTCATAGAATGAGAAGGGAGGAAATGCCCCCTCCCAGAAGGGACTAATACACGCCATGGGACAGCCCCCCAAGGCTAGGCCAGAATTCTCAACATCGTGGATGCTGATCAGACACACAGCAGTCCAGATGATACCAAACAATTCTAAGCAATTAACAATCATGTCCACTGTATTACTGGAAAATTGGGCAGTGTCTCCTTAGAAACAGCAACACAGCAAGTTCCCAACGAATACAATGAACAAATGAAAGCTCTAATAACAGATAAGTAAGCAAGAATCTATAGCAACAGCCCTTGCTATAGTTTAACATGAAGGTTCAATTGCATGCAAGTAAAATGGAGATTGCAACAGCCCTTGCAACCCACTAAATGAGCATAATCGAAATGCAAGCAAGCAAACAGAATCTATAGCAACAACCCTTGCTATAGATAAACATGAAGTTCAAGTAAAAATGTTTGATAACCTGGAGAATTAGCAAGATCCTCCCAAATAGCAGATGGCACAGCAGCAACATGTTCACAATAGCAGAATTATCAGGAGACCTACAATATATAGGCTCACTCTTCTTCTCCCTAGAGACCTCACCACTTCATATCACTCTCTAAGGTCCGAGCACCCTCATCTAAGCCTTACTTGACTCCCCCTCTACGTATTACCTCCTCTCACAAGAAATTCAGAGGCTCAATCACACATCTCACATGGGTATTCTCACATTTAAGTAGATCACTCATCTCAGTATGTCACATAGCAAAGTGATAGCAGCTCGAGGAATAGTAGAACACAAATGCTTCCTTGGGACATGTATCCTGCAACACACTACCCAAATGGGCTGTTAGAGGACTCCAGACTATCAACCTGCTGCTTGATTGGGGACTGTCCGCTGCAGCAACTAATCTACTGCCAGCAATATCAACAGCAAGCAAACTGCTGCAGCAAGCCCCTGATAACAACCGCAGCAGTACATCAGCCACCTCTGGACTGGATAAAGGCCTCCAATACCTGAACCAAAACAAAATCAAAGCATAGAGGGCCTGCATCAACTCAAGATAAGGAAGAATTAGTGCCATACTTATCAAATGAGATTCCATTTATCGCGCAGGTAATGATATTGAGGACCTTGTGGGAGGCCCTCCATGGACAACAATTTAAGCCTAACCATTGAATAAATCTTACTTACAACAATTGGGACTGGGCATGCAATATTTTGGAATTTGCGCAGATTCCTCTCCAACCATATGTGATACACTGAAGTTATAAAAATAAGTTTGGTTATAAGAGGTTTGATTGTTTTGCCCCTGATGGTTGTCATATGATCTATCCAGCAAGACCATGATTTGGCAGGCCATGAGACATTGATAAGATCAAGGACCTGGTCCCAAACCTGTGAAGTGTAAGGGCAATTAAAGAAGAGATGGTTGTGGCTCTCACTACCATTAAAGAAGCTACAGCAAGAAGTAGACTTAGTACCAAAAGTGACTAATCTATCCTCAGTGTAAAGTCTGTTCTGGATGGCAACCCAAGATATGAAGCTACACTTAGGTATGTGTCCAGGGAACCATATACACTTATGCCAAGGGACTTTGGGGAAGGGATTCCTAAGATTGTTCCATAGGGAGGAGATAGTAAACTCCCCATTGGTAGTAAGGGACCACATGGGGTGGTCCTCCTTAGTACCAATAGGAAGGGATAGGAGGGAGAGTTTAGATTTGATCTCTATGAGCTCAAGGGTTTGCGTGACGGGAAAAGCCCATTGAGAGTCCTTAATGATTGCAGAGACCTTAGAGTCACAAGGAAGACCAGAATCATAGAAGATCCTAGGACCAAACTTACTTGCCAGAGGTCCAGAGGGGTGCCAGTTATCAAACCATAGAGATGAGGACTTACCATTACCAATGGCAATCTTGAGATGGGGGTGAATGATAGGTCTGAGAGCAAGGAGTTTCCTCCACACCCAAGAAGGGTCACTAGGCATTTTGACCTCCCAAAAACTTTTCTTTTTTAATAAATAAGATTTAACCCATTGACACCACATAGATTGTTCCCCTCCAGAGATGAGGAACCAAATGTGTTTAGCAACCGCAGCTTTATTCCATACTTGAATGGATTTAAAGCCCAATCCACCCTCTTGTTTAGGGGAGCACAAGTGTTCCCAAGACACCTTAGCACCAGATTTTTTCAGGTCAGGACCAGACCAGAGGAATGCTCTGAGGATGGCCTCGACCTCCTTGATGACTTTTTTGGGAAGTATAAAAAGGGATGACCAGTAGGTCTGCATGGAAAAGAGTACATTTTTAATTAATTGCACTCTTCCAGCATAAGTTAGGTCCCTATTGGTCCAAGATTTAGTTTTAGCTGTAATTCTTTCAACCATGGCCTTGCAATCCCCATGCTTAAGTTTGGAGGACAATAGAGGGACTCCAAGATATCTAACTGGCAAGGAGCCCTCATTAAAGCCAAGAATTTGGAGAATGTCCTTCCTGGTGGAGTGCTGGACTCCAGAGAAGAACACACTGCTTTTGCCAGGGCTAGGAGAGAGGCCTGATAAAGACTCAAATTCTTGGAGGGCTGTCTTAATGTGTGTGACAGAATTCAATTCACCTTTGCAGAAGATCATGAGATCATCTGCAAAGCATAAATTGATGATTTTAGTTTGGCTACATCTCCAATGAAATTGAAAGTCAGGAAGCATAGCTTTTTGTCTAAGAATGCAAGTCAGGACTTCCATGACAATTACAAAAAGGTAAGAAGAGAGAGGATCCCCTTGTCTAAGCCCTCTCTTGCCTTTGATATAACCAGTGGACTCCCCATTGATGTTTAAGGAATAATTGGCAGTGGTAACACATGTATGAAGCCAATTGATCATTCTCGGGTGAAAATTCATGCATTTTAGGACATCCCACAGAAAATTCCAATTTACATTATCATACGCTTTCATGATGTCAACTTTCATGGCGCATCTAGGAGAGGGAGATGATTTATGGTACCCTCTCATAATTTCTTGGGTAAGGAAGATGTTATCAGCTATTCTCCTACCCTTGACAAACCCAGATTGTACACAATCAATGAGAGAGGGAAGGGCAGATTGCAGCCTCTTAGCTAAGATCCTTGCAATGCTCTTGTAAATGATGTTACAACAAGAGATTGGCCTATAATCACTAACCTTGGAGGGGTTAGGAATCTTTGGAACAAGTGCAACAATGGTGGCATTGGCCTTAGCAAGTAGCTTGCCAGACTTAAAGAAATTCCGCACAGCTGCAGTAATGTCATGGCCAATGATAGGCCAAGCCTTGTGGAAAAAATTTGCATTAAATCCATCAGGGCCAGGAGCTTTCTGTGGGTGAAGCTCCAAGACAGTGCTCTTGATTTCAGTGTCTGTGATTTCTTGAACCATAGACAAACATTGTTCATCAGTCAGCTTTTTATTAATTAACTGTCTAATTCTCTCAAGACCATTATAATGGGAATCATGTGGTTTGCCAAGCAGGTTATTGTAATAAGTGACAAAGGAGTCTTTTATTGTTGCCATATCATGTGTAACAGTTGAGCCATCAAGGACGAGGCTAGTAATCTTGCTTCTGTTCCTATTGTTGTTAACTGATTTGAAGAAGAATGAGGTACATTGGTCCCCTAACTTTAACCACTGGATTCTAGATTTTTGTCTAGCAAGGCCTTCCTCAGCTCTAGAAAGAGTGAGAAACTCCTTGAAGACATCTCTCTCCTCAATTTGAATGGCAGTGGTTGGATTATTGCTCAATTGCCCCTGGAGTGTTTCTAGATGAGCCTTAGATTTAAGAACTCTACCAGAGATATCACTAAACTCCTTAGTGTTCAGTTTTTTTAGCTCAACCTGGAGCAACTTAAGTCTCTCATAAACACAGTACATTGGATTACCCAGAATAAAAGTTCTCCAAACTTTTTGAACAGTTGGGAGAAATAATGGATGGTCTGCCAGAAAATTGAAAAATCTAAAGGGTTTGGGAGATGATCTTGGCACAGGTGTGATGCAAACCACAGCAGGGGAGTGGTCAGATATCCCAGGAGTTGCTCTTGTTCCTAAAGTGCCCAATCCATCCAAAGTGGGAGATTTTAGACCTATATCTTGCTGTAACACTATATATAAATGCATTGCCAAGATATTGTCTAAAAGGCTCCAGTTGGCTCTTCCTTCTCTTGTTGATCCAGTGCAATCTGGCTTTGTCAAAGGAAGGAGAATTGCTGACAATATTTTCCTCACTCAGGAGCTGATGAGGGGTTACCACAATTCTTCACCCACTCCTAGATGTGCCCTGAAGGTTGATATCATGAAGGCCTATGACAATGTTAGGTGGGACTTCCTCTGGGATATTCTTACTAGCATGAATTTCCATCCTAAAATGATCCGATGGATCCAGGCTTGTGTGTCCACTGCAAGTTATAGTCTCAACATTAATGGTGAACCCACAGGACAAATTTTAGGTAAAAGAGGCCTTCGCCAAGGGGATCCACTTTCCTCCTACCTATTTGTCATTGTCATGGAGACTTTGACTTGCATCCTAAAAGAGAAATCTCAGCTCCCTGACTTCCATTATCATTGGAAGTGTGAACAAACCAAAATAATCAATCTTTGTTTTGCTGATGACCTTATGATCTTCTGTAATGGAGATTTGAGATCCATCAACCATATCAAAGATTCCCTGTCTGAATTTGAAACTTTATCTGGGCTTGCTCCTAGCCCTGGCAAAAGTAACATTTTCTTCTCTGGGGTTAATACCACAACTAGGAGACAAATCCTTGCTCTCCTTGGCTTTAATGAAGGCTCACTTCCCATAAAATACCTTGGTGTTCCCCTCCTTTCCACCAAATTAAAGCATATAGATTGTAAGCCTTTGATTGATAAAATCACTGCTAAGACTAAGTCCTGGACCAATAGAGACCTCACATATGCTGGTAGAGTGCAACTCATTAAGAGTATACTTTTCTCTATGCAAACTTATTGGTCCTCTATCTTTATACTTCCCAAAAAAGTCATCAAGGAGGTGGAATCAATCTTGAGAGCCTTCTTTTGGTCTGGACCTGATCTAAAAACGTCTGGTGCCAAGGTGTCTTGGGATCACCTGTGCTCACCTAGGCAGGAAGGTGGATTGGGATTTAAGTCAATGCACATATGGAATAAGGCCGCCATTTCCAAACACATTTGGTTCCTTATCTCAGGTGGTGAACAGTCCATGTGGTGCCAGTGGGTTAAATCCTACTTGTTAAAAAAGAAAAGCTTCTGGGAGGTAAAAATGCCTAGTAATCCATCATGGGTTTGGAGGAAGTTGCTTAATCTTAGATCCATTGTGCTTCCTCACATCAAAACCATAATTGGAGATGGACAAAACTCTTCTCTTTGGTTTGATAATTGGCACCCCCTGGGCCCTCTTGCTGAGAGGTTTGGTTCTAGAGTACTTTATGACTCTGGCCTCCCCAGTGATTCAAGAGTATCAACCATCATCAAAAACTCCCAGTGGGCTTTACCCATAACACAAACTTTTGAACTCAATGAAATCAGATCTGAGATGTCCTCCCTCCCTATTCCTAATGGGGCTGATGATTCTCATAAGTGGATGCTCACTCCTAATGGTCAGTTTAGCATTGCATCCTTGTGGAATCATATGAGGACTCATTTTCCCAAAGTTCAGTGGCACCAATGTTTGTGGTTCTCTGGACACATTCCTAAGTGTAGCCTTATAGTTTGGGTGGCAGTCCAAAATAGGTTGTACACTGAGGATAGACTAGTCACTTTTGGTACCAAATCTCACTCCTGTTGCAGTTTCTGTCAAGGATATGAGAGTCATGATCATCTATTTTTCAATTGCACGTATACCTCACAAGTTTGGTCCCAAATAACTGGGCTTCTGAATGAAGTTTGGCCTTCCAAACCCTGGTCCAGCTGGATCTCCTTTATCTCTTCCATCAAGGACAAGTCACTTAAAGCTTTCATGATCAAACTTGCTTTTACCACCACCATATATCATGTATGGATTGAAAGAAATCACAGAAAATTTCAAAATGTGTCTTGTCCTGAGCAAGTTGTAGTGCACAAGATCTATTCTATGATGAGACATAGATTGATGTCCCTAAAGGATCTTCCTCAAGGTCATCAATCCCATTGGCTCCTCAAGAAATGGGATCTCAATCCATGAATTCTGTGTATACTGCAGGTGTTTATGTGCTTATTTGCAGGCCCATTTCATAGAAGAGCACATTCCAGAAGCTAGTCTAAACATGAAATTCATCAAAGGGCTAACTACTAATATCTAGGTAAGGTATTAAGCCAAGAGCTTCAGGAATTATTCTGTTACTAACATCCCATTTGGGAGATTTGAAGTGCAGGTTTGGTTTCCATGTTCCATGCACTTCTTTATTGGATTTCATGATGGGAGTGACCAACTTATATTGTGTGTCCCAGAGAGATGAGTAATTTGGACCCCCGACTTTTCTTTTGAGTGGAGAGTGAATGTGGTTGGAGATAATTCTGTGAGATGTTGAGGGAGTCTGGAACCTTAGAGGAGAGATATAGAAGTTGTGAGTATTCCAGGGTGTTGAAGTGTGAGCCACAAAGCTAGGTCCACCATGAAAGCCTTACATTGCACACTGCACACTGCTTCTGCACACTGCTGCTGTTACTGTTACTATACTCTGCACACTGCTGCTGCACTATGCTTCGGTTTACTGCTGCTGCCATTTGGTTTTCATAAGTCTGCACTTGCATTTCATGTGTTCACATCAATGGTGGTATTACTTGTGCACTCCTGAGCACTGCTGTTACACGTTTGGGCAGTGCTGCTTGCTGCATTTGTACTTGTCAATGTTCTGCTGCTGCATCACTGTGCTATTTACTGCTGCTGTACCGTATACACATTGTGGCTATTCCTGGATTGTACACTTGAACCTCTGTACTATTTATGTGCTCTTGATAGATTCCAGATTTGATCTCTTAGCTGTTTGTAGCTCTAGATGTTAGCTGTAATGCTGCTATGACTTGAGCAGTGCTGCTAGTATCTACTTTTGTTGATGAGCTAATATCAGATTCTGGGCTGCTGATTTTTAAACAAGGTGCTGCCCAAATTTTTTAAAAAATCCCATGTTTTCTAACCTAGCCTAGGGGGGTTGTCCCTAGGCATGTGTGATCCCCTTGGGGAGGGGGCTTCCTCCCAAATGTGCTTGCCCATTTCAAGCCGGTAAAATGCATGTCCATGTCCCATGATCATTGGTTGCACGAATCCAAGCTACATGATTCAAGATCCAAGTACAAGGCATAATGCTGTCTCACATAAGGCGAGCATCATCAAGCATCGACTCATTAGGCCGTGCATCATCATGTTGCCTCAAGTCCGTCTTCAGTTTATATTGTATTAGTTTAAGTTCATGTTGTATTAGTCTAAGTTAAGCTTTTATTACTGTATTTAGCATTGTTTTAGGGGTTAGCTTTTGTGTTGGTCCCTTTTGTTATCCTCATGCGGGTGTTTCTCTCTCATCTTGTAGATGAAAGGGAAACACTCTTCCCTTCCCTAAATGTAGCCAACTGGCCTCCCGCATTTCCGTTTTGCTTTTCTTTCTTTGTTTTGCTTTGTCCTCCTGGGGTATGCCCCTTGTAGGCTGTACATTCGTTTAGCCCCTTTTATTTTCACGCTTATTTACCCAAAAAAAATCCAATCTTCATTGGCTAAAACCCTATCAATCTTGGAGGAGATGTGATTAGGGGGAAGCTGCCTGTTAGACCAAGTTAGATGACATCCTGTGAATCTCAAATCCTCAAGCCCACAGGTGTACAAGCAATTGTTGAAGTCATCAACATGGGGAGGGCAAAGTGGGGTACCCCCAAATTTCTCTGAGGGAGATCTAATGACATTGAAATCCCCTAAAACAACCCAAGGGATTGGCCTCAAGAGAGTCAATAGATTCCTCCAAAGGACTTGTCTCTCAAGATGATCATTGGACCCATATATAAAAGTAGCATGGAACACATATCCATTCTGCAACTCATTAATTTCACAATGTAGATGCTGGCTGGACATTCCTAGTACTTGGACAGATAAAAGGAGAGGGTCCCAACAAACCACAATTCTCCCAGAAGGGGAGGGGACACTATTGTGAACAAACTGCCATTGGGGGCAGATGAAGTTCATGATTCTTTTGATATTGGGCTCTTTAATCTTATGTTCCAGTAGACCAAACAGGGACAATTTATTATTAAGCAAAAAGGTTTTAGCTGCCTTTTGTTTAAGAGGGTCATTAAGCCCACGCAAGTTCCAAAATCCAAGACAAACACAAGAACCAGTCATGAAGTTATTTAACAAAACAGGCATAATATGGAAAGAATAGTAATATAGCCTTATCAAAAGAAAAGGGGATTAGGAACTGCCCTTATGAAGGAGTTTGCGCTCCTTTTTCAGCCTCTTTTTCCTGGAGCTACTGGATTCCTGAAATCCTTGTCTTCCTGGAGCAATGAGTTTGGCCCCTGATTTGGTGTTAAGCTGAGGAGGTAGCTGCTCCTTGGCCTTATCCGGAGAGGAGGATTCTTTCACCTCTTCATCAAGAATTAGGATCTCCTCATCTATGGCCTCAGAATCATCAGAAGAATGGCTTTGAGTGCCTGATGGTTTAGAGCTGGTAAGGGGTGACTGTGATTTTGGGGTGAAGGAGGAAGAAGAGACTGAAGCTATGTTGTTGACAAGGCTTGTGCTAGAAAGGGAGTTGGTTGGTTCTGATCCACTGGAAGGCACCAGAGTGATCTCTGTTCCAGGCTGGGTTACAGTTTGCTGTGACAAGTTGATCGAGGGGAAAGTAACCTGATTCACCAGCTTTGGCAAGGAGCTAGGAACTGGATCTGAATCTTGCTTGTCGGTCCTCAATTCTGTGAAAGTTTGCTTCCCTTTACCCACCACAATCCATTCTTCCCCATTGTTGGTTGGTTTGGGGGCAGATTTAGGACTACAAGTATGGCCAAATACCTTGCAGTTCTCGCACTTTGGGGGAAGCCATTGATACTCTACCCCAATCATTATAGAGTCAGAGTTGACCGAAATGGTGATATCACTTGGAAGTTCGTCCTCTGCGTTAATCTCGACACAAACACGTGCGAAGTCCAGTCGTCTCTTATTTGCAGTGGCTTCATCCACATGGATGGGTTTGCCGATTGCACTTGCTATCTTGCTGAACCCAACGTGCGTCCAAAATTCCAGTGGTAGTCTATGCAGCTTTATCCACACAGGAATGGTGGAGGGGTGAATTTTACCTGGAGCCAACATCCTCTTCCATTCCTTCAAAACGAGGTACCTGCGGGAGAAGAAGTACGGCCCCCCTTGGAGCACCGCCAGCTTGGACGCTTCATCTTCAAACTCGAACAAGTAGCAAGAGCCTAACTGTTTAACAGAAAACTTGCCATGGTCTTTCCATACTGCACGAGCAGTGGCAGAGAGAAGGGGAAGTGGCATATTCCCATCCAGAAAATGCCCCACTAGACAGTGCATACCTATTCCGTCGTCTAGCTGGGTTTCATCAAAACTAACATGAGCAGCCTTTCCTTTTTGAAACTCAGGATAGTGCCCTAACCTCATCGACTTAGATGGAGCTTGAGCTTTGAAGAGGGCAGACCAGTTTTTTGCTTGGGGAGCTTGAGGTGGGACTTTAGCATTCCCAAATGTCTTGGACTCTGGCGCATGAGTTGGCTCCTTTGCATCCGGAACTGAGACAAAGTCCCCTTCAATATCAAAGGTAGATGGTAATTCTGTTCCTGCTTCATGCAGTTGAATGAGGTGGTCCTTGAATTTTGAGAAACTTACATTAATTCCTGAACTGACCATCTCCCCTTCGATAGAGTCAACTAGAGAGGTCAGACGATTTGCTCTGTCCATTCTATCCCCCTCCTCTTGAAATACTCTCTGTAGAATACGAGATGGACTAGATACTGATTTCGAGGGGCTATGAGGACCAGACATGAGGTCCTTTGTGTGAACTCGTTGGGACCCATCGATGGGTGAAGAAAGTGACTCTGGGACAAGGGGTTTGCTGTTGAAATTAGGGTTTTTAGAATTAGGGCTTACTGGGCGATCAGAGTTGTGGACTGGGAGATTTTGATTGAGCAGATTGTGGGATGGAGAGAGTTTGGTGGGGGTAATGCATTTAGTGGCTGAAGTTCCTGGGTTGTTAAGGACTGAGTTAGGATTTGCGATTTGCTGTGAGAGGATGGTAGGGTTGTTCGATCTAGGGCTAGATCTTTGTGGGTGCACATTGGTTTGACCAAACTGAAGTTTCGGTGAATATTGAGGAGTACCTGCATCATCAGGTGAGTTGCTGACATAGGGGCATAGATCGAAGCATTGTGGGACGATGGCCATCGAACCCATTGTTTCTGAAGATCCCTTAGAACACGGACTGATTTGAGGTTGTGTAACCCTTTTTTGCTTCTTGCGGAGCTCCTGAGAATCGACTGCTCGCATCCCCAAACCCTCGGCCATGGAGATCGAGCAACCCTCCGAATCTAGGGTTTCAAGTTAGAACGCAAGGATCGCCCGAAATCGCCAGAGAGGAGATGATGATGACGTCATAGTTTTGCACCACTTTGGCCCGCTGGTTAAGTTCCAAGTTATCAGATTCAAGTCCAAGTTCCATGTTCATATGGAGTCCAAGTTCCAAGTTTCCAGATTTCAGCTGTTGTATTTTAGTCGTTCATTTGTATTTTGTCATGTGATTCATCTTCTTCTTCTGTAGAAGATTAGGAATCATAGGTTAGTTTCTTAGCATTGTAGCCCTTCGGCGTAATTTTCATTTCCTTTTTCTTTTCTGTCCTCCTGGGGTATGCCCCTTGTAGGCTGTACATTCTTTTGTCTCCCCTTTTTATTTCAAGCTAAATTTACCAAAAAAAAAAAAAAAGGGAGGCAGTTCATACAGCTCCAAACCAGCCTGAAGGGAAGTACTTATTTTCATTTTTGTTGGGCATTGATTTAATATTTCCTATTACATGCCATCATCTATATACTATTGCCTTTGTCTTTTCAATTGTTTTATGAATAGCTCAGATATATGCTTTGGTTTTTGGAATATTCGAGGCCTAAATGATCCACTCAAGCAAAATGAAGCCAAAATTTTTGTAAGGACTAACAAGATGTCTCTGGTTATTTACCCAAAAAAAAAAAGATGTCTCTGGTTGGTTTACTAGAGCACAAAATCAAAGAGTCAAGTGTGGATAGAATTTTAAAGTTCATTTGTCCACATTGGCTTAGTACCCACAACTATAGACATGCACCCCTGGGTAGGATTTTGGTTTGTTAGGACCCCTTGGTATTGTCTGTTACAGTCCTGGATCAGACAAGTCAGTTTATCCATTGTGAAGTCCATGCTCTGCAGGAAAACCACGTTTTTTTTTTCCGGTAAACCAAGCTTGAAATTAAAAGGGGCTAAGCGAATATACAGCCTACAAGGGGCATACCCTAGGGAGGACAAAATAAAAGAAAAGAAAAAGGAAAAAAGTGTGTGGTTCCCGGCACAACCCGCCAGGGTGGGAAAAATGAAAGTACTGACACAACCCGCCAGTATAGATATAAATGGGCAATAATGCATAAGCGTAGAAGATAGAAAATTGCAAGTCTCCGACACAACCCGCCGGAGAGGTAAAGTCAAAAGATAAGGTGCCCTTGCACAACCCGCAAGGATAGGGATAAATAAGGAAAGTAATGCCGTGTGCACTCCTCGGCACAACCCGCCGGGGAGGGTATACAATTACATGGAGCAATAAGAGTAGTAATATGATGTCCATCACCATGTATATCCTCTCAATGGTTTCCAATCTCAACAATGGAGCACAACAATATATAACTCGGTCCAGAGGAAATGGGCGTCCAGTAAATCGGCAAGCAATAGAAGCAAGGAACTAAATCCATATGTTCTGCCCCTCGCCTAATCTACCATATGCTCAACGTCTCTAAACCAAGCTTCAACATCATTATCCGAAAACCACGTTTTCCTTGCAACCTTTGTCTATGGTTCCAACAGTCATACTGAAAGACACATGTTGTGGCAAAACATTCAAGGTTTTAAGAGCTCCACTCCTTGGGTAGTACTTGGAGATTTTAATGCCATTAGGACACCCCAAGAAAAAGCAGGTGGCCTCAAACACTGGCCTCCCCACATGGATGATCTAAATAATTGTCTCCACTTTGCAGAATTAGATGACCTTAGGTACTCAGGGTGCCATTACACGTGGTCAAATAAACAAGTCTCACCCAATCATGTTTCTACAAAAATTGATAGGATAGTTGTCAATGAGGGTTGGATTAAGTCTCACACTTGCTCGTCTGCCCGCTTTCCTACCCCAGGAATCTCTGATCATTCCCCTGGATTGGTGTTTCTCACACCCCCTCCTAAGAAAACAATAATACCTTTTAGGTTTTTTGATTTCTTAGCAGAACACCCACTTTTTCTCCCTTTAGTCCAAAAAGTGTGGAGGATAGTTATCATTGGCAATCCTATGTTTTGTCTCACTCAGAAACTTAATCTTATGCAAAAAGAGTTTAAAGACCTCAATACCAAAGAATTTAGTGCAATATCTGATAGAGTGAGAGGCATTAAACAACAATTGGAAACTCTCCAAATTGACTTGGGAGCTAATCCCAATAATCCCGTCACTCAGGCCAAAGAGAAAGAGGTGTCAAAGCAGTACTTCACACTGGTTAGAGCTGAAGAGAGCCTAGCTAGGCAAAAATCTCGCATACAATGGCTCAAACTTGGTGATCAATGCACCTCCTTCTTCTTTAAATCTGTTAGTAATAACAGAAATAGAAGCAAAATCACCAGTTTGGACCTAGAGGATGGCTCTACAACACAAGACATAAGTTTGATCAAGAGTACTTTTGTGGAGTTCTACTCCAAACTTCTTGGTACTCCCCATCTCTCACACTATCAGGGGTCTAGGAGGGTAGAAGAACTTGTTAGGAGGAAATTGACTACAGATCAGAGTCTTAACATGGTCCAAGATGTTACAGAGTCTGAAATAAAGGACACATTTTGGTCACTTAATCCTAGAAAAGCACCAGGTCCTGATGGTTACAATGCAGGGTTTTTCCAAAAAGCCTGGCCAATAATTGGACATGAGGTAATTGGAGCTGTCAAAAATTTCTTCAGGTCTGGTCAACTCCTAAGAGCAGCCAATTCCACCACTATAGCACTAGTCCCTAAAATTCCCAATCCTTCTAAAGTTGGTGATTTTAGACCCATATCATGCTGTAATACGGTTTACAAGTGTGTGGCTAAGATCTTGGCCAATAGACTTCAAGTTGTCCTACCTAACCTTATAGATCCCATTAAATCTGGATTTGTCAAAGGTAGGAGAATAGCAGACAACATATTCCTCACCCAAGAATTAATGAGAGGATACCATAAGTCTACTTCTCCCTCTCCTAAGTGTGCAATGAAAGTTGATATTATGAAAGCATATGATCATGTTAGATGGGAATTCTTATGGGATGTACTTACTACCATGAATTTCCATTCTAAAATGATTCAGTGGCTACAAGCATGTGTCACCACTGCAAATTACTCTATAAGCATAAATGGTGAAGCCACTGGTTACATTAGTGGCAAGAAAGGTCTTAGACAAGGGGATCCTTTATCCTCCTACCTCTTTGTCATTGTCATGGAAATTTTGACTTGCATTCTAAAGGAAAAAGCAACGCTTCCTGATTTCCATTTCCATTGGAAATGTGATCAGCCCAAATTAGTTAACCTCTGCTTTGCAGATGACCTTATGATCTTCTGCAAAGGGGAGCTTAGGTCCATTCAACATATCCAAGCAGCCTTGTCTGAATTTGAGTCACTATCTGGTTTGTCACCGAGCTCCGGTAAGAGTAGCATTTTCTTCTCAGGTATTCACACTAATCTTAAAAGGGACATCCTACAAGTATTGGGCTTTAATGAAGGTACCTTGCCAGTAAAGTACCTGGGAGTCCCTCTTCTATCCACCAAGTTACAACATTCAGATTGTAAAATTTTGGTGGATAAAATTACTGCAAGAACTAAATCTTGGACAAATAGGGACTTAACCTATGCTGGGAGGGTACAACTGATTAAGAGTGTCCTCTTCTCCATGCAAACATATTGGTCCTCCCTTTTTTTCTTGCCTAAGAGAGTCATTAAGGAAGTGGAGGCCACTCTTAGGGCTTTTCTGTGGTCTGGTCCTGAACTTAGAAAGTCAGGTGCTAAAGTTTCATGGGAGCATCTGTGCTCTCCCAAACAAGAGGGAGGACTTGGATTTAAGTCTTTGCAAGTTTGGAATAAATCAGCAGTTGCTAAGCACATTTGGTTCCTCATTGCTGGTGGGGAATAATGCATGTGGTGTCAATGGGTTAAATCGTACTTAATCAAGGGGAGAAACTTTTGGAACTTGAAAATGCCTAGTAACCCAACGTGGACCTGGAGGAAATTGTTGAACCTTAGACCTCTAGTTCGTCCCCACATCATCTCAAACATTGGAAATGGACGTAATACATCCATTTTGGTTTGATAATTGGCATCCACTGGGCCCCCTAGTGGAGAAATTTGGCCGTAGAATTATGTACGATTCAGGGCTCCCTCAAGATACTAATGTGGGGGCCATTATTAATCGTTCCCACTGGGCATTTCCCATTACACAAACATGGGAACTCAACGAGATAAGGCACAATCTCCCTCTGTTATCTTCCACCAATCACGATCAAGATGATCAAATTAGATGGGAACATCTGCGTACGCACTTTCCCAAAGTTAGTTGGAGCCATGTGTTATGGTTTCCTAGCCATATACCTAAGTGTAGCATTATCACTTGGCTTGCTGTTTTAAATAGAATGTACACTGAGGATAGGTTGGTCTTATTTGGGACTAAAACTACATCTCTGTGCAGTCTTTGTCCAGGCAGCGAAAGCCATGATCATCTCTTTTTCAATTGCCCTTTTACCGCGCAAGTTTGGGGGGTCAGTTTTAGCCAAACTAAACGTTCAGTGGTCTGCTCGAACTTGGGTTGAGTGGATTGAACTCCTCTCCACCATTAAGGGTAGATCATTGCGTTCCATTATGATTCGACTGGCCTTCACCACTTCTGTGTACCACATTTGGATAGAAAGGAACTATCGAAAATTCCAAAACATTGCATGCTCTGAAGCTGTTGTATGCTCAATGATGAGATTTAGATTGTTGTCCATAGATAAATTATCTCAAGGACCTCAATCTAGATGGCTCATCAACCAATGGGATCTTACCTAATTGTGTGACTTTCAAATTCTTCCCTAAATTTTCATTGGATCCCTGTTTGTTTGTTTGTTTGTTGTTTGTTCACATGTATGCAGCGATCTGTTGATGATTGCTGATCAAATTTAATCTCAATTCTCCTTGCAGGAGCCCATGCAACCTAATTCTATTGCAAGAAGACCTTGAAAAGAGCATTTGGACTCATTGCCTTAATTGGCTCATCTATACCTGCTGCTAATACTTCTATGTACAAGGTAAGTATCTGTATCCTCAGCTGTGGTTTGGAAATGTTTGTTACACGGGTACTTCTCCAAGTAGCCAATGGATGTTTCAAGAGTGATCTACTTATAATGTGTGTTTTCCACCGTGAGCTGAGTGCTTGAAACCCATCAATTCCTTGAGAGAGGAGATAATATGTAGTGGGAGTTGTCTTGTGAGGAGTTAGTGGAGGGAGTTGGGACCCTTGGTCCTGCGGCTAAATGTGAAAAGAGAGTGGGAGGGTGAGACTTTTGAGGGTGTATGTAGTGTGAGTACATATTAGCCGTAGGAAAATCTTTCATTCCCTTTCCGCCTAATTTAAGCATTACATTTACATACTTATGTGGTCTGAAAATCTGAGTTAAATCTTGTTGGATAGGCTGTTGCATTTTGATTGGCTGTCGTATGATTGATATTTGTACCTACGGACCAGCTACTGTACGGTTGAACTGCACTGCACTTACTTATCGCTGCTGCTACTGCAGTTACTGCACTGCACTTACTGCTGCTGTTACACATTCTGTTGTATGTTGATTCACCAATTTCGTACTGCTGCATACCGCACTTACATACTCCTGCTGCACTTACATACTGCTGCATACCGTTGCTGCTGCATACTGCATACTGCTGCTGTATTGTTCTTCTGCTGCTGTGTTGTTACCGCTGCGATTGTCTCGGCTGTTGTTATTTGGGCAGACACTGTTTCTGGTTTGTCATATTTCAAGCAAAGTGCTGTCCAAATTTCCTTAGAATATGGTAGCACCGGTTTAAGGGAATGTTGTTTTAATTCCTGTACACAATATTGCTTTTCCCAGTGGGGCTGTCACTGGGAACCATTTCATGTTAGATAATTCTGTTTGCCCACTGCGTTGGGTTGCTAGCCTAGCTAGAAGGGGCTGTCCTCTAGTAGGGCTTCCCAATTTGGCCTATGGCCCAAACTCATCCGGACATAATCAAGCTCCCCTGGGAAGAACCTTGCAACCATTGTATGTGATGATGCACACTTTGCGGTCCATGCTGGCTCTACTTCAATACTCAACATTTGTACTTGTATTTCTTATCCCTCTCTTAGAGAGCGGTGAAACACAGTGATTGGCATGTTGTCCCAATTTCTTTTGAGCTCATGTAGCCACTTGGCCATTTTATATCTTGTTTTTCTTTTCTTTTCCTTCTTTTGTTCCTCCTGGGGTATGCCCCTTGTAGGCTGTACATTCGTTTAGCCCCTTTTATTTTCAAGCTGATTTACCCAAAATAAATAAATAAACTTTGTCTAGAAATCACACTCCTGCCACACTGGCAGTGTTCAAGAATGAACAATGGGCAACCTGCAAACACACTACCCCAAAAGGGCTTAATCTGCATTGGACTGAGATGAACTGAGATTTTTTTTTTTTGGGTAAATTAGCTTGAAATTAAAAGGGGTTAAGCGAATGTACAGCCTACAAGGGGCATACCCCAAGGAGGACAAAATGAAAAGAAAGAAAGAAAGAAATGAAAAGAAAAGAAAAAGTGCGTGGTCCCCGGCACAACCCGCCGGGGTGGGAAAATGCGTAGTACTGGCACATCCCGCCAGTATAGGTGTAAATAAGCAAAATGCAATAATGTAGTAAGCGTAATGCCATGCACAACCCGCAAGGCTAGGATAACGTGAAAAGCATGCATATAAATGAATAACATGTAGTGAGTCCTGAAAGGCTGGATGTGATTAGCCCGTGCTCGCGTTCCATTAGCCTAGCCATTCCAAAGGAAAGGGAGGCATCAAGGACATGAGCATGGGCTTTGCGGAAGAACATAACCAAGTGATGATAGTGTCAAATACCTCACCTAAGTAAGGAGGTACTCATATGCTCAAGATCTGTCTGACCTCCACATCGGTAGTAACAACAACAAAAACTCGGTGCCAAGGGTATGAGTCCACCCGAAACTGAAAACACCCTCATCCAAGTACCACAGTCGTCGCAATCACCCCAGAGAGATAGAGCAAGATCATAAAATAAAAGGATAGTCCGCGGTGCATCATAATATCAAGGATAGGGCTAGAGGTAGGTGAGATGAACTGAGTTAGAAACAAGACATAGTTCTATATGGAGCATAAGTACTTAAGGATGGAGATCCCATTTTCTAATGAGCCAATGGGATTGATGGCCTTGGGGAAGAGCCCTTAAAGACATCAATCTATGCCTCATCATAGAACGGATCTTGTGGATTACAACTTGCTCAGAACATGCAATATTTTGAAATTTTCTGTAATTTCTCTCAACCCATATATGATAAACTGATGTGGTAAATGCTAATTTAGTCATGAGACTCTTCAATGATTTGCCTTTGATGGACGAGATAAAGGAAATCCAGTTGGTCCAGGATTTGGCTTGCCATTTCTCATTAAGTAGCTCAGTGACTTTGGTCCAAATCTGGGAGGTGTATGGACAGTTGAAAAACAAATGGTCGTGGCTCTCCTGATCAGAACAAAAGCTGCAACAAGAGTGAGTCTTGGTTCCAAAAGTAACCAATCTGTCTTCAGTGTATAGTCTATTTTGCACAGCTACCCAAACAATGAGACTACATTTTGGAATGTGTCCTGAGAACCAGAGGCACTGGTGCCAAGGGACCTTGGGAAAATGTGTCCTCATCTGATTCCACAAGGAAGCAATACTGTATTTACCATCAACGGTGAGAGCCCACCTATGATTGTCAATGGTCAGCTTAGGGTCAGGAAGTGAAGACATTGAAGACCTTACTTCATAGAGTTCAATTGTTTGGGTAATAGGGAATGCCCACTTGGAGTTCTTAATGATTGCAGACACTTTAGCATGCCTGGGTAGGCCAGAATCATAAATAATTTTGGAGCCAAACCTCTCAGCAAGGGGACCCATAGGATGCCAGTTATCAAACCAAAGGGAAGTGCTATCACCATTGCCAATAATGGTTTTGATGTGAGGTTGCACCAAAGGTCTGAGATTGAGAATTTTCCTCCATATCCAAGAGGGATTACTAGGCATTTTGACTTCCCAGAAGCTCCTCCCTTTTAGTAAATAGGACTTCACCCACTGGCACCACATGGATTGCTCGCCACCAGAGATGAGAAACCATATATGTTTGGATATGGCAGCTTTATTCCAAGTATGCATAGACTTAAATCCCAACCCACCCTCTTGCCTAGGTGAGCAAAGGTGGTCCTAGGATACCTTAGCACCAGTTTTCTTTAAATCAGGGCCAGACCAAAAGAAGGCTCTCAAAATGGCTTCCACTTCATTAATGACTTTCTTTGGTAGGATGAAGATGGAGGACCAATAGGTTTGCATGGAGAAGAGAATACTATTAATGAGTTGAACTCTACCGGCATAGGTAAGATCCCTATTGGTCCAAGACTTAGTCTTTGAAGTGATTTTATCAATTAAAGGCTTGCAATCTATATGCTTAAGTTTGGTGGACAAAAGAGGTACCCCAAGATATTTGATAGGAAGAGAGCCTTCTTTAAAGCCAAGGAGGGTGAGGATATCAGTCTTTGTTTTAGGAATTAACCCCAGAAAAGAAGATGTTACTTTTCCCAGGGCTGGGAGCGAGGCCAGATAAGGATTCAAACTCAATTAAGGAGGCTTGAATATGCCTGATGGAGCTCAAGTTCCCTTTACAAAATAACATTAGATCATCCACAAAGCAGAGGTTGATAATTTTAGCGTGTTCACATCTCCAGTGAAAATGGAAATCAGGGAGCTTAGCTTTCTCCTTCAGAATACAGGTCAGGACCTCCATGACTATAACAAAAAGGTAGGAGGAGAGTGGGTCCCCTTGGCGGAGACCTTTCTTACCATGGATATGGCCTGTAGGTTCACCATTAATGTTAAGATTGTAGCTTACAGAGGACCCACAAGCCTGAATCCATAGAATCATTTTAGGATGGAAGTTCATACTATGGAGAATATCCCAAAGGAATTCCCATCTGACATTATCATATGCCTTCATAATGTCTTTCTCTCTCTATTTCTAGAGAGAGAAGCTCTCAACAATAACCTTGAAAATAAAAGAGGCTAACCGGATATACAGCTTACAAGGGGCATGCCCCAGGGAGGACAAAACAAAACAAAAGAAAGTAAAAGGGATGGCCAAGAAGGCAACAGTGGGATGGGAATAAATGGGGAGGCCAATCTTGGCAACATGGGGGACCTAAAAGCAAGGGATATTTTCGCAACAAGATATAATAAAAATATAATAAAAGTGTTTCTAAGCCTTCTAGAGAGATGGCAGAGAAACACTCAAAATGAATCTAAATGATTGACATTGAAGCTTGACCATAGCATAGACAACGTGGCCTTTTTTTTTTGGGTAAATTAGCTTGAAATTAAAAGAGGTTAAGCGAATGTACAGCCTACAAGGGGTATGCCCCAGGAAGGACAAAATGAAAAAAAAAAAGGAAAGAAAAGAAAAGTGCTTGGTCCCCGGCACATCCCGCGCGGCATAGATGTAAATAAGCAAAGGTATGGTTATAATAAGCATAAAGCAGTAGACATAAATCTGTTAAACTGGGCATTTCAACCCACAAAATCCGGAATATGAAGTTTACAAATTGAGTCCCATTTTTGGTGTGATAAGAGGGCCCCACGAAGGGCCTTGTGTCGTCAGCAACCATCATTCACCAGACTATGCGTGTATATGGTGTATTGCTAAAGAGGACAGTGGTCCTTTGTCACGCCCTCAAATTTAATAAACCAAATACCAATAAAATCCACGTAGGATAAACCAAAAGTCATACATTCGACCGTTGAAAAGTCAAAGTCAAAGTACATTGGGTTTCTACAAGAGGTACCCGTACCCATGCATAAGTAATTAATAGTTAAGAGTTATTACATAACCAAGTTTTGTCAAAAGATTTAAGGAATCAAAGTTACAATATCATCTCCCAAAATATATTAACGATAGAGAGGATAAAATAACTTCATGTCAAATGAGCTCCATGATATGCATCCACACGCCAAGCATTCCAATCACAGGCCTTGCCGAGTACCTGAAAATGATAGGTTGAGCTCACTAGCCCAGCAGGAAACTTTTCTACCAACGCTAAGGGTATAAAAGATGAAACATGCATATGGAGGTGTGATACACATGAATGAATAAGCTAAAATAGTCCAAACTAGGTCGACTTGATGAGAGAATATCCAATAGATGCCCCAAAGATCGAATCAAACCCAAGTGTCTATAGATTTCCTCGTAAACGTTACGTTTCATGTCGTAGATTCAATCCTTTCAAAAACATGGTCATTTTCATAAAACATGTCCTTTTTCATCTCTTCACAAATAACCACTTATTTAAATAGGGAATGAATCCCTCTGCCGGATTTCGTGGGCTCCGAACACCCCTGCCGGATTTCGTGGGCTCCGCACACCCCTGCCGGATTTCGTGGGCTCCGAACACCCCTGGCTAGGGACGCACCAAATGGTGGCCCTAGAGTAAGCAAATTATCCTTTTCAAAAGTTTATCAAACAATCAAGTGTCCCAAAAACATCCATGTAATTCATTTAGTTCGAAAGCTCATAGTGTGTCGGTTGTGGCAAAGTTAATATGTGTCCAAGAACGTGAGAGATCATAACAAAACATCATTCATACCACGATAGGCTACCAAAGCTTAGAAGTCGATTTGTGAAGCTTAGGAAAGACCAATAAAGGCCCGGCGCAAAGAAACATGAAAATGGAGTTATGAATCTCGAGAAAACCCGACACCTTGATAGGAGAAAGTACATTTCTCTCAAAATACAAAGGCTATGAATATGAGACCAATTGGGTTTGAAAGTAGACTCATAGAGCTTTCTAACGGTTCAAGAATCGCCTCAATCGGAGTTCGGATGAAGCGGGGGCGTGCCCGCGAAGTTGGGTAAAAATCTGTCGCAGTGGGTATCGATACTAGAGAAAGGCTGTATCGATACCGGGTTGATAAAATTTTTACAGAAAGTCTGGGTATCGATACCGAAGAAAAGGGGTATCGATACAAAGGCCCCTTTCGAGCAAATTTTCAGATTTTCAGATTTTTCCAAATGGAGGGGATTTCAACCCAAGCCAAAAATTGAGGTTCCAAACAACATCTACTCATAGGAGAGGGGTATATCAACAACCAATTCAAGGATTTATCAACCAAATACACAAAAACCCAAACTCATACATGATCCAAAGTTAATTCCATGGAGATAATCAAATTTAACAAGAAGTTGGGAACAAGAACACAACCAATGCAATCATTCAACAAACATACACTTAGAGGAGGTAGAAGATTGTTTCCTATCAACATTTGTTACCTTTTACACTAATCTCTTGGGCACTGTCCACTCCACTAGTTATTCTGGCGCCTCTAGAGTCAAACAACTTATCACTTCTAGGCTTGAGGACTCCCAGAGAGAGGCTATGGTTGTTGAGGTCTCAAATCTTGAGATCAAGGATATATTCATGTCTCTCAACCCTAACAAAGCTCCTGGCCCGGATGGGTACAATGCAAGTTTCTTCCAAAAATCTTGGGATGTGGTGGGACATGAAGTCACCTCAGCTGTTAAGAATTTCTTCAGATCTGGCAGACTTCTTACAAAAGCAAATTCTACTAGTGTGGCTCTTGTCCCTAAAGTCCCTAATCCTTCCAAGGTTGGGGATTTTAGACCCATCTCTTGTTGTAATACAATTTATAAGTGCATAGCTAAAATCCTTGCCAAGAGGATTCAAGCTGTGCTCCCTCAACTCATTGACCCCGTGCAATCAGGGTTTGTCAAGGGAAGGAGAATTGCTGATAACATATTTCTAACACAAGAACTTATGAGAGATTATCACAAGCATTCTCCTTCTCCCAGGTGTGCTATGAAAGTGGATATAATGAAAGCATACGACAATGTTAGGTGGGATTTTCTTTGGGACATCCTCCTTTCCATGAACTTCCACCCCCAAATGATCCAATGGATTAAAGCTTGCATAACCACTGCCAACTACACATTGAGTATCAATGGGGAGGCTGTTGGCTCTATCATGGGGCAAAAAGGTTTAAGGCAAGGTGACCCCTTATCTTCTTACCTTTTTGTTATTGTTATGGAGATACTCACTCAAATCCTTAAAGAGAAATCCAGTAGTCCCCAATTCCATTTCCATTGGAGGTGTGAGAAAACCAAAATAATCAATTTATGTTTTGCAGATGATCTTATGATCTTCTGTAAAGGGGATATTGACTCTGTCCACGGCATTCATGAGGCCCTTGCTGAATTTGAGGCTTTGTCTGGCCTATCTCCTAGTCCTGGTAAAAGCAATATCTTCTTCTCGGGTGTCTCCACCTCCAATAAGCAAGCTATCCTTGCGAAAATGGGTTTTCAAGAGGGTATTCTTCCTGTGAGATACCTTGGTGTTCCTCTCATATCAACCAAGCTTAAGTACTCCGATTGCAGGATGCTTATTGACAAAATCACTAGTCGTACTAAGTCTTGGACGAACAAATATCTTTCATATGCTGGGAGGATCCAATTGATTAAGTCTGTATTATTCTCTATGCAGACTTATTGGTCTTCCATATTCCTGCTTCCTAGGAAAGTAGTTAAGGAAGTTGAAGCCACCCTTAGATCCTTCTTCTGGACTGGCTCTGACCTCAAACACTCTGGTGCCAAAGTCTCCTGGGAACATCTTTGTTCCCCAAGAAAAGAAGGAGGTTTAGGTTTTAAATCCGTCCAAACTTGGAACAAGGCTGCCATGGCTAAGCACATATGGTTTATCATTTCTGGTGGTGAGCAATCCATGTGGTGTCAGTGGGTGAAATCCTATTTGCTCAAGGGAAAAAGTTTTTGGAAGATCAAAGTTCCTAGCAGCCCATCTTGGACTTGGAGGAAATTGCTCCAACTTCGTCCTCTCATCCAGACTTACATTAAATATAAGATTGGAGATGGAAAATCAACATTTCTATGGTATGACAACTGGCATCCGTCTGGCCCTTTGGTTGAGAAATTTGGCAGTCGTATTGTATATGACTCTGGTCTTCCAGATGATGCCAAAGTCTTGTCCATATTGAATGACGGCAACCAATGGAAATTCCCCATCACCCAAACTTGGGAGTTGAATGAGATCAGAAATCATTTACTTCCTATCACAAGCCACAACTCCACTGTTGTGGACTCTTGTACATGGACCCTCACTCAAAATGGATTGTTCACTATTTCCTCTTTATGGGAGCAGCTCAGAGTCAAGTTTCCCACTATTGATTGGTGCCATGTTATTTGGTTTCCTTCTCATATCCCAAAGTGTAGCCTTATTAGTTGGCTTGCCGTACAGAACAGACTTTCTACTGAGGATAGACTGGTTCTATTTGGCATTAAGACCACTTCTTGCTGCAGTTTCTGTTCTGGAGAGGAAAATAATGACCATCTGTTCTTTAATTGTCCCTTTACTAAGCAAGTTTGGGTTGATGTTTCCTACAAATCTCAACTTACATGGCAAGACCAATCATTATCTAATCTGGTCAATTTCCTCTCCTCCCTTAGGAGAAAAGATTTGAAAACTACCCTGACTAAATTAACGTTTACTGTCTCTCTATACCACATATGGATTGAGAGAAACCTCAGGAAATTCCAGAATATCCAGCAGAGTGCTCCCACCTTGGTGTCCAAGATCTGCTCTGATATTAGGTATAGACTATTGTCCCTTCACAAAATTCCAACAGGAGACCATTCACTTCTTGATGGATGGAACATTTCATCTAATTGAATCTTTGATTAAAAAGCATAGCATGCTGCCATTGTTCTTGTTTGGTTCACATTGATGCTTTGAGATTCACTGATATAATGTTTCATTGTGACAGGTCTCCATAGCCTATTTGAAGATCAATTTGATTATCTCTGACGGCCCAATTAGGGCAGTTTGTTTTGCAGGTTTCCAGGGTCCAATCCTTACAGTTTGCAGCTGTTTACAGTTTGCAGTGGCAGAATGTTCATGCAGCAGCAAGCAAGTTCAAGCACCTTTGTCCCTGCAGCTGCAGTGTTGTTCAACAGGTGCTTTTCCCAAGGTTACTCCAAGGTTCTATCCAGCAACACAGGGTTCCATTGCAACGGAGGATTACACTTCCACAGGAATTAGTTGCTGCTGCTGCCATGTCCGATTGCAGTTACTGCTGCTGCTCCTATACTTGCTGCATTCTGCTGGCGTGGCATCCACCTGTCTTCTGTTGTTGGTTGCTGGTACATACTTCTTGCTTGCACCTCATATTAAACTATAGCAAGGGCTGTTGCTATAGTTCTTGTTTGCACTTTGATTATGCTCATTAGGTGGGTTGCAAGGGCTGTTGCATCCCACATTCTTACTTGCGTGCACTTGAAATTCATGTTATTCTATAGCAAGGGCTGTTGCTATAGTATCGTTGTATACATTGAGAACTTGCTGTGTTGCTTATCTGTTTCAATGGATATGCTGCCCAATATTCTAGAAAGGACTTGCATGTTAATCCGGGTAGTGCTAATACTTAGAGTTGTTTGGCTTCATCTGGACTGCTGTGTGTCTGATCAGCATCCACGATGTTGAGTTTTCTGGCCTAGCCTTGGGGGGCTGTCCCAAGGCATGTATTAGACCCTTCTGGGAGGGGGCCTTTCCTCCCTACTCTAGCCAGTTACTGCTGCTGCATTCTACTGTATATTCTGAGTTCTATTGCTGCTGCTGCAAGCGAAACTCGGCTCAAATTTCTAAGAATTAGCATTGGTGGTTCTACTTCCAGCTTCATGCTATTTGTAGTGGTGCTTCAGCAGCAGTAGGTGCTCTATTCCAAGTTCCTCCAAGGTCCTATCCCAAGTTTTATGTCCAAGCCTCATGTCTCATGTTCAAGGTTCAAGTTTCAAGCTTCATGTCTATGTTCATGCAAATTTTGAGTGTTTCTCCTCCCTCATTAGTGATGGAGCAGAAACACTTCCTTGTTTTATTTATATTTTCGCTGTTCTTTTCCCATGTACTCCCCTTGTTGCCTTTTGGCCTCCCCATTTCCTTTTTGCCTTTGTCCTTCCTGGGGTATGCCCCTTGTAGGCTGTATATTCTCTTGCCTTCTTTTTATTTCAAGCTTGTTTTACCGAAAAAAAAAAAAAAAAAAAAAAAAAAAAAAAAGATTGTTTCCTACCTCAAGGATTTGCTCCAAGTCAACCCAAAAACGAATTTGTAGATCCCCAATTTGAGCAATCCCCAATTTGGTCCTCCCGGTGCGAAAAGATGGTACTCCGAGCTCCCAAACACTCGTAGATGATGACTCTTTGGTCAATTTGTGAAGAAGTTTGATGAGGAGGGAGTAATTTGAGCTCAAAGGAGCAAAAATGGAGGAGAGAGGAGGAGGGGCTGATTTTGGGAGAAGAAGAAGATGATTATTTTGGCCAAAATCTGATCCAAAAGTGTTTATATACACTCTCACACTAGCACTTACACCCCTCTAGTTTCTTATGTGCTTCACAAACACCCAAATGCAATTACCAACTCATATTGACCCCATGTCACACTATTTTCATTTCCTCACATTTCCCCAACATTATTTCCGGAAAACTATTTAAAAACACGAGTCCTTACATTCTACCCCCCTTAGAAAAAATTTGTCCTCAAAATTTGAAACAACAATGCACTCCAACCCACTACATGCTCATGCATGATATGCAATATGTACTCAACTCATAAGCTCATAAAATGCATAACTTAAACATGTACTCACATAGCTTAAATGGAAAATAACTCCGGGTGTTTCTCTCTCATTTCATCCTCCCTTTCCCACGTTGACTCCTCGCTACCAAAATTGTTCCACAAAACCCGCACAAGTTGAATTGTCTTACCCCGTAGCGTTTTCTCCCGTGAATCTATAACTCGTATCGGTTTCTCCCCGTAAGATACCTCGGCCTCAAGCTCAAGTACGGACCATTCTAGCACATGTGATGGATCCGGTTCGTACTTCTTCAACATAGACACGTGAAACACATCGTGAATACCCGATAGCCTCGGCGGTAATGCTAGTCGATACGCAACCTCCCCAATCTTCTCAATGATATCAAATGGCCCAATGTAACGTGGTGATAACTTACCCCCTCGCCCAAAACGAGTCAAACCCCGACGCGGTGAAATCTTGAGGAACACATGATTCCCCACATCAAACGATAACGGTCGTCTACGTCGATCGGCATAACTCTTTTGGCGACTTTGAGCGGTCAACAAACGTTGGCGAATCACCTTAACTTTCTCGGTCGTTGCCTCTTGTGCAGCTTTGAGCCTCTTGCGAATCAATCCCATTGTCTCGGCTGTTTCGGCTACCAATTCGGGCCCCACTAATGTCGCTTCTCCCAATTCGCTCCAACACACGGGTGATCTACACGGCCTCCCATACAAGGCTTCATATGGAGCCATCTCGATGCTCGATTGATAACTATTATTATACGCAAATTCGACTAACGGTAGATGATCTTCCCAACTTCCCCGAAAATCTAACACACAAGCTCGAAGCATATCTTCTAGGATTTGGATCGTCCTTTCAGATTGTCCATCGGTTTGAGGATGATACGCGGTACTAAACAACAAGTTGGTGCCAAGCGCGGCTTGCAAACCTTGCCAAAAACGTGCCGTAAAACGCGGATCTCTATCGGACACAATGGACACCGGAATCCCATGCAATCGGATAATCTCACGGATGTACAAACGACTAAGCGCTTCAATCGAATTGGTAACTTGAATCGGTAAGAAATGCGCGCTCTTCGTCAATCGGTCCACTATAACCCAAATAGCATCGTGCCCCCTCGGCGATCTCGGTAAACCCGTAACAAAATCCATCGTCACATTCTCCCATTTCCACTCGGCTACCGGTAAAGGTTGCAACTCGCCTGCCGGTCGTTGATGTTCCGCTTTCACTTGTTGACATGTTAAGCACTTGGACACGAAAATAGCCACGTCCCTTTTCATTCCCGGCCACCAAAATTGCCTACGCAAGTCGTGATACATTTTCGTCCCACCCGGATGTACGGCCAATGGCGAATGGTGAAATTCTCGTAAAATCTCGCCCCGACACAAATTCGGTACAAATAACTTCCCTTGGAATCTAATACTTTGGTCGGCGTGAATCATCCAACCAATAGGTGCCTCCCCGCTAAGAAATTTGCTTCGAAAGGTACTCGCTTCCTCATCCGTTTGTTGTGCTTCCACCACGCGATTCGATAAAGTTGAACGAACCGTCAAATTGCATAAAGTAACTCCCTCGTGGACCTCCTCGCAATGCAAAGCGTAAAGACCCAACTCGTTCATCATTTTCCATTCATCGATTGCCAAACTTGCTAGTTGTGTCGGTTTTCTACTCAATGCGTCCGCTACCACGTTTGCCTTGCCCGGATGATATTGAAGTTGCACAAAATACGTGTATCTCACTCTCCTTCCCAAAGGAGATCGAGATTTTCAGTTCACCATATGAGTACAGAGACAAAACTAAGATTATTAAGCTCCAAATATTAACAACAATCACAGACAGACCAGGAGCTAACCCCAGGGAACAATAAAAATGGGTTAGACATTCTCTCTCAAGCGATTTGTGCGATCTCTGGAGAAAACCCTAGAAATGGCGACCTCTCCCTCATCTCCTACGGAAGAAGGCTACGATAAACTCAAAGTGATCGACTCTAATGAGGCGATTCTGGCGATTCCAGAGATTTCGAGTGAAACCCTTGAGATGGAAGACTCTACCTTGGCCGACGGGTCAAACTCTAGTACCGATGGTCTCGGAGCTACAACAATCGTCTCTCCTCAACAGACAAAAGCTAGGGTTCTTCAACCAACCACCAACTTCATACCTTCTAATCCTCCCGATTTGCAAAACTCAGATGTCTTCCCAAACCTCTCTCAATCGATTAACCCTAAATCAACTATGGCAGCTACAGGATCCAAGACGACGGACTCCTATGTTGTAAGGAGGAAGCAACCCCAGGAATCTCTCTCAAAGGTAAACACATCTACAACTATGGTGGATCTTGGGTCTACAGCAATCGATTCTAACGTAGTCCGGAGAAACCGTATGGGTACTGCTCAAACCAAGCTTCGAGGTTCAGGTACTACTTACACCACTCCTACCAAGTTCACCCCAACTCATAACCTATTACGTAGTCTCAGCCTTTCAGATCTCGGGTTAAACCATTCGAGAATCCTTGACTCAAAAATCCCTAATCCCATTGATTCAACGCCAGCAACAGAGATAGGTCTGACTTCGGAACCCAAATTATTCCAACCACCTCAAGGTACTCATGCTAAGAGCTGGAATTCTCTCTTCAAGGCCCAAGCTCCATCGAAGTCCATGAAGTTGGAGCATTATCCAGACATTCAAAAGGGGAAGGAGGCTTATGTCAGCTTTGATGAATCGCAACTTGAGGATGGGGTGGGTCAGCACTGCTTAATTGGGCATTTCTTAGATGGTAAAATGTCTTTGCCTTTGTTAGCCGCTACTGCCCGTACTGTATGGAAGGATCATGGAAAGTTCACTGTTAAAATGTTCGGTCAATGTTATCTCTTCGAATTTGAGGATGAATCTGCCAAGCTTGGGGTCTTAGAAGGGGGCCCATATTTCTTCTCGCGTAGATATTTGGTGCTAAAAGAGTGGAAAAGAATGTTGGTGCCAGGCAAAAATCACCCTTCCTCTATTCCAGTTTGGGTTAAGTTGCATAGGTTGCCACTGGAATTCTGGTCAGCTGTCGGGTTTAGCAAAATTGGCAGTGCAATAGGTAAGCCTATCCACGTCGATGAAGCTACAGCTAACAGAAGAAGGCTAGATTATGCTCGGATATGTGTGGAGATAGACGCGGGGGATGATCTTACTACGGATATTACTATATCAGTTAATGCAGACTCAGTCATGGTTGGAGTTGAATATCAATGGTTGCCCCCAAGATGTGAGAAATGCAAAGTTTTTGGCCATACCTGCAGCCAAAGGGCAGTCCCTGAATCGGCTAAGGCAACAGAGGATTGGGTAGTTGTGGGCAAAGGGAATGCTACCTCTGTATCCCATCCCCATCATCCTCTGAATTCCACTAACCCACCATCAATTACTACTCAGACTACTCCCAAACCTTCAACTATACTCCCCCAATCAGTCTCTGTGACTCCTCTTAGAACCACTCCATCCCTGGTGGTACAAGGTTCTTCTGTACATCCAACTCCTGCCCCAATTGTCTCTTATGTCCAAATTGTTGCCCCATCCCTTCATACAATCAGGTCGGGTAAGGTTACTAGTGAATCTAAACCCAATATGGACTCTTCTATGCTACATAAGCTTCATACTAATTCTTTTCATGTATTGGAGGAGACCACCCCTCCTGATAAGGAGAACCAAGAGGAAGATGCTCAATTACCAGATTATGCGTTACCTCCAGATAAGGATCCTCCATCTACAGGAATCAATGATCTCAAACCTGAAGATGAAGCTGACTATGAAAGTCCCTCTTCTCCAATCATATCTCCCATTGAGTGCTCTCAGAGTGATTTCCCATCGTCTGGAAGATCTAAAAAGCAACAAAAGAAGTTTAAGAAAATTGCCAGGCAAAGGTCTTCCTCAAAATCCAACCACTAAAGGTTCCATGGGCACTCTACTCACTCACTTTGCTGTCCACTGTGGTCTGATTTGCTGCAGCAGGGAGCAGTGTTGCTTCAACAAATGGATTGTTGTTCTGCCTCCACACGGTTTTTATGCTGTCTGTTTTATGTACTTCCCACGTTTCCATCATTTTAATTTCATGTGGGTTGCAAGGGCTGTTGCAATCTATTGTTTATATTTATATATTCAGTACAAGTGCTGTTGTACTGAGTGCTCCCACGTGTTGTTTACTCTTGATATTATTCGGGTTGCAAGGGCTGTTGCAATCCGCTACTAATGTCGCATTTGTTGCTGCTGGATTCTTGTTTCTTCTCATGTGTTACTGCGGTGAGCTGTAGAATACTTCCTGTTTCATGACCTAGGCAGCCGTGAGTGCTTGGTTTGTCTTAAAACAAAGGAAATGCTGCCCAAAATTTTATGCTGTTGATGCACCTGCTTTAGTTACTACTGCATATTGCTACTGCTGCTTGCTGCATCCAGTAGTTAGTTATTGAGTTTTAATGTTCCTTGGTATTGCCATTGTTGTAGTCTTACCCTATTGGAGGCTTATATTTTGGATTATCTTGTATTTCCCCTATGTATTCCTCATGTAGTCCTAGTGACCACCCCTTTATTTCATGCAATTTTCTTTTCTTTTCTTTTGTCTTTGTCCTCCCTGGGGTATGCCCCTTGTAGGCTGTACATTCGCTTAGCCTTTTTTAATTTCAAGCTTATTTACCCAAAAAAAACAATCACAGACCAACCTTCAAGAACAGATTAAAACTGAAGCGTGGGAGAAGAGGGCCTACATCACTGGACACTCCTTAGCAACCAGAGACCAAATGTGGTATTACCCTCACCGCCGTGACACTGTCGACACCTAACGGGAGGAACTAGGTAGCAGAGAATAGCCAATTTCAGGACCCCGGGATCTCCAAAGCCTCTGTGCTAATCCGTTCTTTAGCGTTGGTTGTATTGGTTGTGTAAAACTTTCACAAAACCCCTTTTGTGATAGAGGCGTACCCATGAATATGCTGCTTGCATATCTTTCAGACTTCCAGGTGAGACTCCACCACGCTGATTGTTGGTGTGGAGAAACCATAGAACATCTGAGAACAGATTGCTTCGTGAACTCATAGATTTCTGGGTTTAGGTGGAACCATTTTGTTGTTGGGTGTGGAACGAATCCACACTGTATGAAAAAACCAAACAGATGCTTGGTGATTTTGGGTTTGCTGTTTTTTGTCCTCTCGGAAGAGAGATGAACGTACCTTCAATCAGTGGAAAACAAAGATCATAATCCAACAAATTGAGAGGTTAGATGTAAAAATTAGGGATGATTTGAGAAGGGGGAGTGCATTCTCTCTCTAGACTAGAGAGAGAAGCTCTCAACCCCTTTATTCTTCTAACATGATTTAAAGCACCTTTTCTGACAACGTGGCCTTGATAGCAACAAACAGCAGCAGCAGCTCAAACAGCAGAGCAAACAAACTGGGTTAAGCAATGGGACCTATGTAGTATCATATCAATGAAGTAGCATTAGGAAGGCATGATCCACAGACGAGCATGATCCATTTGATGCTTGAAGTATCTTGATGTGTCCCACAGAAGCTTCAACAGAGAAGCCCCCTAATTATCCTAAGTGTGGGGTTGAGAGCTTCTCTCTCTAGAAATAGAGAGAGAATGCACTCCCCTCTCTCAACCCTATCAATAATGGTCTGATTCAGAGGTAATACCCCTGATCTCTCCTCGATATTTTTTATTCTCTTCTCAAAGGTAATACCTCTGATTATCTATTGGGGTTTTGTCCCATAATACACAATTTCTAAAGCTCTGGTGTTTCCATCAGTCCAACCAAATACATCGCATTTTGGGGTTTCGGTTCCCAAACATGGCTCAATCGAATACTCGTCTGGGTATCTCGGTATTGAAATCAAATCACAAGGGGATCTGGTTTATCCTCTACAGCAACAACAAATTCAGTTGGGGGGCGTCCCAAGCAAATACATACCACATGGAGTTCTTCCTCCATGTGCTCTTGGTACGGGATACAAAGTTCAAGCTCATCTCAAATGAAGTTTGAGCAGTTTTTTGGTTAGAGCACTGATTTTCAGAAGAGCTTTACACAGAAACATTTTAGATCCGAGGTACACCTTCCGTAGTCTGGCTCTACCTTTGCGATTCAGTTCTCTCCCGTTATGTGAAGTTGGTGTCACGGCGGTGGGGGTAATACCACTATGGGTTCCTGGTTCTATAAGGGTATGAAGCTGATTTGGAGCAGGTCCTTAATTCTTTTATGCGTCTGGTATGGAGCCGATTCTGTCAACAACCAAATCTGTGGCTTGAGAAAATGATATTCTGGGTTCTGGAGATTACTGCAGCTGTGAGGAATTTGTGGGTCCAATCTTTTCTTGGTTCAGATGCTTCTTCCCTACAGCAACATCCAATATAGGGGTACACTCCAATCTTTTCTTGGTTCAGTTTTCCTGGTTAGTTTGTGAAAATTTCTGCGAAAATTTTGCGTAAATTTCTGGGTTGTTCTAATGAAGATGATGAACTACTGGGTCCCACGCAGTGGGTGTATTCCACGCGCCATATTGCGTGTGTTGTTCCATTAGCTCACTATTGCCGACAAAGGGTCCTCTAGTGGGACCCATCTTTTATATGAGTGGTCGCATCAAAATTCAACCATAATAAGGGGCTGATGGTGGGTCCCTTTATCTCTTTTTTTTTTTTTTTTTTTTTGGGTAAATAAGCTTGAAATTAAAAAAGGCTAAGCGAATGTACAGCCTACAAGGGGCATACCCCAGGGAGGACAAAGAAAAAAAGAAAAAGAAAAGAAAATTGGATGAAATAAAGGGGTGGTCACTAGGACTACATGAGGAAAACATAGGGGAATTACAAGATAAGCCAAAAACTACTATGGCAATACCAATGAAAGCATCCTAACTACAGCAACAATCAAGAGTAACAACAATTGCAACAGTAGTAGCGGATTGCAACAGCCCTTGCAACCCGAATAATATCAAGAGTAAACAACACGTGTGAGCATTCAGTACAACAGCTCTTGTACTGAATATATAAATATAAACAATAGATTGCAACAACCCTTGCAACCCACATGATATCAATATGCATGGAAACGTGGGAAGTACATAAAACAAACAACATAATAACCGTGTGGAGGCAGAACAGCAATCCAGTTGATAAAGCAACACTGCTCACTGCTGCAGCAAATCAGACCACAGTGGACAGCAGTGGATAGCAAAATGAGTGAGTAGAATGCCCATGATAATTGACCCATCCATGGAACTGGACACATCAGCAGACACTTGAGTTGGGGTGCAGCTTGTGGGATGGGACTTGGATCCGATATGAATTGTGATGCTTGGGAGGACAACCCCCTCCCAAGAGTATAAACAAGGCATAGCCATGGGACAACCCCCCAAGGCTAGGTCCGAACCTGAGATGTGAACTCCAAATGTGGAGTTAGTACATGGGGAGTACACTGCATATTCTAATAGTGCAGCATACCAATGTGTAATAGAAGTGATAAATGGTAGCATAACATGCTAATGCTGCTGCTGTAGTACAGTCAACAGAATAATCCAGAGTACAGATGCAGCAGCACTTGATGCTGCTGCTGCTGCTGCACTTGTAATGCAACAGCACTTGTTATAACACAGCAGCAGCAGTACAGTGAAACATATCCATTCAGTAGTACAGCTGCAGTAATAGGAAGTGCAGAAATGGATTACCACTACAAGTACAGAATTACCAGCAGCAGTAACAGGAAGTGCAGCAGCAACCAAGTACAGAATTGATTACCACCACAAGTGCAGGAATAGATTTGGACAGAGGAGGAGGAAAGGAAGAGGAAAGGACCCATTGGATAAGGCCTCGCACACCATACACCCTCAAAACCTCACTCTCCCCCTCTACTTTTTTGTGCTCTCAATGGGTCCAAAGGGAACCAGCCATACAACCTCAACTCACACATCACCAACATAAGTTTTCACTCTGAAAAAGGAGATGAGGCTCAAATTCTCACCTCACTGGGGAACACTCATATGAGTAGATCACTACCACACATAACAAATCCCTTCTACTGCTGCAGAATAGGGCTAAGGCAGAATCGAACAGAACCACAAAGCAGATCAGTGCATCATAGAGTACAGATAATTACCTAAGTAATTAGGAGTAATAGCAATATAACTAATGCATCCTGGGGACAATTAACCTGCAATCACACTACCCAATTGGGCTGTTAGGGGGACCATGCTGACAAATTGTTGCTTGATTGGGACCTGTCTAAGAACACCAAGTGATTAGTGCTACAGTATACACAATACACAAGTCATCAATACAATAATCCATACTGATCAAAGGTTAAAAGTCAAGCAGTATGCACTGGTAGATTCCATGCTTCCAAAAGGGATAATGGACCAAGTGGAACTTTGCCAAGGGACAACAGCTTGTATCTAATTTCAGTGCTGATTTTAATCACTACAGAGGAGATACTATTGTGCAGACCTTGGAATTTCCTGAGATTTCTCTCTATCCAAATGTGGTAGAGAGAAACAGTAAATGAAAGCCTAGCCAAGGTGCTCTTGAGACCTCTACCCCTAAATGCAGAGATACAAGTGACAAGACTGGACATATCATGTGCCTGCCCTGAGAGCTGAGACTTAAGACACACAGCATCCCAAACTTGCTTGGTGAAGGGACAGTTAAAAAAGAGATGATCATGAGATTCTTCCGCAGGGCAGAAACTACAACAAGATGTGTCCTTAATGCCAAAGAGCACCAGCCTATCCTTAGTGGAGAGCCTGTTTTGAATGGCAATCCAAGTTATCAAACTGCATTTAGGAATATGTGATGGAAACCACACAGTGTGGTTCTAATCAATAATGGGAAATTTGGTCCTAAGTTGTTCCCACAGAGAAGAAATGGAAAACAAACCATCCTTGGATATAGTCCATTTACATGCATCACCATGAGGGGGCTGATGAGAGTTAAGAACAGGAAGATGAGTTCTAATCTCATTCAGCTCCCAGGTTTGGGTGATGGGGAAAGACCATTGGTGAGTACTACTCAGGATAACTGAGACATGGGCGTCATCTGACAGACCAGAGTCATAGACCACACGATTACCAAAATGTTTAACCAGAGGGCCAAAGTGATGCCAATTGTCATACCATAAGGATATATTGGATCCATCCCCCACTTGATATTGGATGAATGGTTGAATGATTGGACGAAGTTGAAGCAATTTCCTCCATGTCCAAGAGGGGCTGGAGGAAATTTTTACTTTCCAAAAACTTCTACCTTTGAGCAAGTAGGTCCCTTTATCTCATTAGTGGAAGTCAACTTTTGGCTCTTGTGCCATTACCCAAAGCTCCTAGTTTGCACGTACACGCTGCAAGTACAAAGGAAAGTGGGGCCCACGCCCTTGCAACTAAACATTCAATGCTGTTCAAAAAGTGACCGAAATACATGTGCTGCTAGCTGTCCTTGATCTTTTGAGGGGTTCAATGCAAAAAATCTGGAAAGTTTTGTGGGTAGTCCACATCATACAAGGTTCTCTATTGGGAGTACATCACACAACAACTATACACAAGGCTTTTCGTGGGGCAGTGTGTCACACACCATGTGGGGCTCATTTTCTATACATGTATAAGTCTGATTTTATGGGCTCCTATGCCATAGATTAATAGATTTTTGTACTGTTTTATGCATTGTGCCTATCCCAGCGGGTTGTGCTGGTCCTCCTATTTTCCCACCCCGGCGGGCTGTGTCGGGAAGTATGCAATTTTCTTTTCTTTTTTATTTTTGTTTTGTCCTCCCTGGGGTATGCCCCTTGTAGGCTGTACATTCGCTTAACCCTTTTTAATTTCAAGCTAAATTACCCAAAAAAAAAAACAGAGAAGCCCCCTCCCCAAGGGGATCATTCATGCCTAGGGACAACCCCCCTAGGCTAGGTTAAATCAAAGTGATCGTGTTAACTTGCACAAGCAACTAATGCATATATCCAAAACATAACTAACAAAGGAGCATTGAAGCTCATGAACCTCACGGCATAGTAATCAGTCACTAAACAGATTAACACAACCTGTTAAAAAAGACAAAAAAGAAAATGCTTCGCCTTCTCTCTAACTTCTGGTTCTGTGTGACCTAGATATGGGAGACGGCTTCATCTCCATGGCCGACGGGTTGGGCACTACTGCCATTGACTCACACGAAGTTCGCAAGAAGCATAGATATGCTTCCAATGTACGATCTACACAAACTCCACAGTCGGGGATAGCTAGATCCTCCTTCAACACTCCTCAAAAATTTTCAGATCTATGTCCAGAGGTTCGTGATACACCTCCGGAGGCAAGTTCTCTCCTCTACACACCAAAACCCATCATTGTGAAGTCTAATGTTTACCCCCAAAGAGCTAAACCTAGGTCGGAAGTTGATCTACCTACATGTCCACCCAGCCCAGAAAATCTTACCCAATCCAATTCCTCTCAATATATAATAGAGGTGTTCAGAACCCTAATCTTGAGGAGGTTGCCACACAGTTCCCTTCCGTTATTCAAGATCCTCCTTTGGATAATACAAAGCCTTGTTCGTCAGAGGTAAAATCACCTTCATCACCAGTTGGTTCTCATAAGTTCACGCAGTAAGCTCATGTTGGGTTGAGAGCTTCTCTCTCTAGAATTTAGAGAGAGAATGCACTCCCCTCCTTTCCCATTACAATTTTTATCACATTAATCAAGCAGTCTGTTTGGTTTTCAAGTTCATCCGGAGTAGATTTGTTACACTCCACTCCTATCAAAATGGGTTCATCTTCAAGGAGGGTCCCTGTTACAAAGGGGATCTATGTTTTCAGGGGGGTATGGGGTTCAACTTCATGGTTTTTTTTGGGTAAATAAGCTTGAAATAAAAAAGGGCTAACCGGATGTACAGCCTACAAGGGCATACCCCAGGGAGGACAAAGAGAAAAAGGAAATGAAAACCAACACATCTCGTTGGAGAGGAATGCCATAGCAAATTGTACAAGAAGCAAAGTATTCTAATGATGTTTCAAACCCATCTATCAGAGGAGAGAGAAACACCACAATAAAGGACCTTGGAATAGGACCTTGGGGTAGGTCCTTAAACATGAGACTTGAGCATGAGACATGAAGCTTGAAGTAGGACTTGGAGTAACTTGGAATAGGACCTAGAACATACAACTTGAACATGAACTTGATGCTTGAAGCTTGCTTATGGTACTTGATGCTTGGGATGGGACTTGGGATGGGCCTTTGCAACTGCAAACTGCTGCTGTAACACCAAGTACACAGACTGCTGCTGCTGTTGCATGCATCAACTGTAGCACTGATCTGCTACAGTCTGCTGCAACTTGTTGTTAGTAGCTGTTGCTGCAGCAACAGAGGTGGTTTTGGAGGAATTTGAGCAGCATAATGGCTGCTCTTTACAATCCCATAAAATTAGATGTCTGCCCAGAGTTTGGCAGCCCATAAATACATAGTTTCATACCAAATAAGCCACAAATGCTGACTTAGAAGAAGACTAGAAATAGGGAGGAAATGCCCCCTCCCAAAAGGGACTAATACATGCCATGGGACAGCCCCCCAAGGCTAGGCCAGAGATCTCAACCTAATGGATGCTGATCAGACACACAGCAGTCCAGATGAAACCACACAATTCTAAGCAATTTAACAATCATGTCCACTGGATCTCTGGAAAATTTGGGCAGCATCTCCTTTGCAACAGGTAAGTAACACAGCAATTTCTCAAGCAGATAAGTAAGCAAGTAACTATAGCAACAACCCTTGCTATAGTTTAACATGAAAGTTAAATTGCTAGCAAGTAAAAATGTAGGTTGCAACAGCCCTTGCAACCCACTAATGAGCATAATCTAAATGCAAGCAAGCAAGCAAATATCTATAGCAACAGCCCTTGCTATAGATTAACATGAAGTTCAAGTAAAATGCATGATTACCTGGAGAATTAGCACAACAATTGGAGCATACATAGCTCATGCAGGACAGAGTTGCCCTTACTGCAGGCATCACAAGGGACTGCTGCTTCCTTTTGCTGAATATCTGATAGACTCTGCACAGGTGTCTGGATAGAAAGAATTAGCACAACACATAAAGTTCATGAATTAAGATTTCATTTTCTAAGGATCCAATGGGATTGATGTCCTTGAGGAAGATCCTTTAGGGCCATCAGTCTATGTCTCATCATAGAGTAGATCTTATGAACTACAACTTGCTCAGAACAGGACACATTTTGAAATTTTCTAAAGCAAAATGATATAAAAGATATATGGAAGTGGTAAAAGCAAGTTTAATCATGAGAGTTTTAAGTGACTTTCCTTTGATGGAGGATATAAAAGATATCCAGCTGGACCATGATTTAGAGGGCCAAGCCTCATTTAGAAGCCCAGTAATTTGGGACCAGACCTGTGAGGTATAATGACAATTGAAGAATAAATGGTCATGACTCTCATGTCCTTGACAGAAACTGCAGCAGGAGTGAGCTTTGGTACCAAAAGTGACCACCCTATCCTCAGTGTATAACCCTATTCTGGACTGCCACCCAAGCAATAAGGCTACATTTGGGAATGTGTCCAGAGAACCACAGACTGTGGTGCCATAGAACTTTGGGGAATTGTGCCCTCAAATGATTCCAAAGTGAGGCAATACTGAATTGGCCATTAGAAGTGAGCATCCACTTATGAGAATCATTAGCTCCATTAGGTTCAGCAAGAGAGGACATGTTGGCTCTGATTTCAATGAGTTCCAGTGTTTGTGTTATGGGAAGGATCCATTGAGAGCTTCTGATGATTGTTGAAACTTTTGAATCACTGGGGAGCCCAGAGTCATAGAAAACTCTAGACCCAAATTTCTCAGCAAGTGGGCCAAGAGGATGCCAATTATCAAACCAAAGAGAGGCAGATAGTCCATTTCCAATTATGGTTTTGATGTGGGGAAGCACAATAGGTCTAAAATTAAGCATTTTCCTCCAAACCCATGATGGATTACTTGGCATATTGATTTCCCAAAAGCTTTTCTTCTTTAATAAGTAGGATTTAACCCACTGACACCACATGGACTGCTCACCACCTGAGATAAGGAACTAAATGTGCTTGGAGATGGCTGCCTTATTCCAAATGTGCATTGATTTAAATCCCAACCCACCCTCCTGCCTTGGTGAACAGAGGTGATCCCATGACACCTTAGCACCAGTCTTTTTTAGATCAGGGCCAGACCAAAAGAAGGCTCTCAAAATTGATTCCACCTCCTTGATGACTTTTTTGGGAAGTATAAATATAGAGGACCAATATGTCTGCATAGAGAAGAGGATACTCTTGATGAGTTGCACTCTACCAGCATAGGTGAGGTCTCTATTGGTCCAAGTCTTAGTTTTGGCAGTGATCTTATCAATCAAAGGCTTACAATCAATATACTTTAGTTTGGTAGAAAGGAGGGGTACACCAAGGTATTTGATGGTAAGAGATCCCTCAGTGAAACCAAGGAGAGCAAGAATTTCCTCCCTAGTTGTGGCATTGACCCCAGAGAAGAAAATGTTACTCTTTCCAGGGCTAGGTGCAAGCCCAGATAAAGCTTCAAATTCAGACAATGAGTCCTTGATATGCTTAATGGAACTCAAATCTCCTTTACAGAAGATCATGAGATCATCAGCAAAACATAGATTTATTATTTTGGTTTGTTCACACCTCCAGTGATGATGAAAATCAGGGAGGTGAGCTTTCTCTCTCAGGATGCATGTCAAGACCTCCATGACAATGACAAACAGGTAGGAGGAGAGAGGATCCCCTTGGCGAAGTCCTCTTTTACCTACTATCAGACCTGTGGGTTCACCATTAATGTTGAGACTATAGCTGGCTGTGGTCACACAAGCCTTAATCCATTGGATCATTGTAGGATGAAAATTCATGCTAGCAAGTATATCCCATAGGAAGTCCCATCTTACATTGTCATAGGCCTTCATGATATCAACCTTTAGTGCACACCTAGGAGTGGAAGAGGATGTGTGATATCCCCTCATAAGCTCCTGAGTAAGGAAGATATTGTCAGCAATTCTCCTACCTTTGACAAAGCCAGATTGGACAGGATCAATAAGTGTAGGAAGAGCCAATTGGAGCCTTTTAGACAATATCTTGGCAATGCATTTGTAAATAGTGTTACAGCAAGATATTGGTCTAAAGTCTCCAACTTTGGATGGATTGGGAATTTTAGGCACAAGGGCAACAATGGTTGAGTTGACTTTCTTTAAAAGCTGGCCAGATCTAAAGAAGTTTTTGATGGCTGCAATAACACCATGACCAATAATAGGCCAAGCCTTCTGAAAGAAAGCCGCATTGTAGCCATCAGGCCCAGGAGCTTTATGAGGATTAAGAGATAGAAAGGTGTCCTTAATTTCAATGTCAGTTACCTCCTGTATCATGGCATAGCTCTGTTCAATACTCAATTTTTTTGTGATGAGGTGCTCAACTCTAGCAGTCCCAGAGTAAGGAGATACATGTGGTGTACCAAGGAGGGCAGCATAGAAATTAACAAAAGCCCCTTTAATCTCCTTGGGATCATGAGTAACAGTAGAGTCACTAAGAGTCAGTGTAGTGATTTTGCTCCTATTTCTGGTATTGTTAATGGACTTAAAAAAGAAGGAGGTGCACTGATCCCCAAGTTTGAGCCACTGGATTCTAGACTTTTGCCTAGCAAGCCTTTCCTCTGCTCTAGCCAGGGTAATATACTGTTTATATAAATTTTTCTCCTGGGCTTGGATGATGGGATTGGAGGGATCAACTCCAAGCTGTTGCTGGAGGACATCCAGCTGCTGCTTAGAATCAACAACCCTTTTGGATATACAGCTGAATTCTTTAGAGTTGAGGTCTTTAAGTTCAGCCTGAAGAATTCTGAGTTTCTCCACAATGCAGTACATGGGATTGCCCAAAATGACCTCCCTCCACACCCTCTGCACTAAAGAGAGAAATTGAGGATGCTCAGCCAAAAAGTCAAAGAATCTAAAAGGTCTAGAGCTTCTCTTAGGGGGAGGAATAAGATGAACTATGGCAGGGGAATGATCAGAAATACCAGGAGTGGGAAAATAAGCACTTGATTGAGGGAAGAACCTAATCCAACTATCATTCACAAGTACTCTGTCTAACTTGGTAGACACATGATTAGGAGGGTCCTGTCTATTAGACCAGGTGAAGAAACACCCAGAATATCTAAGATCATCAAGCTCAGAGGTGTAAAGACAAGAGTTCATATCATCCATATGAGGAGGCCAAAGGGTATTAGCACTAGATTTTTTTTGGGGATTTCTAACTGAATTGAAGTCCCCAAGAACAATCCATGGACTGTTGCTCTTGAGGTTGACCATAGAATGCCAGAGATCTTGCCTCTCAATATAAGAATTGGCACCATAAACAAAGGTAACAAAAAAACTAATGTCTCTATTTAACAGACCAATCTCACAGTGGATAAATTGGGCAGATTGTGAAATGATATTAACAGTCAAGGTCATTGGGTCCCAGCAAACAAATATCCTCCCAATAGGAGCATGAACATAGTTATGAGTATATTTCCAGTTAGGATAGATAAAGTTTAAGACTCTTCCAGCATTAGGTTGCTTGATTTTGTGCTCAATCAAGCCAAACAAGGATATGTTATTGTTTTTCAAAAAGGACTTATATGCCCAAAAGGATACAATGGAGCTGCATCAGTGCTTATTTGACAGGGCTGCTGGCTTGCCCTTATTTTGCTTTTTGTTCTTCTTTTTGCTTGAACTGGACCTGAAATCTACTGACCCCCCAGATGCTATCTTGTTACCAGTAGAGGTACACTGATCTGTATGTGTAATTGGCAGCCCAGGATCAGGTTCCAGCAATGGGGTAAGTCCCTCTTCAGTCTTGCTCTCTGAATTGTCCTCTGCCACAAGTTTACCTCTTGGGCTAAGGACTGGGGAATTGAGTACTTTGAGTTTTGGGCTGCTAGTGCTTGAGGGAATGGTTTGAGAAGCTCCGACTCTTGCCATACTTGAATCATTTTCCTCTGTTTCAGATTCATCAGTTTCCACATCCTCACAAGGACTGGATCAGTTGGAATACTTGAAACTCTCTTAGTAACTGCTTCAAGAGCATCCCCTCCTCCTCCAAGAGCCTTCCCTATTAATTTCCATGCCTCATTGTTGTTTGTAGCTTGTGGATCTGCCTTAGGTTTGCAGGTGTGGCCAAATACATTACACAAGCTGCAACTAGGAGGAATCCATTGATATTCCACTGGGACTTTAACTGAGTCCTGCCCCATGTTGATCGGGACAACTTTGGGAAGATTTGTTTTGGCTGAAATCTCTATTCACACCCGAGCAAAATCAATTCTTTGTTGTGAAGCAGTAGCAATATCCACATGGAGGGGCTTTCCTATAGTACTTGCAATTCGGGTAAAACACCCCTCTGTCCAGCATTCAAGAGGTAGTTTGTGTAGCTTAACCCATACTGGGATGGTTGCTGGATGCTCTGTGGTCGGAACCAACATCCTATGCCATTCCTTGAGTACCAGATACCTCCGGGAAAAGAAGTACGGGCCACCCTCCAGAACCTTAAGCTTTGTTTCTTCATCCTGAAATTCAAAGAAATAGCAAGCTCCAATCTGTTTGATGCTGATCCTTCCGTGATCTTTCCAAATTTTCCTCGCAGTGGAGCTTAGTAGAGGAAAGGGCATCGTCCCATCTAGAAAATGCCCAACTAAACAATGGCTCCAGGTCTTCTCATTGACATCAGTTTCCTCAATCTCAACCACTGCACATTCTTCTTGTTGAAGCTCTGGGAAATGACTGAGCTTCATGACCTTAGAAGGGCCTTGTGTACGAAACAAAGAGCCCCAATCCTTGGTGTTAGGTTGTTGAGTGGTTTTGGGAAGAGCATTTTGGGGCTGGATGGGGGTTTTAGGTTGGGTCTCTTTATCTTTCTGTGGTTGGAAAGATAGATCATTTGGTGAATCAGAAGGATAATGAAAGCCAATTTTTAGAATATCACCGTTGACTGAACTGGATGATGGATCCTCTGGAGTGATCTCTTTCTCCCGCAGTCTATTTAGCTGAGACATCAACTCTGAGTAGTCAACCCTAATCCCGGATTGCTGCATCTCAACTTCAATCGAGTGAACTAGCAAATCCAGTCTCTCCTTGCTATCCAAACACTCCTCGAGAAGCTTTCGGGCAGAATTAGTGCTCAACTTGCTAGGGCTATGCGGGGAAGACTTTAGAGTTTGCATTGGAGAAGAAACTTGGGAACCGCTCTGCGGAAGAGAGGGATATTGAACTGGGTTGATGGAGTTGAATTTCCCTGAGCCTGAACCAGGGTTTGCATCAGAAGCGAGAGCTTTTATCTTTGACTCTTGAGAATTAGGGCTTTTTAGAAGATCGGTAACAGAAGAGTTCTGGCGTTGAGGGTAAAGATCTAGCGGTCTGAATGGTTGAAACTTGGTAGGTGTGGAGAACACCACACCCGATTTCGATGGATTGTTGAAGATCGGAGAGCTTGTAGTTGTTGCACTGAGAGGGGTGTCCCGTACTTCTGATCCCAGCTCTGAGTATCGTTGAGGAGTGGAAATTTGTGCCAATTGCTTCTTTCTAACTTCATTGGAATCATTTACTTTGAGACTAGGATAGTCTTCTTCCTTGGAAGGTGAAGTATTGCTGGCCGGAGATGGTGTTCACAATAGCTACGTTGTGGCTGCCTCCATTTCAAACCATGGAGTTCATATTCCAATGTCCCAGTATCAGATGGAGTTCATCCTCAAAGGGGATCTGATTAAGTGTTCATCTCTTGGATGTCCTATGGTTATTTCTACAACAACAAATCAGTTCAACGTCTTCATCTTCTGATGGAGATCGTCTTACCAAACCCAGATGGGTTTGCCTTCATCTTTCCCCGCTGGTGATTAGCATTCAAGGGGTCTTCTCGCAAGAAGGATTCTGGAAAGGTTTTCTACACGTTACAAACAACCAACTCTAAGATCGGTTTCGCACAGAGGTGTTGGAGATCCTGGGGGTTCTAATCCTCATGATGGTTCATATGAATACATTAGGCAAGAGAGGGTTAAGAGCTTCTCTCTCTAGAATCTAGAGAGAGAATGCACTCCCCTCCCTATTCCATCAAATTTTTCACAAATTTACCAAAAATCTGTGTGGATTCGATCCACTCCTATCCCAATCTCCAAGCCGTGAGATTCATTCCAGTATCTATTTGGATATCACCAGATGGGATCTCGTCCTCCCACGAGATTCATTCCAGTAAAATTCGTCCAAGGGATTGGTTTTATCATGGGCCGGTGCCATCTCCGGTCAACTGAGACTCCATTAAAGCTTCAACCAAGCTGCAGTTCACCTCAAGGAGCTGTAGTTTGCACTATCTATCACAAGAAATCAGATGGGTTCCATCATGGGAGCAGACTTGAGGCATCCCTCTCCCCATCTGGTTATCTACGACCATCAACTGGAGTAGTTGATTTTGCTCCTTGTTTATTCAGTGCACCTTTAGACATGAGCAATCAACAGATCTAAAAGAACCCAAAAGCTGTGCTTTCAAGGAACGGTTGATCCAGTGCTAGATCGATGGGTACTAATGTGGGTTGGTACGCAGGTAACCCAATGGTTAAGCTTCATAGTGATCAATTATCTCTTGATTTCCAGTTCTTTTGGGGTTTTGAGATCTGGGTTTATATTGTTCTTAAGGAAAATTACCGGTGGGTTTGATACCCCTTCCAAGCGAATTTTAGGCTGTCTTTAGCCCATTGTTCAATGAAATCAGTTCCATAGCTCACCTTGTAGTTGTAGTTTCAGTTAGTGTCTTCAGTTTGGAGACCTCTGATCTTCTACTAATTGGGATTTTAGCATTTTAGTTACTGTACCGTAAACCCATTTTGGCCAGAGAGATGTGTTATTTCAATTGTTCTTCATGCCTGGAGAAGAAGACAGTGGGGCCCACGCCACCTTGCAATTAAAAGTTTAAGGCTGTTCAAAAGTGTCCGAAAAACAATACTTCCACGCTATATCCAAGGGATACCCATGTGCTTGCTGTCCTTGATCTACTTTGAGGGGTTCAATGCACAAAGGCCATGTTTGATACAAGGTTTGGAGGGTGGGATTGGACTAATAAGGAGGTGGGACCTCTAATACTATGTTTGGTTTGAGAAATAAGCCAAGGACTAATAGTCCCATGGGCATGCCAATCCCCCAAATTGGCTGGATTCGTAATACCTGGGGGTACTTGGTATTGTTAACAACGGGATTGGGATTGAAGGATTTCTCTCCTGTGCAAACCACCAAACCCCATGATCTAATCCTATCCTAGACATGGGGATTTCGCTTATCCTCTTTTATTTTCAAGCTAATTTACCCAAAAAAAAAAAAAAAAAAAATCCTATCCTAGACAAAACAAACATGTTATTAACAATCCCATGATCTAATCCTGTGTAAAAACAAACATGGGAAATGATTTGTCTCCTCATTAATAATCCCACCTTATAACCAATCCCAATCATAATCTCATCTCATTACCAATCCCCCCAAAACGAAACCTTGTATCAAACGGGGCCAAAGATCTGAAAATTTATGTGGGTTCCACATCATGCACGGTTATGTTTGCTAAGCTGTACCTTTTTGTGTACAACAACAATACACCTTTTGACCAAAAAATCTAGACCTTTGTCTCCTAGTGGGTAGGACCAGCTGATGTATTCACCATATTCCACGCATGAGAGAAAGAATAATGATAGTGACACAAACTTTGTGTCACAACCAACCACAAACCCACTCACATGGGGTGTGGGGTCCGCACGTGGGGCCCATGTGGGATCCACACCCCATGTGAGTGGGTTTGTGGTTGGTTGTGGCACAAAGTTTGTGTCACAATCATTTTTGTGAGAGAAATATCCAGCGAGTGGGACCAGCTCTACAGCAGATTATTCGGTGCAAGATTCTTCTTTTCCTAGTTGCACATAATATGCACCTACAAAAGAAAACATGGCGTACAGCAGTGGTTCTCATGGCAATGTACACTCCTTACAAATATGGCAGCAGTGTTCCTTTTATTTCAATCGAGCATGGGTGGTTCCCATTTCAAATCTAAAAATTTTGCTTCATATATGTTTCCCTATCCCAGTGGGTTGTACTGGATTTCCTATTTCCCACCCTGGCGGGTTGTGTCAGGGAGTATGCAATTTTTATTTTCTTTCTTTATTTTGTTTTGTCCTTCCTGGGGTATGCCCCTTGTAGGCTGTACATTCGCTTAACCCCTTTTAATTTCAAGCTAAATTACCCAAAAACAAAAATTCCTAGGGGTTCTGAAATTGGTTCTTCCTTGGCGGCATAGTTCCTCCCGTTAGGTGTCGTTGGTGTCACGGCGGTGAGGGTAATACCTCATTCGGTCTCTGGTTGCTAAGGAGGGTTTCATTGAAGTAGGACCTCCTTTTCTCCTATGCATCAGTTTGGAACGATTCTTGGAGGGTCTGTGGTGGTTCTTTTTACCAGGGTTTTCTGGAAATTATGTTGAGGAGAAGAGAGAGTGAGATTCACTCTCTTTTCTTGCAAGTGGGTTTCGTTGCCTGTGCAAAGAGTGTGCTGCTGTATTTTCGGCCCATGCTCCCAAAATTACATCATGTCTAATCTGTGAAGATTCACATTTTTCCCGCAAGTGGACAACTGGGCATTACTCAGGATGGCTTAAAGTGAGAAAAATGTGGGGGCCAAGGTCCCTCTCTCGATCTATTACACGCAAAAAGGGGCTCTCTGTTACTGTGGCACATGCACTGGCCATATCAGGGAAAGGAAAGTCCACTCGGTAATCAAAGGACAACTGTTAATGCACAGCTATTTGGGGGGTTCACGTTAACCAAGTTTCATGTCATTTCATGCGATGACACTAGTTGGCCTTACACGGGTTTGTGGAGGGCGTGTCAGCCTCTTGTGGGACCCTTTTTTAAGTACACTCGGGACAGCAACAAAAAGGCCGTATGCCTTTAAATCTCATGCAAAAGGCAATGTGCCTTCTCTCACAAATTTGATGAACAGCAAAAGTTAATCACTGTTGATACAAGCCTTTCCATGGGCCCTTTTGTTTACCATGTGGGACGTATTTTTGTTATGGGCTGATATGTTTAGAGCCACACGGTAACCGATTTAATTCACAGCTTTATGCTTATTATACCGGGAAGTACGCAATTTTTCTTTTCTTTTCTTTATTTTTATTTTGTCCTTCCTGGGGTATGTCCCTTGTAGGCTGTACATTCGCTTAACCCCTTTTAATTTCAAGCTAAATTACCCACACAAAAAAAAAGTCCACGCAGTCCGCGAAGTCCAGTCCTAGCTGTAAGCTGCAAGAAGTTTTCCAAAAGGCTAAGGAAAGTGTGATTAGCACAAACGGAATACGCATTTCAAAGCATCCAAATTGAAACATTTAGAATACACCCAATGGGTTGAGAGCTTCTCTCTCTAGATTCTAGAGAGAGAATGCACTCCCCTTCCTCTCATAATTTTTACAATCCACCAAACATCCTTCTTTAGTTCTACCATTGGGGCAGATTTCGGAGTACTTCCTCCCATCTGGCTCATTCTATTTACTACAAACAGCAACAATTGATGGGTTATGTCCATCAAAATCTTATGGGTGAACGTCGCTCTTCATCTCTCTCAAAAAGAGGATCTGAGTTCTTTTAGGCCTCCATCAGATGGGTCTTGTCCACAAAGGGATGCTTTTCCCCCATTTCCAGTCTCAGATTCAAGGCACAATACGGGCTATTGTGGATGTGATTTCTACTGGAGTTCACGGAGAAGTGGTTCTACTACTTCGCACCCCAAGGGCTGTGGAAGATCATTAGCCGGGGTCCAATGAAATTTGGTGGTAATCGATTCATGAAAGGCTCAACATCTAGTCATGGAGTTTTTTCACCGTCTAGAGCTCCCTCTCCTGTTCGAGACATTCGAGATCCCAAGGTCCACCTCCCAACTCTACCTCTGCAGTCTAGTTCCCTCCGTTAGGTGTCGTTAGTGTCACGGCGGTGGGGTAATACCACAATTGGTTCTGGGTTGCTAAGGAGTGCTCACTGGAGATGGACCTCACTCTCTTATGCGTCTGAATTGACCGGGGGGGTAAGACGTGAATTGATTTCATGTTGATTTCATATATTTGGTATTATCTGTGTTCAACTGGATACCATTTGGGGGAGAGGAGAGTGAAATTCACTCTCCCCTTGCATGTGGGTAATCAATCCGGTACAAAAAGTAGGTACATGGGTAGCTATCCCGTCCGCCAGCCTATTCGGTTGAATCTCTCAAAAGTCCAACTTGGGAACACTTGTGTCCTCTGTTAGATGTAACCCCCAATTCAAAATCCTCTTATCCGAGGGGTAATTTTTACCAAGTTCTGTCCTTTGTGCAGACTATAAATACACGCATAGTGAGCTCTTGGGGCCCATGTCAATTTATCACGCACAAGGGCTGGTACAAGTTCTTTGATAATATCTTCTGTTGTACCAAAAAAAAAAAAAAAAAACAAGTGCTTTCATAATTTCTGCACTGTGAAAGGAAAGGCTGGAAAATCCTTACACGCCTTTTGTCCTTTTGAAACCCACTGCAAGTGGGCACTTCGGTTCAAACAAGTTGTGACAGCTGTAGTTTTGCAGCAATCAAGTTGGTCCATCTTTCAAATTCAACTCAAGGTCCAAATTCCTAGTTGCACGTAAAGGCATCTACAAAGGGAACATGGAATTCAAATTGCAAACAATGAGCCTTGGGCTTATTTTATTGCACGTAAATTGCAAAGTGGGACCACAATCAATTAGACCACAAATTTTGTATCCATTCATAAGACGGATATGCCACATTTTAATAGTTTTTTTGTACTGCTTTATGCTTATTTACCCATCCCAGTGGGTTGTGCTGGATTTCATATTTCCCACCCCGACGGGTTGTGTCGGGGAGTACACAATTTTTATTTTATTTTCTTTATTTTGTTCTGTCCTCCATGGGGTATGCCCCTTGTAGGCTGTACATTCGCTTAACCCCTTTCAATTTCACGCTAAATTATCCACAAAAAAAAAAAGAAAGTGTGATTAGCAAAGATCGGGTTTCCTCTCTGATACTGTCTCTCGAGGAGGAAATGCAGAAAACTGGGGTCACTGTCCAGTTATCCGAACTCAAGAACCAACTCCATAAGGTACAAGATCTTCAATCTTCATCAGATGTTCCTGTGAAGTTTGATGTTCAAGGAGACTTTGTGGATCCTTCTGCTTCTAATCCAGAAACTGTTCCTATTCTGAACCCTCCCAATCTTCCTACCAAGCCCAAGGTCAAGGACTGGGATCTCTTTTTAAAGCCCAAGGACCTTCCTCAGGTATGAAACTAAAGCATTATCCTGAATTACGACAGGGTACAGATGCCTCAGTTGAGTTAGATGATGAGCATTTAGATGATAAAACATGGGGGCACTGTCTCATAGGCTATTTTTTAGATGGCAAAATGGCATTTCCCCTGTTGAGTTCTACTGCTAGAAGGGTCTGGAATGATTGTGGTCCTTTCAAAATTAGGCAGGTGGGGGCTTGCTTCTTCTTTGAATTCCAGGATGTAGAATCTAAAAATAAGGTGTTAGAAGGGGGTCCTTATTTCTTTTCAAAAAGATACCTGGTTCTTAAAGAGTGGGAGAGGATGTTAGTTCCCTCTACTGTACACCCTTCCACAATTCCCGCTTGGGTTAAAATTCACAAACTTCCTCTGGAATGTTGGACAGAGGAAGGGTTGAGTCAAATTGCAAGCACAATAGGCAAGCCCCTCCATGTAGATGTGGCAACTGCTAAGCAACAAAGACTAGCTTTTGCTAGGGTTTGCATTGAAGTTGAAGCTGGATCAGATCTCCCATCTTACATTCATGTCACCACAGCCAGAGGTTCTGTGGTAGTTAATGTTGAATATCAATGGCTCCCTCAAAATTGTACCAAATGTAAAGTCTTTGGCCATTCATGTGCTGCCAAACCCACTATAACAGAGCCTGAATCTTCCAAAACCAACAACAGTGGGAATGCCTGGCAAACAGTGGGTAAAGCAGTGGAAAACAACCATGATGTCTTTGGGGCCTTCTCAATCCCAGATACCTCAGGGAATGCACATACCATCCAGCTGCAACAATGCTTAGAAGATGGCAACACTACGGATGAGGAAATGGTTCTTGAGGAACCAACTCCCCATGATGACACTACACTATATGCCCCTCCCTTGTAAAGAAGATTGGCCTCCCTCATGAAGAGTTTTTCCCCTCTGATCAGATTAATGGAACTGAAGCTCAGTCCTCAGGGAATCTAGGGAAGCTATCTGGTATTCCATTGGATCCCCATGGCACCAAACCCCCGGACCCCCCAGATTCTTGTGGAAAATCTGGTAAAAAGAAGAACAAGAAGAAAAACCATCAGATTGTTCAGATGACAAGCAAAGGGGGTGCCTCTACATCCCCTAACAAAGGGAGGTAATGCTTCTCCTTCTCTATTTTGTATGGCAATTGTCAATTCTTCCTATTATGTGCCTCTTTTGTTAGCATTTATGTCTGTATCAATAAACCCTCTTCATTTTGGTTGTTGGAACATGAGGGGCCTAAATGACCCCCTCAAACAAAGAGAGGTTAGAGCTTTTGTCAACAAAAATAAATTGTCTCTTTTGGACCTTGTGGAGCATAACATTAAGGATATCAACTCATCTAGAATTTTGAATTCAATGCTTCCCTTTTGGGACTTTGTCCACAACAATATTCAAGCACCCAATGGTAGGATAATTGTGACTTGGGATCCTACCATTGTCCAAGTGAGTGTCCTTGGTCTTACCAACCAAGCCATTCATTGTCAGGTTCATTCTCTTTCTGGAGATGCCCAGTTCCTCGCTACCTTTGTATATGGATCCAATTCTTATATTGAGAGAAATGATCTTTGGCAGTCTCTCACCTCTTGGAGGAGGTCTATTCCTTGGATCATTCTTGGAGCTCTTAGATTCCAATCAGATAAAATGGGTGGGGATAGTCATTGGCCTCCCCACATGGAGGATTTCAACAAATGCATATATCACAATGATCTTGATGATCTTAAGTACACTGGATGCCATTTTACTTGGGCTAATAAACAGGACTCTTCACATTTTGTCTCAACTAAGTTTGATAGAGCCCTTGTTAATGAGCATTGGATGAGGTCCTATTGTTCTAGTGCTCATTTCCTTGCATCGGGCATCTCTGATCATTCACCTATTGTGGTGTCCATGAATCCTGTCCCTAAGAAGATTAAAAAGCCTTTTAAGAGTAGTATTTTCTTCTCAGGTGTCCCCCCCACTGTTAAACAGTCCATTCTTGATGCTTTACACTTTCAGGAGGGTTCACTCCCTGTGAGATATTTAGGTGTTCCCCTTATCTCTACTAAGCTCAAGTATATGGATTGTAAATCACTTATAGATAGAATTACTAATCGGACTAAATCTTGGGCTAATAAATACCTTTCCTACGCTGGCAGGATCCAATTGGTTAAGTCTGTCCTTTTTTCCATGCAGACTTATTGGTCTTCCATCTTTATTCTTCCCAAAAGAGTGTTAAAGGAAATTGAAAGTATTCTCAGAGCCTTCTTTTGGACTGGGTCTAAACTTAAACACACAAGTGCCAAAGTGTCCTGGGATCACCTATGTACCCCAAAGAAAGAAGGAGGTCTTGGATTCAAATCCCTTCAAATCTGGAACAAGGCTACCATGGCCAAACATATCTGGTTCCTTGTCTCTGGGGGGGAACAATCCATGTGGTGTCAATGGGTGAAATCCTATTTGCTCAAAGGTAGAAGCTTTTGGAAGGTTTAAAACCCCCTCTAGCCCTTCCTGGACTTGGAGGAAACTACTCCAACTTCGTCCTCTCGTTCAACCATTCATTAAATTTCATGTTGGTGATGGTCTCAAGACATCTTTGTGGTATGATAACTGGCATCACTTTGGCCCTCTTGTTGAGCACTTTGGTAATCGTGTGGTCTATGATTCTGGGTTGCCTGACGATGCCTTTGTCTCAGCTATTATTGGTAGAACCAACCAGTGGTCTTTTCCCATTACTCAGACTTGGGAGCTAAATGAGATTAGAGCTCACCTCCCTGCTCTCAATCCTCATGTTATTCCCAATATTGATTCCTGTAGATGGACCCTCACTCATGATGGTTGGTTTTCCATTTCCTCATTGTGGGAACATCTACGGATCAAATTTCCCATTGTTAGTTGGAAACACATTGTGTGGTTTCCCTCACATATCCCAAAATGTAGCCTTATAACTTGGATTGCCATTCAGAATAGGCTTGCTACTGAGGATAGGCTTGTGCTTTTTGGCATTAAAAACTCATCCTGTTGTAGCTTCTGTTTTGATGAGGAGTCACATGACCACCTCTTTTTTAATTGCCCGTTCACCAAGCAGGCGTGGGCTGCTGTGTGCCAAAAATCTCACCTCACATGGCAACCACAGAATTTGTCCAGCCTGGTCACCCGTATATCTGCACTTAGGGGTAAAGGCCTTAAAAGTACCCTTGCTAAATTGTCCTTTACTGCCTCTCTCTACCACATATGGATTGAGAGGAATCTCCGGAAGTTCCAAGGGATTCAGCAGAATATCTCATCCATAGTGGTTAAAGTCTGCACTAAGATTAGATATAGATTGATGTTGCTGCACAAAATTCCACATGGACCATTAGCGCTACTGGACTCATGGAAATTACCAACCCACTCTACCTGAAATCATCATTTGACTATTGGAATTTATGTTTGCTGCTCTATAACTATTTTATGTACTAATTTGGTTCCAAGGTCAGGTTTGTTGCAGGTGGGAGGACAGATTTTACACTTATACCCATTTGGGAGTAGTTTATGTTTCCAGGTGGTCTGCTACTACTGCTGCCTTTTGACATATGTGTGTGTGAGGTGGTGTCAACAATAAGCATTGGTGGTTTCAACAGACAACAGCCAGCAGCTGATGCAATTATAATTAATGCAAATGGCTTCCCCTCCTGGGGCAGTTGGATGGAGGGCACATATGGCTACTATTCTTCTGGTAACAGGTGGTATAACTTAATCTTTATCCTAATGGCTACAGGTTGGAGGATTGTGAGTCGTGTGGCCCACCAAATTTGAATGCCTGTGAGAGTGTGTTTGAGCCTCAGAGTCTATTGAGAGTGGAGGTAATAATTCGAGGGGGCATTTGGTGAGGTAAAGTTGAGGGTGTTCTGGTCCCCTTTTGAGTGGTTAGAAGGGTGAGGTCTTGAGGGAGAAGAAGGGTGAGCCTCTATATTGTTATGTCTTCTAATTCTTACAATGATTGATTACTTGTCTCAATGATACCTTATGCATATTACTTAATGCTTGTTACTTGATTCATAACCATTGCAAGGGTTGTTGCAATGGCCATGTTTTTGTGTGCCTCTGATTGCAAGGGGTGTTGCAATCTGCTTTGTTGATCGTCTGGACAAAATGCATGCTAATGTCTCTTGCCTAATGTCTCTGGACTACCATGATGTGCATTTGTTGTTACTATTTCTCATCATTTAGCGGGTCCTTACTGCAAAATAGAACTGTTATTTGGGCTGCCATCTATGGGCAGACAATTGTTTTACTTGGGCTGCCAAAATACAGCAGAAATGCTGTCCAGATTTCCCAGATTCTGGCCACATTGCAGCTGCAGTAGCATTTAGGAAACTTTTTTCTGTGTGGATAATTCAGCTTGAAATTAAAAGGGGTTAAGCGAATATACAGCCTACAAGGGGCATACCCCAGGGAGGACAAAACGAAAAATAAAGAAAAAAAAAAAAAAACGCGTGTTCCCCGGCACAACCCGCCGGGGTGGGAAAATAAAAATCCTAGCACAACCTGCTAGGGTAGGGTAAATTGTGGTCCACAGTGGACCCACTTTACTTAAAAGGCACAAAGGCCAATTGATTTGTAAGCACAAAGCCACAACACTTTCAAAATTACAATTAAATTATGCAAACTGATCGCATATCCTGTGTATTACCCGGGTAATATGGTCGTGGGCCCTTGGTGCCCGCCCTTGTTTTCGATGTCCACTTCTCGTGTAAAACAAAAAGCGTGTAGACCACTTTATAGCTTTTCTTGGTCAAAAGTTGATTTTTTTTTTTTTTTTTTTTTTTTTTTTTGTATTTACCCAAAAAAAAAAGTTGATTTTTTTGAATATCCAACCGAGTATGAACCATGCGGTACAGCTGCACCCAACCTTTCAACCCAACCTTGGGCCCACAAACAAATTGCGTGCACATTTGGTTTCCGAGATCAGCTAGCCGATCCCCATGATTTCTAGTCCCAGTCGCAGGATGGAGTGTGAGCTCCACGCTCTGCAAATCCAGACTCATCTAAACCCAGTAAAAGGAACAATGGAATCCTCAAATCCAGAACACAGACATACAAAGTCCAAAATCAATAATTAACTTAGGGAAAACATCACTGAGTTAATCCCCAACATAGATAACATCTAAAGTAGATCAGCCCCAAATGGAGTTCAACTGTTCAAGAAAATATTGAATGAATATGTACAATCGCATACGAAAAGAGCTCAGTTCCAAAATTGCCTTAGCCTTACCAATACGCCAGGAACCGCAGTGGTATTACCTCCTCCACCGTGACACCACCGACACATAATGGAAGAGAACTGATGCGCGTGGAAGACAGCAGTTGTACTAGAAACTAAACCCCAATCAGTAGTGCGATCGCGTGTATTCCCTCTAATCCCTCTAGTCGATCTCCATACGGAAGCTACAAAGTAGTTCTGTAAACTCCAGTAGATTTATGGGTCACGTGAACCTTTATGGTCTGAACCCATGTCTTGTTGTCCCTGTCCGCAGCGGCGTGGGAGATTTTGGGTTAACCCATGAAGGGATCTGGGTCGCAATACCAGACCCTTTGGGTGATAGACCCCATGGCAAGATCCATGGAGAGAAATGATGAGAACCGAACTGGGTTTGGGGGAAACGACCCCCATCTGATGATGATTTTCGAGTATAGGAGTGGAAAGTATACCGCTGGATTTAGATGGAATGCGTGAGGAAGCTTAAATAACTGCCCCTTGTGAATGAACGTACCACAGAATGGAGTAGTCGGAGAACCTGGATACCCCATTTGATACCGCAGTAAGAGATGATTGGGCATCTACCTACATCGGCCACTGCTCCACCCTCCGCTAAACACCGCGCCTTAACACAGAGCCCTGTGTGTCACCGGGAAGCCCAGATTTGAGAAGTTCCAGTAATTCCTGATGAACACGGGCAGTGGCGAGAAAGGATAGAACTGGTGGCAAGCCCTAGATCGTGGTTGAGGGGGAAAACGAGAGAACCTCAGATCCCCTTTTGTCGAGCCCAAACTCAGATCCCTTTTCCGAGAACCACATGGAAAAATGGATCTGGAGAATCGACCGAAATGGTATGGTGCTGTGAATGATGATTGTAGTCTAGGTAGAGATCGAAATCCCCATTTGAACGGTGAAGTTGCTGAATAGATCCTTCAAACCCAGTTAGAACCATGGCTGAAGTATCCATCATCTTCTCCACCGAGTGTTCCTACCGAGGTGCTGGATCAGAACGTTAAAATAAGTGACGGTGGTGGATTATCGACCAGAGTAATTTACCCCTGGATTAGATCCATTTTTGTGGGTTTTTGGTTGGGGAGTGCATTCTCTCTCTAGATAGAGTTAGAAGCTCTCAACCCTGAAGCCGTAGATTAGATCCATATGTGCATTCTCTCTCTTTAGGAAACTTGCTTCTGCTTTTTTTTTTTTGGGTAAATAAGCTTGAAATTAAAAGGGGGTTAAGCGAATGTACAGCTTACAAGGGGCATACCCCAGGAAGGACAAAATGAAAAGAAAGAAAGAAAAGGAAAGAAAAGAAAAGTGCGTGGTCCCCGACACAACCCGCCGAGGTGGGAAAATAAGAATTGCTGGCACATCCCACCAGCATAGGTGTAAATAAGCAAAAGCAATAAGTGAAGCAGATAATTGTTTAATGCCATGCACAACCCGCAAGGCTAGGAAAATAGCAAAACATGCACATAATTGGGTACAATGTAGTGGGTCCAAGAAGGTCCCAAAGTATGAAGTGTGATTTTGCTCGTGCTCACGTCCCATTAGCCTAGCATAGCATCAAGGACATGGGCAAGGGCAATGCGGAAGAACCTTACGTAAGTAGTGAAAATGTCAAATGCCTCCCCAAAGTAAGGGAGATGCGAAGAGCGATGAACACATCAACTCATATGCTTAAGATCCGCCAAACCTCCACTACGGTAGTAACAACAACAGAGAACACGGCACCAAGGGTACAAGTCTCTAGCGGAACACCGGCACAAGCCCAAGGGAACCCCCCATAGAACCCTACACAGGACACAAGCCTAGTCCACCCGAAGCTGCAGACACCCTCATCCAAGCTCCACAGTCGTCATAATAACCCATAAGAGATAGAGCAAGATCATGAAAGTAAAAGAATCGCCCGCGGTGTTATCAAATACAAGGATAGGCTAGGGGTAGGTGAGCTCCCCAACCAAGCTAAAGATCATGAAAGACAGAGCCAGCCCCAAGGAATAATCCCCGGATCAGAGAAAACCAGGTCACCACTATGTAAAACACATCTTATGACAATCTCCGCCATCGGGCTCTGAACACACACACAATCACCCAGACGGTGCAGCTATCCTAATCCATAAATCCCCACACACGGTCAACGTAAGAGTGCCTCCTGTAATGGTAATGGTACACGCAAAAGGAATACGGGGTCAGAGGTGGATGAGACCTCCGAACCGTGCTATGGTAGAACCATGACTAGAGTCAGCCCTAGAGTATACTCCGTGCCCTTCGGAGAACCCCAGCCCGTAGAAACTAGGCCCATCCAACCTAAGTAACCACGCCTTCGGACCTAAGTCAATCTCCACCAAACGCCGAAAACCAGCCACAACCAGACTCCAATTGCACAACCAAACCAAGCAAGAGAAAATAGAACAAAGTGCCCCCTGAATGACAGCAGTACTCGCAAATGGAACATGGGGTCAGAGATGGATGAGACCTCCGAACCGTGCTATGGTAGAACCATAACTAGAGTCAGCCCTAGAGTATACTCCGTGCCCTTCGGAGAACCCCAGCCCGCAGAACTTGGCCCATCAAACCAAGTAACCACGCCTTCGGACCTTAGTCAATCTCCACCAAACGCCGAAAACAGCCACAACCAAACTCCAAATGCTCAACTACTACCAAGCAGGAGAAAATAGAACAAGTGTTGTGTGAACAACATATAAATCGGCCATGGCCGTTAGCAACTTTAGCTTGTTGCAGACAGAATCATAATAAGACTATGTAAACTTCAACAATGGCACATTAGCAGAACCAGAACCAATACGGAATCACCCTTTATGCCGTGACAACAATGACACCTAACAAAGGGAACTAGAACACAGATGCACAATCAGAAGCTATATCATAGATCCTAAAATGAAATTGTGTGTGAATAGATCCCAGTAAAGGACAACCATTTTAACGTTGCAATACATCCTTCTGTTTAATTCAAACCCAGGGACAGCTGGGTCCACGGGAAGCAAATAAAAACCCACTATTGCAATTAAAAACCCACTATTGCAATACATCCTTGGTGGCCCACGTGTTACAGTGGCCACCAACTGAGTATTTGGGAATCCCATTATCTTGCACAGCCGAAGTTCAACTTGTAAACTGGTGGGACAGTTGTATTCCACCACGGTTAGAGAGACTGCAAAATAGGTAAGGGTCCCACCCTTTTGCACCAGTATGCGTAATAGCCAAAGTCCAACCGATGGGCCCATGTCCCAGAAGTTTGAATTGTTTGAGACTGCATAAAATATGTAAGGGTCCCACCTTTTTCACCAGTGTAACAGCTGTGTTCCACTTCTCATCACAAGGTCCAACCGGTGGGGCCCATGTACTACATGTTAGATCCACAAATTACGGTAAAGCAATATCCCTGCCCAGGAAAATCAGTACCACGCGCTCTAGGGGTGTGAGGCTCACCTCTTCCTTCTTCAGATCATGGCCATGGCCATACCAGAGAACTAACAGCTGAAACATCTAAAAATTCTGGCATTTTGGGTACATGCAACCCAGATTTAATTGGTCCAATACCAACATATTTCAGTATAAAATAATCTCCATGGAACCAATAATAACAAAAACATCAGAAAATACCTCTCAAAGAAAGGATCAAGATGAGAAGACCCCAGCTTGAACCTACACAGCTCTGATTTGGATATTAACCCGGCCAAACTTGAAACCAGATCGCCTTTAATAGTATGAAACTCTCGAAGCCCACGGCAGAAATCATTTCCCCGGGACACCTCAATATGTACCCGTTGTGCTAATGTTGACCTCTTTGAGCAGATTAAGAGGCCGACTTTAGAGTAGCCTCCAAAATCTGGTTGAGAAGGTCTAACAATCAGAGATTGGATGCCAGACCCCCCCTTCCCTATGTTGTTGTTGTCGGTCCAGATTCACCTGGAATGAACCTCGAAAGAGAATTTGAGACACCTTCAATCAGGAAGATTGAGGGCTTTGATCGAAAAAATTGGGTAGATTTGAGGGAGGGGAGTGCATTCTCTCTCTATTTCTAGAGATAGAAGCTCTCAACCCTCACTTTCTTTTGCTACTATCTGTTACTTGCTTCTGCTTTGTAACAAGGTCCACTTTGATTTTTTTTTTTTTGTGGATAATTCAGCTTGAAATTAAAAGGAGTTAAGCGAATATACAGCCTACAAGGGGCATACCCCAGGGAGGGCAAAACAAAAAAGAAAAGAAATGAAAAATTGCATACTCCCCAGCACAACCCGCCGAGGTGGGAAAATAAGAGGTCCAGCACAACCCGCTGGAATAGGTATAATAAGCATAAAGTAGCCACAAAATCCAAAATACAAGTGTACACAAAATTAAAACCCACATGGTGAGATAGTAGGGCCCACAAAGAGCCTTCTGTTGGCATTAGAAATTTCCAGTGTGGTATAGCATTAGAATAAGGAGCCAAACTCCTTTTTCACGTGAACTCTTAGTGGGCCCATGGAGGACCAATTTTCCTGGTGTTGAACACCATTTTTTGCGTTAAGAGAAACACTGAATAGGGTTCTTCATTGCCCAAAATTCTCAGATCTCAAAAATTGATTGCATGAAATGGACCATGTGTGGGCCCCAAGTACAGCAATCTCTTCTTTGCACGCAGTATAGCATGTGGTGCTACACCATTTCCGAATAAGGCCCACAGCCCCTTTTCTTGGGTAGTTAAATACAGCCTTTTTCAACCCTTGTGCACTCTGACTTATGCGTGACAAGGGCAAGACCTTGGGACCCACCATCCAAAAGATGTAGACACAAAGGCCAATTTCAGTGTGTGGCCCGAGAAAACACCCATCGGTACAGCTGGTTTCCCAGCTTTTAACAAGGTAACAATTGTGTGGTCCCCATGATGCACGATCCCCGTGCAAAATTAAAACCCAGCGTGTATTAGCACTTCAAAAACCACAGCGTGTTTGCAAAAGGTGCGGGCCCCACCTCCTTCTTCTCCAGCAAAACGTGAAGAACAGATGAACTCAGGCCAAACTGGGTTATTCGGCTCAGTAACTCAGGCCAAACTCTGGCTTAGTAATTTTTGAACAAATCACATGAACTAAACAAATTGAAATGAGGACCAGCTTGTCAGCAGCAGCTCTAGCCGCTACACTATAGATGGCGCTCAAATGGAGCAGATTCAACGCACAAGAATGAAGCCCAAATCTAAAATTGCTTTAGACATACCTGAAGCGCCAGAGCCATAGTGGTATTACCCCTTCCCTCGTGACACCAACGACACTTAGAGGAAGAGAACTGATACGCAAGGATGAACATCAGCAGAACTAGATCAAAACTTTGAATCTATAGTGCGTGAACCCCCTCAAATAGGTCTTGTGTGTTGGGAATGACCCACCCATTCCTTGAGATTGAACGGTATTCAATGGTGTGGATGGTTGAACCTTGTAGATGGATCAGATCTAACCATGGCCGAGAGTCTCCATCTCTGGATTGATTTAGTCTGAAACCCATGTATTTTGGTGGGGAACTGAGTATAACTCAGAACCCCTTTGTAGAACAGAGAAAAATGTAGAGATTGCGATTTGGTGGGGTGCACCAGATAGGTGAACCCCTTTGAAATAGATTGTTTCGGTGACAAGAAACAATTTTCAAACTAATGTTTGAAGGGATAAATAAAAAATAATCAGTGGGATTGTGCTAAGGGGGAGTGCATTCTCTCTCAATCCTAGAGAGAGAAGCTCTCAATCCCTTTGCTCCTTGTCCGATTGTCTGACCAACTCTTCGTAGGTCCACTTTGATTTAACCTAGCCTTGGGGGTTGTCCCTAGGCGTGTATGATCCCCTTGGGGAGGGGGCGTCCTCCCATTTGGGGTGCCGTTGCACCTCATATTGCATTGATACTGCCGCTGCAATGAACTGCTGCTGCACGTTGTGAACTGCTGTAGTTTACTCATGGGTTGTCCATACTATGTTCTAGTTCTATTTCAGAAGTATACTCAAGGGTTTTCTACCCTTCGGGGGATACCAGTTCTCAAAGGAAACGATGTCCAAATGTCCAGAATTTTAGTGAGCTTGCTGCAGCAGTGTTGCTGCCTTGCTGCTCACTGCCTTGCTACCAACTGATGTTGCTGCTGCCTCGTATTGTTATACGGGATCATTGCAACGGTCAAGTCCTATGGATCCTGATCCATTCACATCTATGCTCAAATCTATTTGCAGCAACCTCAAACCAAGTCATCATTGCTCTTTACCACGGACATGTCTACTAGATTAATACTTGCATTTTGCTGAATGTTTCCTAATCATCTCTTAGAAGATTTCGAAACATTTGTTCTTTTAAGCTTAGCTCTTTGTGGCCATTTGGCGTTAATCTTTCCAATTTAATTTTGTCTTTTCTTTTTTCTTTTATTTCTTTCCTCCTTAGCTCTTTGTGGCCATTTGGCGTTAATCTTTCCAATTTAATTTTGTCTTTTCTTTTTCTTTTATTTCTTTCCTCCTGGGGTATGCCCCTTGTAGGTTGTACATCCGGTTAGCCTTCTTTTTATTTCAAGCTAAATTACCCCCAAAAAAAAAGCCTTTTAAGTTCTTTAATTTTTTTGGCTGACCATCCAGACTTCATTCCTGCTGTCCAAGGAGTCTGGAGAAGGGTTATCATTGGTAACCCTATGTTTGTTGTCTGTACAAAACTTAGACTCCTTCAAGTTGAGCTTAAAAACTCCAAAGAATATAGTGAGATTTCCACCAGGACCTTGGCTATCAAACATCAGCTGGAATCGGTCCAGATTGAGTTAGGCTCTGATCCTTCCAATATCTCCAAGCAAATCCAGGAAAGAGTTTTGTACAAATAGTATGTTCAACTGGCTAGAGCGGAGGAAAGTTTTGCTAGGCAAAAATCTAGGGTTCAGTGGCTCAGACTTGGGGATCAATGTACCTCCTATTTCTTTAAGTCCATAACTCACAAGAGAAACAGAGGGAAAATCACGAGCCTTGTTCTTCCTGATGATAGCCTTATTCATGATCCAATAACTATCAAGTCTACCTTTGTTGACTTTTACACCAATCTGCTTGGTAAACCACACTCCACCCATTACTCAGGTGCCACCAGGATTAATCAGCTGATTGCTTCTAAACTAACCAATGATCAGAAGGTTGCCATGGTCTCTGATATTTCTAATCAAGAGATTAAAGAAACCTTCATGTCATTGAATTGCAACAAGGCTCCTGGTCCTGATGGCTACAATGCTGACTTCTTTCAAAAGTGCTGGCATGTGGTGGGGCATGAGGTCACTTCTGCTATCAGAAACTTTTTTAGGTCCGGCAAGCTTCTCACTAAGGCAAACTCCACTATTATTGCATTGGTCCCTAAAGTCCCTAATCCATCCAAGGTTGGGGACTATAGGCCAATATCATGTTGTAATACAATTTACAAATGTATTGCCAAGATCCTTGCCCATAGGATCCAAATTGCCCTTCCCCATATTATAGACCCTGTTCAATCAGGATTTGTGAAGGGTCGTAGGATAGCTGACAATATTTTTCTCACCCAAGAAATCATGAGAGATTATCACAAGCACTCCTCCGCTCCTAAATGTGCTCTGAAGGTGGATATAATGAAAGCCTATGATAATGTTAGATGGGAATTCCTATGGGATGTCCTCCATTCCATGAATTTCCATCCCCTCATGATCAATTGGATCAAGGCTTGCATCACCACAGCAAATTACACCCTGAGCATTAAACACCCTGAGCATTAATGGTGAGCCCACTGGCAATATCATGGGGAAAAAAGGATTGAGGCAGGGAGTCCCTCTATCCTCCTATCTCTTTGTTATTGTTATGAAGGTTCTCACCCAGCTCCTTAGGGAGCAGTCACTCACCACTGCATTTCACTACCATTGGGGGTGTGATAAAACCAAAATTATCAACCTTTGTTTTGCTGATGATCTCATGATTTTTTGTAAAGGGGATCTGAGCTCCATCAAATGCATTCAAGAGGCCTTCACTGAATTTGCCTCCCTCTCTGGTCTGGTACCTAGCCCTGGGAAGAGCAATGCTTTTTTCTCTGGTGTCCCCTCAACTATCAAGATTGCAATTCTTGAAACTCTGGGTTTCAAGGAGGGGATCCTTCCTATGTGTCGCCCTCATTTCCACAAAATTAAGATACACAGATTGTCAAGTCCTCATAGATAAGATCATAGGTCGTACCAAATCTTGGTCGAACAAGTACTTATCCTATGCTGGTAGAGTACAATTGGTTAAATCAGTTCTGTTTTCTATGCAGACTTATTGGTCATCCATTTTCATTCTTCCTAAGAAAGTTATTAAGGAAGTTGAGTCTATCCTTAGAGCATTCTTTTGGACTAGACCTGATCTAAAACATACTGGGGCTAAAGTGGCTTGGGAACATTTGTGTTCTCCCAAAAAGGAGGGAGGCCTTGGCTTCAAATCTCTCCAAGTCCGGAATAAGGCTGCTATGGCCAAACACATATGGTTCCTGATCTCAGGTGGTGAGCTATCCATGTGGTGCCAATGGGTTAAGTCTTATTTACTCAAGGGAAAGAGTTTCTGGAAAGTCAAAATGCCTAGTAGTCCATCCTGGACTTGGAGGAAATTGCTCCAGCTTCGTCCTATTGTCCAACCCTTTATCCAATACAAGATTGGAGATGGGAACTCTATCTCCCTCTGGTATGACAATTGGCATCCATTAGGTCCTTTGGTTGAAAGGTTTGGCAATCGTATCGTTTATGATTCAGGCCTTGTGGATGACACCAAAGTCTCTGCCATTTTGTTGAACCCCACTATGTGGAAATTTCCCATCACTCAGACCTGGGAATTAAATGAGATTAGGAATGCTCTTCCCAATCTCTCCAGTCCTAATCTCATGCGAGACTCTTGTAGATGGACTCTTGGAAATAGTGGTTCGTTTACTGTTTCCTCTCTTTGGGATCATCTGAGAACCCATTTTCCCACCATTGAATGGAGCCATGTTGTATGGTTTCAAGCTGACATCCCCAAGTGCAGCCTAATCAGCTGGCTTGCCATTCAGAACAGGCTTTCCACTGAGGATAGGCTTGTTCTATTTGGTATTAAAGACTCCTCTTGTTGTAGTTTCTGTAATGAGGAAGAAGATCATGATCATCTTTTCTTCAATTGTTCTTTTGCCAAAGAAGTATGGGACTCTGTTTTTTTTTTTTTTTGGGTAAATCAGCTTGAAAATAAAAGGGGCTAAACGAATGTACAGCCTACAAGGGGCATACCCCAGGAGGAACAAAAGAAAGAAGAAGAAAAGAAAAGCAAAAAAGAAAAGAAAAAATATAAAGTGGCCAATTGGCTACATATGACTAAAGAAACTGATGCAACATGTCTATCATTGTGTTTCAACGCCCTCAAAGAGTGGGAGAAGAACCACAAGTACAAAATGGTGAGTATTGGAATAAATCTTGCATTGAACTACAGTGTGTGCATCAGCACATATAATGGTTGCTTGGTTCTTCCTGCAGGAGCTTGATTTGCCAGAATGAGCTTGGCCGTTGCACAGTTGGAATTGTGCCAAATTGGGAAACCTGACTAGAGGACAGCCCCCTCTAGCTAGGCCATCAACCCAACACAGTGGCAATTCCAACTGTGCACACCTCAATTGGCACAACACAGTGGACAGCCCCCTCTAGTATGGGACTCTGTTTCTCTTAAGTCACACCTCAATTGGCAATCCCAAACTCTCCAAAGTCTGGTCTCTCTGCTGTCCAACAACAAGGGCAAAGGCCTTAAGAGCACCCTAATTAAACTCTCTTTTACAGTCACACTCTATCATATTTGGATAGAGAGGAACCTCAGGAAATTCCAGAATGTGCATAACCCAATCCCTACAGTGGTAAGCAAAATTTGTTCTGAAATCAGATATAGATTGAAATCCCTCTCTAAGCTTCCCACAGGTCCTTCCTTTTTGTATGAAGCTTGGAACTTAAATGCTAATTCTTGATTTGGTGGCATATATGGGTAAATAAGCTTGAAAATAAAAGAGGCTAAGCGAATATACAGCCTACAAGGGCATACCCCAGGGAGGACAAAGCAAAACAAAAAAGAAACAAAAGGGATGTGTTGGAGTTTTATAATTTTCTATCTACTGAATGTTTGATCATTTTTACCTATGCTGGCAGGATGTGCCAGTACTTCTCATTTTCCCACCCCGGCGGGTTGTGCCGGGCACCACGCATTTTTTCTTTTTTTTACTTTTCTTTCTTTTTCATTTTGTCCTCCCTGGGGTATGCCCCTTGTAGGTTGTACATTCGATTAACCCCTTTTAATTTCACGCTAAATTACCCAAAAAAAAAAAAGAAAAGATGGCAACAATGGGGAAGGCCTACAGAAGCAGGGACCTACAAGCGGAAAAGCCTAAACTACAATACATACAATGTGTTTCTAGACCATCTCAGAGAGAGGAAGGAAAACACACAAAAGATGAAACGGTTCATTGAGTGAGATACTGAAATATTGCTATACAAAATACTTGAGCCATTGAGTACTAAAATCCCAGAATTGAGCCATTGACTACAGCTGAACATGGCCAACTGATGAGCATGGACCAATCAAAACACACGGGCTGTGAGATGGCCTTCTTGTTCAAAACAACGCACAACAGCAGCAGCGGACAGTGACCAGCAGCAGCAGATTATGCCACTGCCCAGGTTCGGTAAATATTGGGAACATCATGCCACTGCCCAGGTTCAGTAACTACGGTTCCAGCAGCAATGTGTATGTAACAGGGTCATTTGACGAATCTAGTATGAAACGGGAGGACGCCCCCTCCCCAAGGGGATCAAACTTTGCCAAGGGACAACTCCCCAAGGTTAGGTCTCATCTCCTAAAAAGCAATACAACATTATGCCCGAACATAGCAAGCTACCAAGTTCTGACAAAAAAATTGGGCAGAGTTTTGCTTGTAATTCAATGATCCCAGAAACAGTAGTACTTCAGATGATAACACTTTGAAATTAGAGGCAAAAAGGCAGCCCTTCGAGGGGGCTCTGCCTTCTCTCTAGAGAGAGAGAGAAAGCAGATTTTGGATTCCTTTCTCCTTGGCTGATTACATCATTCTCATCTTGTACAATGGCTCATCATCTATTGGAAATGGACATGCTCTACCCACACAAGAACCCTCTTTGTATCACTCTTCAAGGTCCATTCTCGCTAAGTGAAGTTGGTGTCACGGCGGCGGGAGCAATTCCCGTTTGGTTTCTTGATTTGCTGAGAGAGAAATGGGGATCTTGTTCGATAATGTCCAAGTAAGTCACAACAACGGAGATTTGGTAGTCGAATCATTTATGACTCTGGGCTTACAGAGGACTCCAAGGTCTCTGCCATTTTACACAGCACGTCACAGTGGAATTTTCCCATCACTCAGACCTGGGAATTAAATGAGATTAGGAGTACTCTTCCTGTGCTCTCCAATCCTACTCCTATGCACGATTCATGTAGATGGACCCTGGGTATTAATGGTTTATTCTTTGTCTCCTCTCTTTGGGATAAACTTAGAACTCATTTTCCTCCTATTGAGTGGAGCCATGTTGTATGGTTCCATGCTCACGTCCCCAAATGCAGTTTAATCTATTGGTTTGCCATCCAGTATAGGCTGTCCACAGAGGACAGACTTGTTTTGTTTGGTATTAAGGACTCCTCTTGCTGTAGTTTCTGCACTGAGGAGGAGGATCATGATCATCTAATTTTTAATTGTCCTTTTACTAAAGAAGTTTGGGACACTGTCTCTCTAAGGTCACACCTTACATGGCAATCTCATTCTCTCCAAAGTCTGGTCTTTCTTCTGTCCAACTACAAGGGCAAGGGACTTAAAAGCACTTTGGTTAAACTTCCTTCACAGTCACTCTCTATCACATTTGGATTGAGAGGAATTACAGGAAGTTTCAGAATGTGCAAAATCCAATCCCAACAGTGGTGAGCAAAATTTGCACAGAAATCAGATACAGGTTGATATCCCTTGCTAAGCTCCCCACAGGCCCATCTTTCTTAATTGATTCCTGGAATTTAAATGCTAACCTTACTGTGTAGATGGCATATAATAGATGGTACTTTGTGTCTCTATTTTTTGCTGGTATTACTGATTGCATTTCCAGTGGCAGGTTGGAGAAGTTTGGGATAGAAATATTGGTTCTAATGTCCCAGTTGGGAAAGTTGTGTATGCAGGTACATTATGCCCAGATGTTCTGTCTCCAAGGATGGAGGCAATCCTTGTTTTATTTTCGGTCTCCAAGGATGGAGGCAATCCTTGATTTTGTTGTTATGTCTCCAAGGATGGAGGCAATCCTTGGTTCTCATTACATATATGTTGATGTGTGTTATGTTCCATTCTAGTATGCTATTTTTTTTGGGTAAAACTAGTATGCTATTTTGCATTGTGGATTGACGCCATTAGTGGCTTGTTGCATTGAGTTGTGTGTCCCACTTATATGAGTGCTACCATGTGAGTTGTGTGCTTGAGCCACCGATTTCTTTTGAGAGTGGAGGTAATATCTAGCGGGGGCTTATTGTGAGGCTTAGTTGAGGGTGATTGGGGCCTAGCGAGAGATGGAAGTGGAAAGGTTCCGAGGGTGATGAAGTGTGAGCCATATAATTTTAGGACTACTACAACCTCCATGCTTGCTTCTGATTTCTGTGCAAATTTTGCTCACCACTGTTGGGATTGGATTTTGCACATTCTGAAACTTCCTGTAATTCCTCTCAATCCAAATGTGATAGAGAGTGACTGTGAAGGAAAGTTTAATCAAAGTGCTTCTAAGTCCTTTGCCCTTGTAGTTGGACAGAAGAAGGACCAGACTTTGGAGAGAATTAGATTGCCATGTAAGGTGTGACCTTAGAGAGACAGTGTCCCAAACTTCTTTAGTAAAAGGACAATTAAAAAATAGATGATCATGATCCTCTTCCTCAGTGCAGAAACTACAGCAAGAGGAGTCCTTAATACCAAACAAAACAAGTCTGTCCTCTGTGGACAGCCTATTCTGAATGGCAAGCCAACAGATTAAACTGCATTTGGGGATGTGAACATGGAACCATACAACATGGCTCCACTCAATAGGAGGAAAATGAGTTCTAAGATTATCCCAAAGAGAGGAGATAGAGAATAAACCATTAATACCCAGGGTCCATCTACATGAATCGTGCATAGGAGTAGGATTGGAGAGCACAGGAAGAGCACTCCTAATCTCATTTAATTCCCAGGTCTGAGTGATGGGAAAATTCCACTGTGACGTGCTGTGTAAAATGGTAGAGACCTTGGAGTCCTCTGCAAGCCCAGAATCATAAATGATTCGACTACCAAATCTCTCGACCAGTGGGCCCAATGGGTGCCAATTGTCATACCAAAGAAAGGTAGAGGTCCCATCACCAATCTTGTATTGGATAAAAGGTTGGATGAGAGGACGAAGTTGAAGCAGCTTTCTCCAAGTCCAAGTCCCAATTGGGTGATTAGTCAAGCCATGGCACCAAGCATTCAGCCTTTGATTTAGCACCTGTAACCCAGAGACAATCATTAGACAACCATGAGACATCATGAAAATCCATTACTATCAAGATTACATGAATCAATGAATGTAAAGCAGAACTGTTAGGTGCCACAATCTACAGTTAAGTAGAGTTAGCAGGAATGCTCCATGAATCCAATAGGGCTTGTGATCCATTAGGGATCTTAGGTAGGGACATCAACCTGCTCCTAATGTCCAAACAAATTCTGGCCACAACAGTTTGTGTTTTTCCTTGTTTTTATTTGTCCTCCTGGGGTATGCCCCTTGTAGGCTATACATCCGGTTAGCCTTTTTCTATTTCAAGCTTATTTACCCAAAAAAAAAATGATGCATGTTTTGAAACTTCCTAGTGTTCCTCTCAATCCAAACTTGGTATAGTGTAACAGTGAAGGAAAGTTTCGCAAGAGTACTTCGAAGCCCTATCCCTCTGAACTTGGAAATTTGAGAGACAAGGCTAGAGAGAGTTTGAGGTTGCTGCTAGGAAAGATTAGATCTAAGACACACAGTGTCCCAGACATGTTTGGTGAATGGACAATTGAAGAAAAGATGATCATGATTCTCCTCATCAGAGCAAAAGCTACAACAAGAGGAATCAATAACACCAAAGAGAACTAACCTATCACCAGTGGATATTGTATGTATGATTGAACAAGAGGACGAAGTTGCAGTAACTTTTTTTTTTTTTTTTTGGGTAAATAAGCTTGAAATAAAAAGGGGCTAACCGAATTTACAGCCTACAAGGGGCATACCCCAGGAGGACAGAATAAAAATAAAGGAAAATCTTTTCTTAGCCTTTTTTTGTGTGGATAATTCAGCTTGAAATTAAAAGGGGTTAAGCGAATATACAGCCTACAAGGGGCATACCCCCAGGGAGGACAAAACGAAAACAAAGAAAAGAAAGAAAAAATTGCGTGTTCCCCGGCACAACCCGCCGGGGTGGGAAAATACGAAATCCAGCACAACCCGCTGGGATAGGTGTAATAGAGCATAATGTAGTAAATAGAAATTTGGATATCTTGCAGTACGACTTGTGCTCCTTTGATCAGTGCTTTGACAAAATCGAGTAACAAAAGTAACAAAAGAGGATCTCGGGTAAACAGTGGGACCCCTTTTGGTGAGTTCTTAGCTATCTTGACCAATTAGATCATGCGGTATTGCTGGTACAGTTGGATTATCAACAAATTGATTTGAGCATTTCACGCTCCCATGTGATTTCACGCCCCAACAGTAAATGTGGGTCCCCATAACTGATGGAACAGCTATCAAGTTCAAACATGGGTGGGTCCCATGCTATTCATGCAGATATTTAAATTCCCGGGCACAAAGGCCCATCAATTGGGTACCGTTTGGAACCAAAAGATTTTAATGGGTGCAACCAAACAGGTTGCTGTAGTACTTTTAGACAAATAGAATGCCCACATGCAATGGAGAGAGTGGATCTCACTCTCTCCTTCTTCAACAAATTTCCAGGTATTAACCGTATAACCCTTTCACCAATACCAGAAACCCAAACACATGCATAAGAGAACTGAGAATCGACTTCACTGAGCATACCTTAGCAACCAGAAACCCATTGTGGTATTACCCCCACCGCCGTGACACCAACGACACCTAACGGGAGGAACTAAGTCGCAGAGGATGAGCCAGTTTGGTCAGTGATCCTCCGATCTCAAAAGCCTCTGTTGGATTTTGCCTTGAGGTAGCTCCATTCAAGGATACCACCCAGAGACCAGATTAGTACACTTGAGAGAGATGAGGAGCGTACCCCATCTGTTGGATTTTGCTGGTTACCCTGCTGCTGGTGATTGCTCCATTCAAGGATACCACCGTGCATACGGATGAACGTGAATATGATAGAACCGCCCTAGAATCAGGAGAATTTAGGGCGTGATTGAAATTTTTTTTTTGGGTAGATTTAGATAGGGGAGTGCATTCTCTCTCTATTTCTAGAGAGAGAAGCTCTCAACCCTTGAAAGATAGTTGGAGACCGAATTTTTCTTTTCTTAGCCTTTAACTGCCGACATAAGGGTTTTTAGTAGAAACCTTGGTTCAAGTGGGTGGGGCCAGCTATACCACACAATTATACCTTGGTTCAAATGTAACTTTTCTGTTAATGGTCCATTACTGCCGACAAAGGCTCCTCGTGGGGCCTACTATCACACATGAGATTCAATTTTTGTATACAATTTGTATTTCGATTTTGCAACTGCTTTATGCTTATTTTACCTAGCCCAGCGCTATTTTCCTACCCCGGCAGGATGTGCCGGGGAGTACGCAATTTTCCATTTCGTTTCTTTTTTTGTTTTGTCCTCCCTGGGGTATGCCCCTTGTAGGCTGTACATTCGCTTAACCCCTTTTAATTTCAAGCTGAATTATCCAAAAAAAAAAAAAAAGGAAAATAAAAGTAGAGAGCAATATAAAGATAGGAGACCTACGCCAACTGCCTACAAGTATCTAAGAGTAAGTAATCTGAATGTTTCCTAACCTTCTAAAAAGATGATTAAGAAACAAACAACAAAATGATTAAATTTGGGCAGCATTTCGGCTGTTTTTGACACAACTAGAGAATCAGCATCTGAAGCTTGTCATGTGTAGATGATAGCAGAAGAGTCCATGAAGCTTGTCATGTGCAGCACAGATGAACATCAGAGCAGAATTGAATAACACAGCAGCAGTAACAGAATGTATCACAATAGACTGGGACCAGTGGCTGGAACATGTCATAGAGACATTCAGAATTTGGGCTAACAGTAGGTGTAACAGGCTAGAGTAGGGAGGAAAGGCCCCCTCCCAGAAGGGACTAAAACATGCCATGGGACAGCCCCCCAAGGCTAGGCCAGAGATCTTAACATCGTGGATGTTAATCAGACACACAGCAGTCCAGATGATGCCAAACAACTCTAAGCAGTTAGCTCGCACATGAAGAATGTGTAGATTTGAAACCATGAGTAGTAACAAGAATAGCACTACCCGGATTAACAAGTAACATCAGCAAAATCAATAGCAAGAGCAGCAACATTGCTGCAGCAAGTCCACTGGATTTCTGGAAAATTGGGCAACGTCTCCTTTGCAAACTGGTATCCCCCGAAGTTGCAGTAACTTTCTCCAAGTCCATGAGGGACTGCTAGGAATTTTAATTTTCCAAAAACTCCTCCCTTTAAGTAAATAAGATTTCACCCATTGGCACCACATAGACTGTTCACCCCCTGATACCAGGTACCAGATATGTTTAGACATGGCCGCCTTGTTCCACACTTGGAGGGATTTAAAGCCCAACCCCCCTTCCTTTTGGGGGGAGCAGAGGTGATCCCAAGAGATCTTACACAAGTAGCAACTTCTAGGAACGCCTACACACTGAAGCTACTAGGATTCCGGCTTCCTGAAACGAGCTCTTCCACAGCGGCTAAGTTCCTCCCGTTAGGTGTCGCCATGTCACGGTGGTGGGGGTAATACCACACTTGGTCTCTGGCTGCTAAGGTGAGTCCGTGATGTAGGATCTGGTCTTGGTGGCTGGTCGGTGCTTTTCCGTTCTCTGAGGTTCAACTCTAAGGTTCAACTGGAAAATCAGTTTGAGAAGGAGAGAGTGAGATCCACTCTCTCTGTCATGCAAGTGGGCTACTGCCTCGTTAAAAGGGTGTGGTGCAGATGTTCTCATTATTCCAACCTTTCAAAATCGTCCAATTTGATTCACGTGATGGAGCACAGCTATAAAGCTGGGTCGGTAGTACATGTTAAAACCAATTACACGTGATTACCCAAGTGGTGGGCCAACAATGGCCTTTTGGCCCCATGTGTGGACCAACAGGCCTTCCGGTCAAATTTCAATTCATCCTATTGCACGTAAAAAATGGCAGTGTGCCAGACTTTGCACGGTTTTGTGAGAGTGGGGTCCATTGTCCTTGCTTTAATTTGCAATTGACTTTTGGAAAAGGGCGATAACCCACGCATGCTATTTCTTGGGCCACACACTGTGCATTGGAGAGATACATTAGAGATGTCCTTGGTCCCACCAGGGATGAAAGCAAGTGATAGGCCTAGTGCCCGAAAACCCAATTTCTGCCATAATTTTGTGGAAAATTAGCTGTGTACCCAATATTCAAACCCTCGGGTTTACATAATTAGGAATTTTGTCCATTTTCCCTAACCTAGCGGGTTGTGCTAGGACCTCCAAATTGCCCACCCCGGCGGGTTGTGCCGGGGAGTACGCATTTTTTTCTTCTTCTTTATTTTTCGTTTTTTCCTCCCTGGGGTATGCCCCTTGTAGGTTGTACATTCGCTTAACCCCTTTTAATTTCAAGCTGAATTACTAGAAAAAAAAAAAACCACTTTGAAATCTGTTGCTTTTTTTTTTGGGTAATTCAACTTGAAATTAAAAGGGGTTAAGCGAATGTACAGCCTATAAGGGGCATACCCCAGGGAGGACAAAAAGAAAATAAAATAAATAAAATAAAAAAAAGAAAAGAAAAAGCGAAAAAATATGCGTGTTCCCTGGCACAACCCGCCGGGGTGGGAAATTTTGTGGTCCTGACACAACCTGCCAGGATGGGAACAATGGGCACAAAAGCCAACTTCACTTTTCCAAAACTTACAAAATATCGCGATTAGGCAGAGCCCCCCATTTTTGCATGTAAAATTGAATATTGAGACCGTGGTCCCTACTTGTTGACCAGACCACAGCTATTACTCTATCAATTGCACACTGCCATTTGCGTGTAATGGCCCCAAAAAAGGACCTTGGCCCCACTCTTCAACTTTCCCTCCCGAAAAATGAATCTTTGAACGCAAATAAGAGAATAAAAAGTGGGGGCAGCTTCCTCAACTTTCTGAATTTGCCATCACACCTGGTGGGACCAGGTGGAGACAACTTGTGATTGATTTTTGCCGTGCAATTCAGCCAAGGGCACAGCTGGGGGGTAGTGGACCCAACTTCCCAGGACCAAACCATGCGCTCCAGCGAGACCTCATCCTTTGTTAAAACTTCTTGTGCGTGTAATCATTCAAGAGAAGGACCATGGCCCACTTTTTTCCAGATTTTTCTCGATTTTTGGAAGCTGTACCCCCATGTTCCCGTTGTAGATGCAACGTGCAACTAGAAATACGTAAAGTCAAGGCACACTGCCTTTTGTATCTACCCCGACTGGACCTAGATTGAACCGACTAGATTGCTGCAAAACTACAGCTGTACGCCTTTTATTGAACCGAAGTACCCACTGGCATAGGCGTGTAATGGATCAAGGAATGACCATGGCCCCACTTTTTCCAGCCTTTCACGGTTTGTAGGTGAATTAGGTTACCCAAAAAAAAACCCACTTGCATGGGAGAGAGTGAATCTCACTCTCTTCTTCTCCAATTACATTTACAGGTAATCTATGGAAGACAGTCATGTATGTACTAGCATTTTACCCAAGACAAGCTACAAATGAAAGCATAGGAGAAACAAGGACCACCTCATTGAGTTCACCTTGGCAGCCAGAACCGATTGTGGTCTTACCCCCACCGCCGTGACACCAACGACACCTAACGGGAGGAACTAAGCTACAGAGGAAGAACCAGCTGGAAAGTGGACCTCGTGATCTCACAATGCCTTTGTGTGAAGCTTACATTGGTGCTGGTAATTGTGGTTGTTGTGTAGTCCATCAAAACCAGACCACTTTGAAGGAAAACCCCCATGGTGAACATGGTTAGCTTCTGCTTCACGGCCTACGGAATGGAAGGGGAATCGATTCCCTTTGGTTGAGACCCTGATGGTCACCAGACCTCTACTTGTTGAGCCATGCCGAAACTGGGATTATCCACCTCACGGGCTGCTGAATAATTGGGGAAACTGAACCCCTATAGGACGACCTCCATCTGAAATTTTGGGAGGAACCCACCAGACCCCCTTTTGAAAGGGAAACCCAGTAAGTAACATGATTTTCGAGCCCCACAAGGAACTAAATGTGTGATAGGAGTGACCGAAATCTGCTCCCATGATAAAACCAAACAGAAGTTTGGTAGATTTTTGGAAAAATTGATGGGGGAAGAAGGGGAGTGCACTCTCTCTCTAGAAATCTCTCTCTAGTTTCTAGAGAGAGAGGCTCTCAACCCTCACCTAAGGGGAGAATAAGTGAATAACCACTCTGTTGCTATCGAACTGGTGCAAGAACATGATGCTTAGATCCAATGTACCTGCCTACTCATTAGACAGCCACAAATGATATCAATTGAGCGCTGTAGTTGCCTAGAATGACAACAAGATATACATGCAACATATACAGTAACCAAATAGCAGCTCTGCCTAGGATAATGGCAATCCATTCGTGTCAGTACACAACAGTGCTCTGGATGCAAACATAAAATGCACATACAGAAGATGCAAACATTATGGATATGAAGCAGCAAATTGCAACAGCCCTTGCAACCCACAAACATCAATAAATGCAGCCTTTATGCAAAAGCATATACTTAAATGTTAAACGATCTAAGCAGAATAGCAGAAGTAGATTGCAACAGCCCTTGCAACCCACATAACATCAAATGATGCAACCACACATTCCCAGAGATTAATGAGTAAGAGTTACCTTCCTTTTTTTCGGTAAACCAAGCTTGAAATTAAAAGGGGTTAAGCGAATATACGGCCTACAAGGGGCATACCCCAGGGAGGACAAAATAAAATAAAAGAAAAGAAAAGAAGTGCGTGGTCCCCGACACAACCCGCTGGGGTGGGAAAATGAGAGAACTGGCACACCCCGCCAGTATAGGTATAGATGAGCAAAAATGCATAAGCGTAGCAGATAGAAAATCACAAATCTCCGACACAACCCGCCGGAGTTGGGAAAAATATGGAGCCCTTGCACAACCCGCAAGGATAGGGATAAGTAAGGAAAAATAAGGAACCGTGAGTACTCCTTGGCACAATCCGCCCTCTACTACAGTAATAGTTTCCAAATATATCCATGGTTTCCAATCTCAACAATGGAGCACAACAATATAGAGCTCGAACTAGAGGAAATGGGCCTCCAGTATTTCGGCAAGTACTAAACACAAAGGAAGCCTCCCCCATAGATCCCTGTGTTCTGCACCACGCCTAATCAACCATTCGCCCAACATCTCTTAACCAAACTCCAACGTCATCATCCATCCAAAGTTAAGATATGCTTCAAAAGTCACAATTTATGGTAACTAATACATAGGATGACCGACTCTCATGGGACCAACAACAGTGCAACCTGAACCAAATGAAGAGCCTCTGACATTTCGGCAATCAGTACACGCAAGGGAACTGCCCTATAGAACCCGTGGGACACATGCCTAATCAGTCGCCCGCTCCCACATGCCTAATCCAGATTCCAACATCCGTTTATCCCAAACAAGTAGCACAATCCGTGTATATAGCACCGAAGTCAGACACATTTATGGTTAGCAAATACATCGGGTGACCATCTCTCAAGGGCCAACAACAAAGTAGCCCGAATCAAACGAGGAGTTTCTGATTTTCGGCACTCAGTACACACAAGGGAACTCCCCCATAGATCCTGTGGGACACATGCCTACTCTGTCGCCCACTCCCACATGCCTAATCCAGACTACAATGCCAATCAAACCCAATCAAGAAGTACAAACCGTGTATTAATCAAACCGAAATAGAACAATTGTTGATGGAAGGGCCCAAAAAATGGGCCCAATAAAACTCTGTGACCAAAACTCTTGTGGGCCACTGATGGCCCAAATCCAAAACTGATGTGAAAAGCCTGGATGGTAGGGCCCATTAAACTGTTGCAATTTTATTATAAAGCAAAGCCCATTGTATTGCTGGTCCATAATGCCCAAATAAGGTCCACAATCCTTGCTATTATGGCTCTTTTTATGGCTCACTACAGCAAGCTTGCCCCAAGTGGTCTCCAAATATAATTGAAAAATAGATCCTATTTTAGCACAAAATAGACCTTTGACTAATATTCTATGAATAAAGCACCAGCCTTCCATGCTAGTTGTATGCCCTTTCATAGACAGCTGTAGTCCACAACTTTTTCAAAACTCTAGTACGTAGGGAACCGAACCGTAGTACACAGATTCCCAGAGCCAACTCACGTTTTGCACACCGTACGGTCAAAACCATTTGCAGGCCAATGTTTGGCAGCCCATAGATGGGAGCCCGTGGGCCCCACATCCTCTTCCCCAGGTGGGAACCGACATACCCATTACAGGAATTCCAGAATCCACAACAGAGCAATTAATCAAAGAAATTAACAAGATTGCAAATCATGTTCCATGCGGACTGGTAGTAATTAAAATGAAAGCTAAGCACTCATGGTTTCCACCAGATTGTGAGTTCACACATCAGCTTCCCAAATTGATAATTTGGTTATAAAGGAATTCCAGTAAACCACCATATAGACTGATGATTAACACGAGTTATGGTTTGAATCATCCAGAAATCCTCCGAAAGAGTACTTACCACGTCATTTTTCCTGGGATTTGTCGTGAATACTCAGATCCCCTTTGTTAGGGTGCTATCAAAGTGTTAGGCGAAACCCATTTTAATCAGATCCCTTTGTTGGGTTGCCAGAGACCGCAAAGTTCCCAGCAACCACCTCGACAGAGTTGAGCATGGTGAACCTCCAAGACCCAGTCATCTGAACCGGCCCTAGGAGAAGGTGTATTCAGATCCCCTTTTGAAGACAGTGGAAATTGCGCCCAGAGTGAAGCACCGAGCCCCACGGTAGAGCCTTGATAACTCATTGAGACCCATTTGGACAGATCGAAGTTGAGTAATACGGAAATACTTTCCAGATCCCCTTATCCAAGACTTCATGGAAGTTGTGCCCTTCTTCTCTTCGTGGTTCTTGAGAGACCGTAGGAAAATCTCGAAGAGTAGATTATTGATTTTGAATCCCGATCAGAGCACAAAATTACCTCTGGATCAGATTTGTGGGTAGAAGATTGCAAGGGAGTGCATTCTCTCTCTAGGTTTAGAGAGAGAAGCTCTCAACCTTTCCCTCGTTTGGCATGTCGTATCTGTAAAATGCATTAAGTTACCTTCCTTTCTAGTTCAAGGATGCAGAAACCCCTTGCCTTTCTAGTTGAATTAGGAACCTGCAGCCACAACTTTCCCAATTGGGACATTAGTAATATAGTTCATAGAATCTCACCCCAATTTTGCCAACAACCTGCAATTGCAATTTGTAACTTGTGGGATCACAATATTGGGTTGAGAGCTTCTCTCTCTAGAATATAGAGAGAGAATGCACTCCCCTTCTTCCCTATCATATTTTTTACAAAACCCACCAAACAATCCGTTTGGTTTTTATCCTATGAGCGGATCTCGGGTTCTTCCCATCTGGCTCGTTCATAACTACAAACAGCAAAAGGGATCTGAGTGATTTCAGTGTTTCTCTTCTGGAAATCTGGTACCTGTTTCGACACTCACATTTGTGTGGTGTTTGTCATTTCATGGGTTCTGCCCTACATCAAAATCATTGCTGGAGTGTTGCTCTGCAGCCATTGTTTGCAAAACCAGATTCAACAAGTTCATTTTTCGCTTTCTGTGTATGGATTGGCTAGCGGCTTGGTTCACGCATGATATGGTGGTACTATTCCGGTTTCAGCAAATGGGATCTAGAAAATGGATCTCATCTTCTTAGGCTACTGCAACAAATCCAATGAAAAGATTCACGCATACGCATCACAGGTTTGAAGTCTAGCTTCTTGCATTGCTTGTTTTTCCTTTGAGTAACAGTTCTCTTTCGCTATGTGTCGCTGGTGTCACGGTGGAAGGGGTAATACCGTGTATGGATTCTGGCTCTACATAGGAATGTATAAGGCTGTCTTGGAGTTCGACATCATCTCTGTTAAGGCGGTAGTGAGAATCTGTTCAATGGAGTTCCTTGAATACCAAATTGGGGCTGATTTTGGATTTTCTTAAATCAATTTCGTTCTGAAAAATGAGTGAACTCACTGACTGTGTTGAAGATTGGGGAAGAAGAGAGTGGGTAACACTCTCTACTTTGAGATTGGGCAAACCGTACACAGCCCAAAAACTGGTGTAGTCTACTCGGTAGAAAAGTCTGTCGGTGGAACCTTTCAAAATTAGCATGCTCAACAGCTGTAAATTGCTTTACACATTATTTCCTCCCTTGGTCCCACCTGGGGCGATGGAATCTAGAAGTGGGAAGTGAAGAATGCTTTCTTGGTTTAATATTTTATCAAGTCCAATTGGTGCAGCAGGCAATGGGCCCCATGCATATGTTTGTAATAATGCACTCAAGTTACATTTTGGGAATTCTGCAAGTGGTGTTGCTCGGTGGGTAATTTAATGGTCCAATTAAGGACAGCTGTTGGTCCATGTAACCAACCGTGTAGTTTTTGGTCAATTCGAGAAACTCAACAGGTTCAATGGGACCCACGCATATGACACTCACATCAAAACCCAAGCGGTGCCCTTTGTGCCGAAATTCAACAATTGGCCTTTGTGCCCATTTCTTCATTTTATTCCTATCTTAGCGGGTTGTGCTAGGACCACCAAATTGCCCACCCCGGCGGGTTGTGCCGGGGAGTACGCATTTTTTTCTTTCTTTCTTTTCTTTATTTTCGTTTTGTCCTCCCTGGGGTATGTCCCTTGTAGGCTGTACATTCGCTTAACCCCTTTTAATTTCAAGCTGAATTACCCAAAAAAAAAAAAAAACTTGTGGGATCACCCTGTATATAATAACCAGATTAGTAGCATTGAAGACCAAGTCAACAAGTGAAGTATACGGTTATGATTCAAGTAGGAGGAACAAGGATGTTCCACGCTTCCATCAATGCTAAAGGTCCAAGTGGGATTTTATGTAGGGACATCAGTCTGTATCTAATATCAGTGCTAATCTTAACCACTATGGAGGACATGCTATGCTGCACACTCTGAAACTTCCTAAGGTTCCTCTCAATCCAAATATGATAGAGAGAGACAGTGAAAGTCAGCTTTGCCAGGGTGCACTTCAGACCTTTACCTCTAAAAGCAGAGATAAGTGTGACCAACTTGGAAAGATTCTGAGCCTGCCATGTGAGCTGGGATTTAAGGCACATAGCATCCCATATCTGCTTGGTGAAGGGGCAATTGAAAAATAGATGATCATGGGATTCCTCTGCAGGACAGAAGGAACAACAAGAGGTGTTTTTCATGCCAAAGAGAACAAGTCTATCCTCAGTGGATAACCTGTTATGTATGGCAAGCTAGGATATCAAGCTACATCTAGGGATATGAGAAGGGAACCACACAATATGATTCCAATCAACAATGGGAAATATGGTCCTCAGATGTTCCCACAGAGAGGATATAGAGAATAAACCATCATTGGTAAGAGTCCAGCTGCAGGAATCCACATTAGGAAGCCTATGGGAATTACGAGCAGGGAGATGAGCTCTAATCTCATTCATCTCCCAAGTTTGAGTAATAGGAAAGGACCATTGATTTGCTGTATTCAGAATAGCAGAGACAGGGGCATCATATGTCAACCCAGAATCATAAACCACACGGTTACCAAAATGCTCAACAAGAGGGCCAAAGTGATGCCAATTGTCATACCACAGGGAAATATTGGAGCCATTTCCAACTTGATATTTGATGAATGGTTGGATGAGAGGGCGAAGTTGGAGCAATTTCCTCCAAGTCCAAGAAGGGCTGGATGGGATTTTGACCTTCCAAAAACTTTTCTCTGTGAGTAAATAGGACTTCACCCATTGGCACCACATGGATTGTTCCCCACCAGAGATAAGGAACCATATGTGCTTGGCCATGGCAGCCTTGTTCCAAACTTGGAGGGATTTAAACCCCAAAGCTCCTTCTTTCTTAGGGGAACAAAGGTGCTCCCATGACACTTTGGCACCAGTGTGTTTAAGATCAGACCCAGTCCAGAAGAAGGATCTAAGAATCCCTTCAATTTCCTTAATCACTTTTTTGGGAAGTATAAAGATTGAAGACCAATAAGTCTGCATGGAGAATAGGACAGACTTAACCAACTGGATTCTCCCAGCATAGGAGAGGTACTTAATGACACTCTTAAACAAAAGGAGGCCAAAAAGTTTATTACTAATAATAAATTGTCTTTTTTTTTTTTGGATAATTTAGCGTTAAATTAAAAGGGGTTAAGCGAATGTACAGCCTACAAGGGGCATACCCCAGGGAGGACAGAACAAAATAAAGAAAATAAAATAAAAATTGTGTACTCCCCGACACAACCCGTCGGGGTGGGAAATATGAAATCCAGCACAACCCACTGGGATGGGTAAATAAGCATAAAGCAGTACAAAAAAACTATTAAAATGTGGCATATCCGTCTTATGAATGGATACAAAATTTGTGGTCTAATTGATTGTGGTCCCACTTTGCAATTTACGTGCAATAAAATAAGCCCAAGGCTCATTGTTTGCAATTTGAATTCCATGTTCCCTTTGTAGATGCCTTTACGTGCAACTAGGAATTTGGACCTTGAGTTGAATTTGAAAGATGGACCAACTTGATTGCTGCAAAACTACAGCTGTCACAACTAGTTTGAACCAAAGTGCCCACTTGCAGTGGGTTTCAAAAGGACAAAAGGCGTGTAAGGATTTTCCAGCCTTTCCTTTCACAGTGCAGAAATTATCAAAGCACTTTTTTTTCTTTTTTTTTTGGTACAACGGAAGATATTATCAAAGAACTTGTACCAGCCCTTGTGCGTGATAAATTGACGTGGGCCCCAAGAGCTCACTATGCGTGTATTTACAGTCTGCACAAAGGACAGAACGTGGTAAAAATTACCCCTCGGATAAGAGGATTTTGAATTGGGGGTTACATCTAACAAAGGACACAACTGTTCCCAAGTTGGACTTTTGAGAGATTCAACCGAATAGGCTGGCGGACGGGATAGCTACCCCTGTACCTACTTTTTGTACCGGATTGATTACCCACATGCAAGGGGGAGAGTGAATCTCACTCTCCTGTCCCCCAAATGGTATCCAGTTGAACACAGATAATACCAAATATATGAAATCAACATGAAATCAATTCACGTCTTACCCCTTCTTCTTTTTTGTTTGGGTAAATAAGCTTGAAATAGAAAAAAGACTAACCGAATTTACAGCCTACAAAGGGGCATACCCCAGGAGGAAAGAAAAGAAAAAGAAAAAAAAACAAAGAAAAATGGGAAGTCTTAAGCCAAATGGCTACAAAGAACTAAGCGCAAATTAACAAATGTTTCCTAACCATCTGTGACAGAAGGACAAGAAACACTTGACACTTGACAAGATACTACTTTAACACATCGAACTTGAACACTTTGATACAAGTATCACAAAATGGGTAGCTTCTTTCGATGGGCAGCTTGGATTTGCTGCTGTTGTTGTGTACACTCCGGCTTGGCCGATGGAAGACCTGCTAGCTCAAAGGAGGCCAAGTAGGGCCTGCTAGAGGACAACCCCCCTAGCTAGGTGTCACCCGATATAGTGGGAGCAACAAAACTATGAGAGATGGGCACTTTACAAGCTAATGATAAAGGACAAACATCCAGTGACAGCCCCCTTTGGATCTTGCAGCAATGGGGCATGAGCAGTAGTACCAACTACTAACAGGTTCAGCTAGCCAAATGCAATCTGATACAATCGGGCAGTAGCAGCAGCAGTAAAATGGGATGCTACATAGGAAATTCACACCTAACAACGAAAGGTATGCAGCAGCAGCAAAGGACATCTTGGGAACAAAGGCTATCAATAATCCTGCAAACTGTCCAGAATATAGCAGCCTCCCAAGCAATAACACTAGGAAAATCACAGCAAGATGGTGAAACAAGTAGTGTAACAACAGCATCATGAGAATGCGAGCTGGGAGTGAGAATGCAAGCTGCAACATGAGAATGCAGCAGTACAATGCAGCAGCAGATCTGCACTTCCAGCAGCAAAATGGAGATGATTCCTAAGAACGAGGAGCACCATATGTAGAGGGAGGACGCCCCCTCCCGAAGGGGATCAAACGAGCCAAGGACATCCCCTCAAGGCTGGGCATTAAATGTGAGCAATCACACATAAAATCTCTAAGAAGTAAGTAGCCTTAACTCAGTTACCGCAGTACGGCACATACAAATTAAGCATGGCTATAGTGATAGATCTGGAATTACGAAATGCTCAATTGGAACTCGCACAATTGGAACATGCAGGAGCACTAACAGTTCAGACACAATGCAGCTAACACTAACAAATCAGACACGATGCAGCAAGCAATAGTGATGCAGCAAGCACTAGCAGATTAGCACTGCCGGACTTGCTCACTGCAGGACTTGCTCACTGCAGGACTTGCTCACTGCAGGACTTGCTCACTGCAGCACATGGAATTTGAGTATGAACCACACATGCAGTTCGGACATGTATGTTGAGTATGAACCACACAATCAGACCAAATATAAATGGTATGTATCCAAGTGAAAGGTCAACTCAGCCCAATCAGTGAAAGTCCATAAATAGTGCGCTATACATACATCACATACTCAATGTAACGTGCAAGTGAAATAGCACTCCACTCAAGCAAGCACCTAACAATTATCAACGGCCAGAGCCACTGCCCAGAAGATGGCAGAACAGCTTGAACTATAGCTATCATCAGTACACAAAACAGAAAGCAACTATCAAGAACCTGCTAAAGCACAATAGCACAACAGGATACAAGGGATGGGCAAGCAGCCAGCTCATGCACGACTCAAAGTATTAAATGTAGAAGAGGAAAGAGAAGACGTCTGTCCAAATCTCAGGATATAGTCCTCACCACCCACTCCCTCAATATCTGACCTCCCACTCTCTTTTCACACATTCCTGAGAAATGGGGAACCTCACAATCACTCCTCTCAACAATAATGTAAGAGGATCTAGTCTCACAGGGTAACCCACATTTGGTAGATCGCTCACACACAGAAATGAGGAAGGATCAAGGTAGGTCCACTGAGCAATGTAGAGTATAAAACACCAAACCTTCTTATGTAGAAGTAATACAAGATCATCCTTGAGACATAGATAGAACATCCCTCCAATGGACCCTGCAAAACTGACTAATCCCAAATGGGAGATAAGAGTTTCAAAGTTAGTCTCCAAGCTGCAGAGACAAGGTTAACAAGATTTAAGAGGGTTTGAGGCTGCCACTTGAGCTGAGATTTAAGGGATACGGCATCCCACACTTGTTTAGTAAATGGGTAGTTAAAAAACAAGTGATCATTAGATTCCTCAGCAGGGCAAAAGCAACAACAGGAAGTGCTCTTAATGCCAAAAAGAACAAGCCTATCCTCAGTGGATAATCTGTTCTGAATTGCAATCCAGCTGATCAGACTACATTTGGGGATATGTGAGGGAAACCACACACTGTGGCTCCAACCAATAGTGGGAAGTTTGGGTCTTAGCTGTTCCCACAACGAGGAGATGGAGAATATGCCCTCCTTAGTAAGAGTCCACTTGTGGGAGTCAGCAGGAGGGGGGATGGAGTTGTTGAGAGTAGGAAGATGAGACCTAATCTCATTCAGCTCCCAAGTTTGTGTAATGGGGAAAGACCACTGATTAGTGGAACTTAAGATAGAGGATACTATGGCATTATCAGGAAGCCCAGTATCATAGATCACTCGATTACCAAAATGCTCAACAAGAGGACCAGAGGGGTGCCAATTGTCAAACCATAATGAAATTGTGGATCCATCACCAACTTGGGATTTAATAAAGGGTTGAACGAGAGAACGAAGTTGAAGCAGCTTCCTCCAAGTCCAAGAAGGACTGCAAGGAATTTTAACCTGCCAAAAACTTTTCCCTTTAAGTAAGTAGGATTTTACCCATTGGCACCACATGGATTGCTCACCTCCCGAGACAAGGAACCAAATGTGTTTGGCCATGGCAGCCTTGTTCCATATTTGAAGAGATTTGAAACCTAAACCTCCCTCCTGCTTAGGAGAGCACAGCTGATCCCAAGAGATTTTAGCACCGGTGTGCTTAAGGTCAGGACCAGTCCAGAAAAATGACCTAAGGATACCATCGATAACCTTCACCACCTTCTTGGGAAGGATAAAGATGGACGACCAGTAAGTTTGCATGGAGAAGAGGACAGATTTCACTAACTGGATCCTCCCAGCATACGAGAGGTATTTATTAGCCCAAGATTTAGTACGATTTGTGATTCTATCAATGAGGGCCTGGCAATCAGAATACTTGAGCTTGGTGGAAATAAGAGGAACTCCCAGGTATCTCACAGGAAGAAACCCTTCATTTTTTTTTGGGTAAATTTAGCTTGAAATAAAAAGGGGAGACAAAAGAATGTACAGCCTACAAGGGGCATACCCCAGGAGGACAGAAAAGAAAAAGGAAATGAAAATTACGCCGAAGGGCTACAATGCTAAGAAACTAACCTATGATTCCTAATCTTCTACAGAAGAAGAAGATGAATCACATGACAAAATACAAATGAACGACTAAAATACAACAGCTGAAATCTGGAAACTTGGAACTTGGACTCCATATGAACATGGAACTTGGACTTGAATCTGATAACTTGGAACTTGATCTTCACATGAACCTGAAACTTGGACTTGAGACTTAGAAGACAATCACATCACTGAAAGTTTGATAGCACTTGATCTGAAGTTTGATAAGCCAGATGAGTAGTGAATCATTCCACTGAACCATGGGTAGCAGCAAGTATAACAATACATGAAGAACACTACGATGCTGCTGCTGCAGTGACACATGCAGCTGCAACATAGAGTCTGACTGGGATGGCTTTGGAGTCTGAAAAATTGGAAGAGGACATCCCCCTCATCCTAGGAAAACCCACACAGTGTGAAATGGGAGCTGGAAGAGGACAGCCCCCTCTTCCTAGGCTACCTAAGCAACAACGTGGATGCTGATCAGACACACAGCAGTCCAGATGATGCCAATTAACTCTATAGAACCGCAGCAGCAGCAGCAGTAGTGCTGCCACAGTAGAAAACTGCCAGTAGCCGTAACAATCTGAACCAAACTGAAAGTCAATGGGACAAGCACCCATACAGTAGCATGCAGCAGATCTAACAGTAGCAAGTCTAACAGTAGCAAATAGTGACAGCAGATTGCAACAGCCCTTGCAATCCACCCAATATCAACATATTACAAAGTAGCATGCAATTTAACTGTTGCAACAACCCTTGCAACAGCAATGATCAACAATAGAATATCAAAATGCAATAGTAGCAGTAGATTGCAACAGCCCTTGCAACCCACTTAACATCAACAGTATACAATAGTAGCAAGCAGTTTAAAATGAACCTGGGTCACCCTTTCTAGTATTCCAAGGATGCAGATACCCCTTGCATTCACACCTTGATCCTTGAAGCTCACTGAACCTGGTTGGTCCATCTTGGACCTTGATCCTTGAAGCCCTCTGAACCTGAGCCATATTCCTTAGCTCAATTGGAGGCTCAACAAACCAACACCCTGAACCTTGAAGTTTCCTGAACCTGGGCCTGCAAATTGCCATAATAACCATAGCAGTAACAGTAACAGTAACAAGATCTTGTCATACTCTCTGTGCACTAGGTGTACCACATACAGATATGCCCCATTTAGCAAGTAGTGATGAAGACTGAGGCCCATGAGGAAGACTATTCAGGGACATCAGTCTATATCTAACCATTGAGTATATTTTACTTACTATAATGGGGTTTGGACATGCTTTGCTTTGGAATTTGCGAAAATTTCTCTCAATCCAAACTTGATAGATTGTGGTGGTAAAAGCCAGTTTGAGAATAAGAGACTTAAGAGATTTGCCTTTGATTTTTGATATTTGAATGATCCAATTTACCCAAGACCTTGGGGGCCAATTAATGTTTAGTAGAGAGAGGACTTTACACCACACTTGTGATGTAAAAGGGCAATTAAAGAAGAGGTGGTCATGACTCTCAACACCAGGGCAAAAAGAGCAACATGACACAACTTTAGTGCCAAATAACACTAATCTGTCTTCAGTGTAGAGTCTTTGCTGAATGGCAATCCAAGTGATGAAACTGCATTTGGGGATGTGGCCAGGGAACCAAATGCTTTTAACCTAACCAACCTTAGGGTAGGGTGTTCTAAGATGATTCCACATTGAAGATATGGAAAATTTCCCATTGGTATTGAGGGACCAAGCAGTATGGTCATCCAGGTCCTTATTGGGATTAGGCAAAGAGAGCAAACTGGATCTAATCTCATTGAGATCAAAAGTTTGAGTAACAGGGAAAGCCCAAGAATTGTCTCTAATGATAGCTGATACAGTAGCTTCCTTAGATAATCCAGAGTCATAGATAACTCTAGGCCCATATCTTTGGGCAAGGGGGCCCAATCTCAGCCAATTGTCATACCACAAGTGGGTACTTTTACCATTGCCAATTGACACCTTAATGTGTGGTTGAACAATAGACCTCAGATTAAGCATTTTCCTCCAAATCCATGAAGAATTCCTAGGGACCTTAACTTCCCAAAAGCTTTTATCCCTAAGTAAGTATGACTTTACCCATTGACACCACATTGATTGCTCACCCCCAGAAATGAGAAACCAAATGTGCTTTGAAATTGCTGCCTTGTTCCAGACTTGAATTGCTTTTAAACCAAGACCCCCCTCCTGCTTGGGGGAACATAAGTGCTCCTAGGAAACTTTAGCACCAGACTTTTTAAGATCTGGGCCAGACCAAAGGAATGATCTAAGAATAGATACAACTTCCTTAGTAACTTTCTTAGGGAGAATAAAAAGGGATGACCAGTATGTTTGCATGAAAAATAGAACATTTTTAATCAATATTCATTAAAGTGCAAAGCATCAAGAATATTCTCTCTGGCGATTCCTGCGATTCCTGCGATTTCTAGACGACTGAAACCCTTGATGGGAGACGGCTTGATCACTATGGCAGATGGGCTAGGATTAAAGGCCATCGACTCTAATGAGGTTCGAAGAAAGCACAGAACTCTGCAATCCAGTCTTGGTTCTACACAATCTACTCAATCGGAGGTCTCCATGGCCACTCCTCAAACGTACTCGGAATTGTGTCCTGAGGTAAGGGATACTCCATCTGAAGCTACCACTCTCCATTATACACCTAAACCCAGATTCGTTCAATCCAATGTTTACCCTAAACGAACGAAACCTAGTTCGTCTCTCCAACCGAGTCACTCCATCGATTCTGATACAGTCCATCTTTCTAATCCTACCCACCCCACAGCACCCCATCTTGTTTGCGATACCCCTAACCCTAACCAGAAAGGGGATCCTCCACAGCTTTTCACTCCTGAACTAACTCCCACTATAAACCCTAGTCGTGGGCTTCAAGAGGCAACAGATAGTGTCATCAGTAAGGACCGGGTGTCTTCATTGATTCAATCACTTGAAGATAAGATGAAGAAAACTGGAATCAGTGTTCAACTTACTGAGCTGAAGAATCAGTTACATGATGTACAAGATATGCAAGCTGACTCAAATGAACCAGTAGAGTTTGATGTCAGAGGGGATTTGGTGGATCTTAATGTCCCTCCTCCAGAACCTGTTCATCTCACATCCCATCCTCCCAAGCCTAAGGTTAAGGATTGGGGATCCCTATTCAAAGCACAAGGACCTAGCAAAGGTATGAAGCTGACTCATTACCTTGAACTCAGACAAGGTACAGAAGCCTCTGTTAAACTAAAAGAACACCAAATAGATGACAAAAAATGGGGTCACTGCCTCATCGGATACTTTTTAGATGGGAAAATGGCTTTCCCTCTCCTAAGTGCAACAGCTAGGAGAGTCTGGAAAGATTATGGTAACTTCAAAATCAAACAAGTTGGCCCCTGCTATTTCTTTGAGTTCCAGGATGAGGAGTCTAAAAACAAAGTCATGGAGGGAGGTCCATACTTTTTCTCCAGACGGTATTTGGTACTCAAAGAGTGGGAAAGACTGTTGACCCCCTCCGCTGCCCCACCTCCCACAATTCCTGCATGGGTTAAAATACATAAACTCCCTCTGGAATTCTGGACAGAGGAAGGCCTGAGTTGTATTACAAGCACCATAGGAAAACCCCTTCATGTTGATTTGGCCACTGCCAAACAACAAAGGTTTGATTTTGCCCGAATCTGCATAGAAGTTGATGCAGATGATGAACTTCCTTCTAGCATACATATTGAAACTGAGCTGGGCTCAGTAGATGTGCTAGTGGAGTATCAATGGCTCCCTCAGAGGTGCTTAAAGTGTAAGGTGTTTGGGCATTCATGCGCTGGCAAAACTCCAACCACAGAACCTATTACCACACCAACTACTTTCAAACCTGTTCCTGCTACTAATGAGACTACTCCCAGTGGTATCAGTCCATTGGAAAAGTCTCACTCAGGAGGGAATTCAAGTTCCACAACCAAGATAGAAGAGAGGAGTGCAATTACCTTGGGACAGGGGCCAGAAGCACCCATTTCAGGACCTGACTCTACAGATTCAGAAGCTCCTGGAGTCGTGGATAATGGCAAGGGCATCTTGGACAACAAGCCTCCTGATCCACCTGATGACAAACAAGGTTGGACTTCCAGCAGCAAGAAAAAGAGTAAAAAGAAGCACAATCAGGGGTACAATCAGCAAGGGAGTAAGCACTCCCCTCTCCAAAAGAGGTAATCTGGCTCTTATTTTTTTTGTTGGGCAGTATGCTATATTGGGTTACCTTCTGCCATCATTTTATGTCTAGAACACCTCTGCACTTTGGTTTTTGGAACATGAGAGGTCTAAATGACCCTATCAAACAAAAAGAGGTTGGTTCTTTTGTTAGGAAAAATAAATTATCACTTTTTGGTCTTATTGAGCACAAAATAAAAGAAGGCAACTGTCATAGGATCATTAATTCCATGTTTCCATCATGGTCCTATGTGCATAATTGTGTTAATGCTCCAAGTGGTAGACTTTGTGTTGTATGGGACCCAGCTGTCCTTAATTTGAGTGTTTTGTCTCAATCAAGTCAGGCTATACACTGTCTTGTCCTTACATTAACTGGGGACCTCAAATTTTTGGCCACTTTTGTTTATGGCTCTAATCTCCTTGTGGAGAGAAGAGAGCTTTGGCATGATATGACTTGTTGGAAAGCTTCAGACCCCTGGATCATTTTAGGGGATTTTAATGCCTTAAGATTTCAGCATGAAAAGGTGGGTGGTGACCAACATTGGCCTCCCCATATGGAGGAATTCAACCAATGCATTGGTACTAGTGATTTAGAGGATCTTAGGTATACAGGTTGTCAGTTTACCTGGGCTAACAAACAGGCCACTTCTCAGTATGTTGCCACCAAAATTGATAGAGTTTTGGTCAATGAGCATTGGATCAAGTCTTTTCCTTGTTCCAATGCCCATTTTCCTACCCCTGGCATTTATGATCACTCTCCGGCCATAGTATTTGTAAACCCTGATGGTAGGAAAGTACATAGACCATTTAGGTTTTTCAACTTCCTGGCTGATCACCCTGACTTCCTATCTCTTGTCCAGATTGTTTGGAGAAGGGTGATCATAGGTAACCCTATGTTCGTTGTCTGCGAGAAGCTCAGGCTTCTCCAAAGTGAATTTAAGAAACTTAATACAAAGGAATACAGTGATATCTCCCAAAGAACAAGTTTGGTCAGGCAAGAGCTTGACATAATTCAAAGTGACCTTGGTCTTGATCCTACAAATCCAGTTAAGCAAGTACTGGAAAGAAACCTGTATAAACGATATCTTGCGTTAGCCAGAGCGGAGGAGAGTTTTGCTAAGCAGAAATCCAGAATACAATGGCTTAAACTGGGAGACCAATGTACTTCCTATTTTTTCAAGTCCATTTCCCAAAATAGGAATAGGAACAAAATTACAAGCCTAGCTCTTCCTGATGGCTCTCTCACTCATGATCCTGTGGAAATTAAGACTTCCTTTGTTAATTACTACAATTCTTTGTTGGGTACTGCCTATCCTTCTGGATACTCTGGATCCTTAAAGGTCAATCAACTGATTAGTACCAGACTCTTAGACACTCAGAGAGCTACTATGGTTTCTGAAATCTCTAACCTGGAGATCAAAGAAACTTTTATGTCTCTCAATCCTAATAAAGCCCCAGGCCCTGATGGGTATAATGCAGGTTTCTTTCAGAAATCCTGGAGTGTGGTTGGTAATGAGGTCACATCTGCTGTGAGGAATTTTTTCAGATCGGGAAAGCTCCTCTCAAAAGCCAACTCAACTAGTATTGCTCTAGTCCCTAAAGTGCCTAATCCTACCAAGGTTGGGGATTTTAGACCCATTTCATGTTGCAACACCATCTACAAGTGTATTGCTAAGATCCTTGCCAAGAGGATCCAAGCTGCCCTTCCTCATCTCATTGACCCTGTCCAATCAGGGTTTGTGAAAGGGAGAAGGATTGCAGATAATATCTTCCTTACCCAAGAGCTAATGAGGGACTACCATAAGAACTCCTCTTCTCCTAGGTGTGCTTTAAAAGTTGATATCATGAAAGCCTATGACAATGTCAATTGGGACTTTCTTTGGGACATACTTACCTCCATGAACTTTCATCCCCAAATGATCAATTGGATCAAGGCTTGTGTTTCCACTGCCAATTATTCCCTAAGCATAAATGGGGAAGCCACTGGCTCTATCATGGGTAAGAAAGGGTTGAGGCAAGGTGATCCTTTGTCCTCGTACCTCTTTGTGATAGTCATGGAAGTTCTCACCCAACTTCTCAAAGAGAAATCCCAAAGTCCCAACTTCCACTTTCACTGGAGGTGTGATAAGACTAAATTAATCAACTTATGTTTTGCCGATGATCTCATGATCTTTTGCAAAGGGGAGCTAAGCTCCATTCAATGTATACAAGAGGCTCTTTCAGAATTTGAGGCCTTGTCTGGCCTTTCACCTAGTCCTGGTAAGAGTAGCATCTTCTTCTCTGGAGTATCCTCCTCGGCTAAACAATCAATAATGGATGCCTTACATTTCCAGGAGGGTTCTCTCCCTGTGAGATATCTTGGAGTCCCTCTAATTTCCACCAAACTCAAATACTTGGATTGTAAGCCCCTCATTGATAGGATTACAAATCATACCAAATCTTGGGCCAACAAGTATCTTTCGTATGCTGGCAGAATACAGTTGGTTAAGTCTGTTTTATTCTCTATGCAGACGTATTGGTCCTCAATCTTTATACTTCCCAAAAGAGTGGTAAAGGAAATTGAGGGAATTTTGAGATCCTTTTTTTGGACTGGGTCTGATCTTAAACATACAAGTGCCAAGGTGTCCTGGGAACACCTTTGTACTCCTAAGAAAGAGGGCGGCCTTGGATTTAAATCCCTCCAAGTTTGGAACAAGGCTGCCATGGCTAAACATATATGGTTCCTTGTGTGTGGAGGGGAGCAGTCAATGTGGTGTCAATGGGTGAAATCCTACTTGCTCAAAGGTAGAAGTTTTTGGAAAGTAAAAATTTCCTCCAGCCCCTCTTGGACATGGAGGAAATTGCTTCAACTTCGTCCAATCATTCAACCATTCATCCAATATCAAGTGGGGGATGGATCCAATATATCCTTATGGTATGACAATTGGCATCACTTTGGCCCTCTGGTTAAACATTTTGGTAATCGTGTGGTCTATGACTCTGGTCTGTCAGATGACGCCCATGTCTCAGTTATCCTGAGTAGTACTCACCAATGGTCTTTTCCCATCACCCAAACCTGGGAGCTGAATGAGATTAGAACTCATCTTCCTGTTCTTAACTCTCATCAGCCCCCTCATGGTGATGCATGTAAATGGACTATATCCAAGGATGGTTTGTTTTCCATTTCTTCTCTGTGGGAACAACTTAGGACCAAATTTCCCATTATTGATTGGAACCACACTGTGTGGTTTCCATCACATATTCCTAAATGCAGTTTGATAACTTGGATTGCCATTCAAAACAGGCTCTCCACTGAGGATAGGCTGGTGCTCTTTGGCATTAAGGACACATCTTGTTGTAGTTTCTGCCCTGCGGAAGAATCTCATGATCATCTCTTTTTTAACTGTCCCTTCACCAAGCAAGTTTGGGATGCTGTGTGTCTTAAGTCTCAGCTCTCAGGGCAGGCACATGATATGTCCAGTCTTGTCACTTGTATCTCTGCATTTAGGGGTAGAGGTCTCAAGAGCACCTTGGCTAGGCTTTCATTTACTGTTTCTCTCTACCACATTTGGATAGAGAGAAATCTCAGGAAATTCCAAGGTCTGCACAATAGTATCTCCTCTGTTGTGATTAAAATCAGCACTGAAATTAGATACAAGCTGTTGTCCCTTGGCAAAGTTCCACTTGGTCCATTATCCCTTTTGGAAGCATGGAATCTACCAGTGCATACTGCTTGACTTTTAACCTTTGATCATTATGGATTATTGTATTGATGACTTGTGTATTGTGTATGCTGTAGCACTAATCACTTGGTGTTCTTAGACAGGTCCCAATCAAGCAACAATTTGTCAGCATGGTCCCCCTAACAGCCAATTGGGTAGTGTGATTGCAGGTTAATTGTCCCCAGGATGCATTAGATATATTGCTATTACTCCTAATTACTTAGGTAATTATCTGTACTCTATGATGCACTGATCTGCTTTGTGGTTCTGTTCGATTCTGCCTTAGCCCTATTCTGCAGCAGTAGAAGGGATTTGTTATGTGTGGTAGTGATCTACTCATATGAGTGTTCCCCAGTGAGGTGAGAATTTGAGCCTCATCTCCTTTTTCAGAGTGAAAACTTATGTTGGTGATGTGTGAGTTGAGGTTGTATGGCTGGTTCCCTTTGGACCCATTGAGAGCACAAAAAAGTAGAGGGGGAGAGTGAGGTTTTGAGGGTGTATGGTGTGCGAGGCCTTATCCAATGGGTCCTTTCCTCTTCCTTTCCTCCTCCTCTGTCCAAATCTATTCCTGCACTTGTGGTGGTAATCAATTCTGTACTTGGTTGCTGCTGCACTTCCTGTTACTGCTGCTGGTAATTCTGTACTTGTAGTGGTAATCCATTTTCCTATTATTGCTGCTGTACTACTGAATGGATATGTTTCACTGTACTGCTGCTGCTGTGTTATAACAAGTGTTGTTGCATTACAAGTGCAGCAGCAGCAGCATCAAGTGCTGCTGCATCTGTACTCTGGATTATTCTGTTGACTGTACTACAGCAGCAGCATTAGCATGTTATGCTGCCATTTATCACTTCTATTACACATTGGTATGCTGCACTATTTGAATATGCAGTGTACTCCCCATGTACTAACTCCACATTTGGAGCTCACATCTCAGGTTCGGACCTAGCCTTGGGGGGTTGTCCCATGGCTATGCCTTGTTTATACTCTTGGGAGGGGGTTGTCCTCCCAAGCATCACAATTCATATTGGATCCAAGTCCCATCCCACAAGCTGCACCCCAACTCAAGTTTCTGCTGATGTGTCCAGTTCCATGGAGGGGTCAATTATCATGGGCATTCTACTCACTCATTTTGCTATCCACTGCTGTCCACTGTGGTCTGATTTGCTGCAGCAGTGAGCAGTGTTGCTTTATCAACTGGATTGCTGTTCTGCCTCCACACGGTTATTATGTTGTTTGTTTTATGTACTTCCCACGTTTCCATGCATATTGATATCATGTGGGTTGCAAGGGTTGTTGCAATCTATTGTTTATATTTATATATTCAGTACAAGAGCTATTGTACTGAATGCTCACACGTGTTGTTTACTCTTGATATTATTCGGGTTGCAAGGGCTGTTGCAATCCGCTACTACTGTTGCAATTGTTGTTACTCTTGACTGTTGCTGTAGTTAGGATGCTTTCATTGGTATTGCCATAATAGTTTTTGGCTTATCTTGTAATTCCCCTATGTTTTCCTCATGTAGTCCTAGTGACCACCCCTTTATTTCATCCAATTTTCTTTTCTTTTTCTTTTTTTTCTTTGTCCTCCCTGGGGTATGCCCCTTGTAGGTTGTACATTCGCTTAGCCTTTTTAATTTCAAGCTTATTTACCCAAAAAAAAATCAAGAATATTCTGTTTGACAGTGGAAGGAACACCAGAAAAGAAGATGTTACTCTTCCCAGGGCTAGGAGAGAGGCCAGATAAGGCCTCAAACTCAGATAGAGCCTCCTGAATACAAAGAATGGAACTGAGCTCCCCTTTGCAGAAGATCATGAGATCATCAGCAAAGCATAGGTTGATTATTTTTGTTTTATCACATCTCCAGTGGAAATGGAAGGTAGGGTTCTGAGATTTCTCCTTAAGGAGCTGAGTGAGCACTTCCATAACTATAACAAATAGATAAGAGGACAGAGGATCACCTTGTCTTAAACCTTTCTTACCCATGATGGAGCCTGTGGCTTCTCCATTAATGTTCAGGGAGTAATTAGCAGTGGTGATACAGGCCTTGATCCATTTTATCATTTGAGGATGGAAATTCATGGAGATAAGAATATCCCAAAGGAATTCCCATCTAACATTATCATAAGCCTTCATGATATCAACTTTAAGAGCACATTTCGGAGAAGGAGAGGCTTTATGATAATCTCTCATGATTTCTTGGGTGAGAAAGATGTTGTCAGTGATTCTCCTACCTTTCACAAACCCAGATTGAACAGGATCAATGAGATAGGGATGAACGACTTGAATTCTCTTTGCAAGAATTTTAGCAATAAAAGTCCGGGGGAAATTGGCAAAGAGGGTTGAGAGCTTCTCTCTCTAGAATCTAGAGAGAGAATGCACTCCCCTCCTTCCCTCTCATAATTTTTTTAAAAATCACCCAGCAATCTGCTTGTTATTTCATTCATATGGTGTGGATTCTTTCCACTCTTATCCAAAAAATGGTTTCATCTATACAAGAAGGGTCCTGTCTGTGGGCTCTTCTTCACCAAATGGGGTTCATCTGTCCACGATCAATAGGGTTCATCCTCATCTCTCTCAAGAGTACAACCCATCAATTTGATGGTGTTCAAGCCAAGGAGTTCTTTCATCAGATAGAGCTCCCTTTTCCGGTGAGCTATGTGTTTTCTGTCTCTTCGTAGACCATGGAACTGGTAATACCATTCCACATTTGAACCAACTACCTGCAATCTTTCCCACAGAGGCACTTGAGTTCGGGCGCCATCTTTCGAACAGGGCTTACCACTGCGACTAGTTCCTCCCGTTAGGTGTCGTTGGTGGCATGGCGGTGAGGGTAATACCACAACCGGTTCTAGTTTCTAAGGTATGCTTAGTGAGAAAGGTCCTAATCTCTCTTGTGAGTCTGTAGGAGCTGGTATTAAAGTGTGCTATTGATATTCTTCCTGGGTTTACCTGGAAATAATTTGGAGAATTTTTGTAATCTGGGTTTCGAAAGTCCTGTTCTTGAGCTCCCATGTCTGGGAGAGAAGAGAGTGGGTTCACGTTCCCTGTATGAAAGTGGGCAATCTCCACAAATGGCAATTTGCCTTTACGCATCATTACTTCAAAGTGTAAAGGTGGTCCTCTGAAATATGGTGGGCCCATGTACCATATTGCACTTGAAGTATAACACGCAAGGTCACAAGTGCCTTTTGGCCTTATGGGCAATGGGACCCACGTCCTTTTGTCAAGTCGAGAAACCAATTCGATGTCCAGGGTCAACAACTGGAGTACTTTGGTTCAATAGGTGCCAGCTGCACCGTATGTCTTTATTGGAAAAGGTAGACAAAGCTTCCTTATTGTTGTTCCCCATGCTTTATGCGTAAAGGCTCTTTGTGGGTCATCACTATGGTTCATAAGGAAGCAAAACAGCTGTATTCTGATGCAGCTGTCCATTCGGCTGAGACCTTTCAAGTGAAACTTTGGTGGGGCCCTTTTATCAAGTGGTTGCCCTTCCATTCAATTAGACCACCGAGTGGTCCCCATACATCATCATCACTGACCGCTGTACCCCATACAGAGAGAAAATTTATCAATTGCACGGCTAAGACAGCTGTAGGCTTTCGGTCCTATCAAATGTATTTGGGGGCCCACGAACATGGGTTTGCTGGTGCACCCAAAATCAAATATTGAAAGGTTCAATTCTGGAGTAATGCAAACAGTAGGCTTTCGGTCCTACTCTCAAAATTCAGCTCATGTTGAGTTCAACCAAGTGGGGGTGATCACCAACTCACAAATCTTAATTTTTTGTTTTAAATCATATGTTTCCCTATCCCAGCGGGTTGTGCTGGATTTCATATTCCCCCGGCGTTGTGCCGGGGGTACGCAATTTTTTTTTCTTTTCTTTATTTTGTTTTGTCCTCCCTGGGGTATGCCCCTTGAAGGCTGTACATTCGCTTAACCCCTTTTAATTTCAAGTTAAATTACCCAAAAAAAAAAGAATTTTAGCAATGCATTTGTAAATGGTGTTGCAACAAGAAATGGGTCGGTAATCCCCCACCTTGGTAGGATTAGGAACCTTGGGGAACATCTTGAGTTGAGAGCTTCTCTCTCTAGTTTCTAGAGAGAGAATGCACTCCTCTAAGTTCCCTATCAATTTTTTACCAATTACCAAGCATTCTGCTTGGCCTTTACCCATCTAGTGTGGATTCGATCCACATCTATCACACAAAATGGTTCGGTTCCAGCTAAACCCCGTTTATAGTTCGGTTCCATCTATCGACCAACATTTCATTGAAGACCAACATCCTGGTGGAGGTCGACTTCCTGGGGTTTATCTCTCTCTAGAAGCACAAACCCAGCATTCAGATGGTTTCCAACCGGTGGTGAGTTCATTGAGTTTACCCCAAAGCATCACAATCCATGGAGTTCATCCTACTCCAAAATCAGTTGGGCTTCACCAGTCCACGACCTCTCATCATCCATCAGTCCCTAGACCTGCAGTAAGATGACTTCTTCGGGTTCACACGGGTGCATTTCCGTGCAGGGGCTCAGCTCCGCGCTTTCTGCGTTCTAGTTCACCTCCGTTATGTGTCGCGATGTCACGGCGGAGGTGGTAATACCATCATGGGTTCTAGTTTGAAGCTGGTCCTCTCCTCTTATGCGTTTGTTATGGATCTGGTTGAAGTCATCAAGGAGAAATCGTGAGCTTTCAGCGTTATTACAACTGGAGAAGAAGAGAGTGCAACTCACTCTCTTCCTGCAAGTGGGACTGATTTTTGTCAAAAGGCGTAGCCCACAGCCTTTCTCGAGTGAAACATTGTTGGGGCAAGTGGCGCCAGCTGTGTGTCCGAAATGTTGTATCAAATTGCAATTTCAAATGCAAAATGTTGAAAACACATGGGCCCACAGTTTAGATTGGGGCAAGCGGTGCCAATTTGGCTCAGTGAACTAGTGAAGGGTCCCTTTCGTTGTGGTCCTTTCAACATCAGTCTGTCCAAGTGGGTCTTTGTGCCCTGTTTGTGGTCCTCGTGCAAGGTTCCAAGTGGTGGGCCATGTGCTCATTAACTAAGTAAATCACAGCCTATTCGGTGGGTGATGTTATATATCAAGTGGGACCAGCCTACTCGTGCAGATTACATGATTAACTGGCCCACTTTTATTTCTCTCATGCGTTCAATACTTATTCATTTTGGAGGAAAAAGTGGTCCACACAGATGACACATGGGGGGTTGTCGCCCCCTTCTCTACTCAACCGAAATGGTTGAAAACTACTTCAAATGCTCACGTGCAGTGTACACAAATTTTGTCATGCTTGGTATGTATAATTATCCCTATCCTTGCGGGTTGTGTAAGGGCATCCTATTTTCCCACCCCGGCGGGTTGTGCCGGGGACTACGCAATTTTCTTTTCTTTCTTTATTTTGATTTTGTCCTCCCTGGGGTATGCCCCTTGTAGGCTGTACATTCACTTAACCTTTTTTAATTTCAAGCTAAATTACCCAAAAAAAAAAAAAAAAGGAACCTTGGGGACAAGGGCAATACTCGTTGAGTTTGCCTGATCTGAAAAAGTTCCTCACAGCAGAGGTAACATCATTCCCAACAACACTCCAAGACTTTTGAAAAAATCCAGCGTTGTACCCATCAGGGCCAAGGGCTTTGTTGGGATTAAGAGACATGAATGTTTCTTTAATTTCCTGATTGGAGATCTCAGAAATCATAGCATCCCTTTGAGGGTCTAAGAGTTTGGTAATTACCAACTGATTAACCCTAGCAGAACCAGAATAATGAGTAGCATGCACGGTACCCAAGAGAGAGGTGTAGTAATCTACAAAGGTAGATTTAACCTCAACAGGGTCATGTGTGATAGTGCCATTTGGAAGACCCAAGCTAGTGATTTTATTCCTGTTTCTGTTGTGAGATATGGACTTAAAGAAATAGGACGTGCATTGATCCCCCAATAGCCATTGAATCCTAGATTTCTGTTTAGCAAAACTTTCCTCAGCCCTGGCCAAGACAAGATAGTGCTTACACAGATCTCTTTCAAGTGTTTGTTTAATTGGATTGGAAGGATCAATACCTAATTCATACTGAACCTGATCCAGCTGCTGCCTAGCAACCAATGTTCTTTTGGAAATGTCACTGTATTCCTTAGTGTTTAGTTTCTTAAGTTCCATTTGGAGCAGTTTGAGCTTCTCACAAGTAACATACATTGGATTACCAAGGATAATACCCCTCCAAACTTTCTGGACAGTGGATAAAAAGTCAGGATGCTCAGCCAGGAAGTTGAAGAACTTGAAAGGTTTATGAGTCTTCCTAGTTTCAGGATTTAGGAACACTATTGCAGGAGAGTGATCAGAAATACCAGGGGAGAAGAAATGGGCATTAGAACAAGTATGGGACCTAATCCAGTGCTCATTAACAAGAACCCTGTCAATTTTGGTAGCAATGTACTTAGTATAGTTTTGCTTGTTAGACCATGTGAACTGACACCCGCTATATCTAAGATCAGCAAGCTCAGAAGAGGCAATGCATTTATTGAGATCCTCCATGTGTGGGGGCCAACTCTGGTCACCACCAATCTTCTCAGATTGGTATCTAATGGCATTGAAATCCCCTAATATTATCCAGGGATCTGTACTGGTCCAATTAGCTAAGTTATGCCAAAGCTCCTCTCTATCCAAGTAGAGGTTGGAGCCATAAACAAAGGTGGCCTTAAACTTAAGATCCCCATTCAAGGTTTGAACATCACAGTGTATAGCTTGAGTAGACTGACCAATGATACTCAGACTGAGGATAGCAGGGTCCCAAACCACACAAATTCTACCACTTGGTGCAATAACAGAGTTATGAGCGAAGGACCAAAGAGGGAACATGGATTTGAAAGTTCTAGAACAATTGACCTCTTTTATTTTATGTTCAATCAAACCAAAAAGTGATAGTTTATTGGTTTTGACAAAAGATACCACCTCTTTTTGTTTAATAGGGTCATTAAGACCCCTCAAATGCAGAGGTGTTTTAGACATCAAAAAGGCAATGATAGGAAGAATTAATATGCTGCCAGTAAAGGGAAGAGATGCTTACCTTCTTTGGATGGGAATAGGCTTATTCCCCCCTTTTTTTTCTTTTTTTTTTGATAACCGAGGAACAACCCTACAATAGGCCACTAAATTATTCCCCCCTTGTTTATTCCCTAGGCTGTACCTCTGTTTATTCTTCTTCGTTTTGTTGCTGCTTGCTGATTTGGAGGAGTTGGGCTGATCAGAAGCAGACCCTATTTCACCCCCTTGACTAGTGCCCTTCTTGTTAATACCCGGATCAACCCCCCTGATGCTGTCCTCCACATTTGAGGGGTTAGATATCTCAGGAACTTCGATTAACATGGCTGTTGTTGGCACTGAAATGACAGAAGGTATCTCATCCTCTACAAACTCCTCATCAAAAGTTTCACTTCCATCATCCGAGAGGAGAGTATCTGACTTTGAATCTCCAACAGTTGCATCAGTGGTGATGGGGATGAATTTAGTGGCGGCTTCTAGTGCTGAAATGCCCCCCTTTGCCAAGGCTGCTGCTCTGCCTATGACCTGCCATTCTTCCACAGGAGGGTTCTACCCTTTAACTTGATCGGAGGTGCTAGAAGTGGAGGGAACATTAGAGATCTTAGAGGTACATGAATCTGTTGAATGGCAAAAAATCTTGCATTTTGTACAATTTAATGGCAACCACTGATATTCAATACGAACCACCACTGATATTCAATACGAACCACCACAGATTCACCATTAACTATAACTTGAACTTCAGTAGGTAGTTCATCTCCAGCTTCTATTTCGACACAGACCCTAGCGAAATCCAACCTCTGTCTATTGGCTGTGGCATTGTCCACATGAATTGGTTTCCCAACTGAACTTGCTATGCGGCTAAACCCTGCCTCTGTCCAGCATTCCAAGGGGAGCTTATGTATTTTGATCCAGGCTGGGATAGAGGAGGGATGGTCCGTGGAGGGAATTAACATTCTTCTCCATTCTTTAAGCACCAAGTACCGTCTTGAAAAGAAATACGGACCTCCATCTAGCACCTTCATTTTTGAAGCTTCATCTTTGAATTCAAAGAAGAAACAGGATCCTACTTGCTTTATGGAAACAGGAGCACACTCCTTCCAAGCCGTATGTGCTGTAGCCCTTAACAGAGCAAAGGGCATTCTTCCATCAAGAAAATAACCATAAAGGCAGTGATTCGAGTTCCTATCATCTAAGTGCACCTCATCCAATTCCACAATCGCATTTTTTCCTTTTTGTAACTCAGGATAATGCCCTAGTTTCAAAACTTTCGAGGGTTCTTGCGCACTGAACAAAGCAGCCCAATTTTTATTTTTTTGGGTAAAAAAGCTTGAAATAGAAAAAAGGATAACCGGATATACAGCTTACAAGGGGCATACCCCAGGAGGACAAAAGAAAGAAAAGAAGCAAAAGTGAACCGGAAGACCGGAATGGAAAGAAATGGGGAGGCCAAACTCGGCAACATGGGGGACCCTAAGAGTAAGGGATATATCGCAACAAGATGTAATAAAAATATAATAAAAGTGTTTCTAAGCCATCTAGGGAGATGGAGGAGAAACACTCAAAAAGACTCTAAATGATTGCATTGTAGCCTTGGTGCTTGAAGCTTGAACATAAGACTTGGTGCTTGAAGCTTGAACCTTGAACATGAGACTTGAAGCTTGAACATGAAAATTGGAATAGGACCTTGGAAAGGATTAACATATGGTCCTATGTTGCACTGGGACAACCCCCCAGCGATAGGTCCATGGAAATGGGAACAACAGTTCCACATTGGGAGGAAGCCCCCTCCCAGAAGGGGATCATATAGTGCCAGGGACATCCCCCCATGGCTAGGCCTAATCTCAGACAGCAACAGCAGTATTAATGCAGCAGCAACAGCAGTATTAATGCAGCAGCAGCAGTATACAGCAGCAGCAGTACAATCTAACATATGTTGTACGTGGAACCATAATGAAAAAGGGAGGACGCCCCCTCCCGAAGGGGATCAAACTTGCCAAGGACATCCCCTCAAGGCTAGGCAGTCAAATGTGAGCATTCACTCATGTAAATCAGGCATGGAGTAGCTTAGGGTAGTGAAAATCTGTGGCACAATGGCATCACCACTGGACACCATGATCTGGCACCCAAATGGGGTTCTAGAGCAGCAGTATACAGTACATAGAGTAACAATTAAGAGTAACAACAATCAAGAGTAACAACAGCGGATTGCAACAACCCTTGCAACCCGAATAATAACAAGAGTAACAACAGGATACAATAGTAGCAGCGGATTGCAACAGCCCTTGCAACCCGAATAATAACAAGAGTAAAAAACAGGAATAGTAGCAGCAGATTGCAACAGCCCTTGCAATCCGAATAAAATCCAAAATGAAGTACAGCCACTTACCTGAGCAACTACAATGTTATGGGACTGCGCCACAATCTACCCAATTGGGCCATTAGACCAATATGTGCCACAATATTCAAAACAAAACCGGCAGCAGCAAAACAGGTCCAGCAGTGGCAAAAAATTGCTCACTGAAGCAACAAAACAGATCCTGCAGTGGCAAAACAGAACCAGCAGCAAAGGGTGCACATGTGCGGTAATAGTAGCAGTAACCGTGAGCATGCATGGAAAATTGTACCTAATCAGTGAGCAAGCAAGCTATACTATGTGAACAACCACACAAGGGTTGTTGGCAGTCAGAAAGACAACAATGAGTTGGGAATGCAAACAACAATGAGATGCATCCACGATGTTGAGAATTCTGGCCTAGCCTTGGGGGGCTGTCCCATGGCGTGTATTAGTCCCTTCTGGGAGGGGGCATTTCCTCCCTTCTCTTTCTATGATTTGCAACTGTTGTCTGATGCTAGTGCTGCTGATGTATAACATATCTGAGGTGCTGCTGTGGCAGCCTCCCGGATGCTCTACTGAATTAACCAACGAAGCTGGTTATGCTGCTACTTTGTTTCTTTTGCTGCTGAGTACTACTCTTGGAAGTTCTGCCTCTATCTCTTCCTCTTTCTTTTCTCTTTTTCAGCAGCTGCTATTGTATACGCAGTGGCTGGCACCTTGAGGGTGCTCCAATTACGAGCGGGTCATGGCGAAATTTTCAAAATTTTCTTCCCAACAGTATATGGAGAGTGTTTCTCCTTAGATTCAAGATCTTGTTTTCCCCTTTAGAGTGTTTCTCCTCCCTCTTTCAGATGGATTAGAAACACTCGTTCCCAATTGTAGCCTTTTGGCCATCCCACTCCCTCCTTGGCGGTTTGTGCTAGGGAGGTAGTTATTTTGTTTTGATTTGCCTTTTCTTTTCTTTTTGTTTTGTCCTCCTGGGGTATGCCCCTTGTAGGCTGTATATTCGCTTGTCCTCTTTTATTTTCAAGCTAATTTACCCAAAAAAAAAACAATGAGATGCATAGACAGTTTATAGATAGCAAGTTCAATGCTTGGGGCAATAGTATAGAAATATTAATCATTGTAATGTAGCAAAAGCATGCATTTCCAGTTATGTGATGGGATACATTCAATTAGAATTGACTGGAATGTTCCATGAGGTCAGCAATGGCAATGGACCATGTGGGATTTTGTGCAAAGACATCAACCTGTACCTAATCTCAGTGCAAATCTTAATCACAATAGAGGAGATATTGAGGTGAACTCCCTGAAACTTCCTAAGATTTCTTTCTCTCCAAATGTGATAGAGAGAAACAGTAAAGATCAACTTAGCAAGGGTACTTCTAAGGCCTTTACCTCTACTAGCAGAAACAAGGGTGACCAGGCTGGAAAGGTTTTGTGATTGCCATGTGAGTTGAGATTTTTGACATACATCAGCCCACACCTGCTTGGTGAATGGGCAATTGAAAAAGAGATGATCATGGGATTCCTCATCAGGGCAGAAACTACAGCAGGACGTGTTTTTTATGCCAAAAAACACCAGTCTATCCTCAGTGGATAGCCTATTCTGAATGGCAATCCAAGTTATGAGGCTGCATCTGGGGATGTGTGAAGGGAACCACACAATGTGATTCCAGTCAACAATGGGAAATTTAAGCCTTAAATGTTCCCACAATGAGGATATGGAAAATAAACCATCTTGAGTGAGAGTCCACCTACAGGAATCAACAGTGAAGGGCATGGAATGATTGCGATCAGGGAGATGAGCCCTAATTTCATTCAACTCCCAAGTCTGAGTAATGGGAAAAGACCACTGATTGGCACTATTCAAACTATCAGAGTCAATGGCATCATCTGGCAACCCAGAATCATAGACCACACGTCTGCCAAATCGCTCCACAAGAGGGCCAAAGTGGTGCTAATTGTCGTACCACAATGAAACCTTGGAACCATCTCCAATTTGGTATATTATGAGTGGCTGGATGAGAGGGCGCAATTGGAGTAATTTCCTCCAAGTCCAAGAGGGGCTAGAGGGAATTTTAACCTTCCAAAAGCTTCTCCCTTTGAGTAAATAAGATTTCACCCATTGACACCACATCGATTGTTCCCCCCCAGATACAAGGAACCAAATATGTTTGGCCATGGCTGCTTGGTTCCAGACTTGGAGAGATTTAAAGCCAAGACCACCTTCTTTCCTTGGGGAACAAAGGTGATCCCAGGACACTTTGGCTACAACCTTCATCATCATGCAGCCTGTTCAAGCCTGTGATTCAACCTGTTTGTGTTACTCATTACTGCTGCTGCTGCATCATTGTCTGCTGATCTCATGGGTCAAATCTTCATCTACATGTCAAGCTTCATGGACTCTTCTGCTATCATCTACATGTCAAGCTTCAGTTGCTGAATCTCAAATTTAATCATTTTGTTGTATGTTTCTTAATCATCTTTTTAGAAGGTTAGGAAACATTCAATTTTTACTTACTCTTAGATACTTGTAGCCAGTTGGCGTAGGTCTCCTATCTTTATATTGTTCTCTACTTTTCCTTTATTTTATTTTATTTTGTCCTCCTGGGGTATGCCCCTTGTAGGCTGTAAATCCGGTTAGCCCCTTTTTCATTTCAAGCTTATTTACCCAAAAAAAGATAGAGGACCAATAAGTCTGCATGGAGAATAATATTGACTTGATCAATTGGATCCTGCCAGCATAGGAAAGGTATTTATTGGCCCAAGATTTGGTACGATTAGTGATCCTATCAATAAGTGACTTGCAATCCATATACTTAAGCTTAGTAGAAATGAGGGGAACTCCCAAATATCTCACAGGGAGTGAACCCTCCTGAAAGTGCAAGGCATTAAGAATGGTTTGTTTGACAGTGGAGGGAACCCCAGAGAAGAAAATGCTGCTCTTACTTGGACTAGGTGATAGGCCAGACAAAGTTTCAAATTCAGAGAGGGCTTCCTGGATGCAAAGAATGGAGCTTACCTCCCCTTTGCAGAAAATCATGAGATCATCAGCAAAACACAAGTTAATTAGTTTGGTTTTATCACATCTCCAATGAAAATGGAAATCGGGACTCTGGGATTTTTCCTTAAGGAGTTGGGTGAGTACTTCCATGACAATAACAAAAAGGTAGGAGGACAAAGGGTCACCTTGCCTAAGGCCTTTCTTACCCTTGATATAACCAGTGGGCTCGCCATTAATGTTCAAAGAATAATTGGCAGTGGTAATACAAGCCCTAATCCAATTAATCATTTGAGGGTGAAAATTCATAGAGGTAAGTGTTTCCCACAAAAACTCCTAGTTAACATTGTCATAAGCTTTCATGATATCAACTTTCAATGCGCATTTTGGAGCAGGAGAGTTTCTGTGAAAGTCTCTCATGATCTCCTGAGTTAGAAAGATATTGTCAGCAATTCTTCTCCCCTTCACAAATCCAGATTGGACAGGATCAATGATATGAGGAAGAACAGCTTGAATCCTTTTAGCAAGAATTTTCGCAATGCATTTGTAGATAGTATTGCAACATGATATTGGTCTAAAATCACCCACCTTGGTAGGATTAGGAACTTTAGGGACAAGGGAAATATTTGTAGAGTTGGCCTTAGTGAGGAGCTTTCCAGATCTGAAGAAGCTCCTCACCGCAGAGGTAACCTTGTTACCTACAACACTCCAAGATTTCTGAAAGAACCCAACATTGTATCCATCAGGACCCGGGCTTTATTTGGATTGAGTGACATGAAGATTTCTTTGATTTCCAAGTTGGAAATCTCAGAAATCATAGCGTCTCTTTGAGAGTCCGAGAGTTTAGTAGCAACCAGCTGACTAACTCTAGAATGGCTAGAAAAGCCAAAGGGGTGGGCAGTACCCAGTAAAGAGGTGTAATAATGGTTTCATCTGGACTGCTGTGTGTTTGATCAGCATCCACGAGATTAGGCCTAGCCATGGGGGGTTGTCCCTGGCATGTATGATCCCCTTCTGGGAGGGGGCTTCCTCCCAATTCATGGACTTACTTTATGTTCAAGCATCCATTCCATTGTCCAAGCTTCAAGTCTCATGTCCAAGGAACCTGCCCCGCTTCCCTTAGCACGTTTGATCCCCTTTGGGAGGGGGCGTCCTCCCGTGTTGGCTAGTACTTAGACTCTCAAAATCTGACCAGAGGTTTGCTGAAAGCTCATTGCCACACCAGCAGTTGCAACAGCAGGTGGCTATTCAAGTCCACTGCTGCCTCCAACTCCAAGGTTCAAAGTTCTTGCTGCCCAGCCAGCTCAAGTGTCACTCCATGTGCCACTCCAAGGTTCAAAGTCCACTGAATGCTCAAAGTTCTTGCTTCATCTTCTTACTCTTTCTTTTCTTTTTCAGCTACTGCTGTTGTATAAGCAGTGGCTGGCACCTTGAGGGTGCTCCATCTACGAATGGGTCATGGCGAAATTTTCAAAATTTTCAAAATTTTCTTGCCTTCAGTATATGGAGAGTGCTTCTCCCTAGGTTCAAGATATTGTTTCCCTTAAGAGTGTTTTCCCACTCCCTCTTGTAGCCCTTGTGGCCATCCCTATTTATTTCATGCAACTTTTTCCTTTCTTTTCTTTTTTTCCTGTCTTTGTCCTCCCTGGGGTATGCCCCTTGTAGGCTGTAAATTCGGTTAGCCTTTTTTTAATTTCAAGCTTATTTACCCAAAAAAAAAAAAAAAGAGGTGTAATAATCAACAAAAGTTGACTTAATCTTAACAGGATCATGAGTAATGAAATCATCAGGGAGAGCTAGGCTATTGATTCTATTTCTGTTCCTGTTGTGTGTAATGGACTTAAGAAGTAGGATGTGCAATGATCTCCTAACTTTACCCGAATCACGATTGTTCACAGGTTTTTGAGTTGGGATGTCCACCTCTTGGGGAAACTGGTTGGGCTGCTCCTCCGTTGGAATCTGTTTGGGTAGTGTGTTAAACCCGATCCTTAGGGCATGATGATCCCCTATTCCTCCGTCTGAAATAGTACTCCCTTTGCCGTAGTTCTCCTTGAGGTGCGTCAACTGCGTTTTGTGCTCAGTACAATCAATCTTGATCCCTGAATTCTGCATCTCGTCTTCTAGAGAACGAACGATGGTAGCAAGCTTTTCCTCAGCAGCCAATCGGACCCCCTCTTGCTGGAAAACCTGCTGGAGTTTGCGAGATGGGCTTGATTTGGTCGAAGTGGGACAGTGAGGACCAAAATGGCTTGCTATCCCATGGGTTGGATTTCTCGGACTGCTGCTGGTAATGAGATCGAGATCTACTTCTGTAGAATGTGGGTTAGGGATGGAGATAGGAGTGGGTAGTTGTGGATTAGCGAGATCCCCCACCTGGTTAGGGTTTTGGACATCCCGAATAGGCTGAAGAAGCTTAGGATCAGTGCGATCTCCTAACTTAGGGTTATCAGTTGAAGACTCAATGGTGATGGCAGGTTGGAGGTATGGGTTCTTGCGTGGGGAAAACTTCGTGGGAGTAGTGTAGTCCGAACCAGATCGTCTCTGTGAGGACACATTGGATTGTTGAAGGTGTTGTACATGAACCTGCTGGCGATTCTTGTGAACCTGAATGGAATCAACGACTTTGATTCCTAAGTCATCAGCGAGAGTCTGTGAACCGTCCGCCATAGTTGTAGTAGCCAGATCCTCCATTTCTAGGGTTTCAATCACTAGACGCGTGAATCGCCCAGAATCGCCAGAGAGATGATGACGTCATATTTCAAGTCCCAGGTTAACTGAGCTATGTTGTTCACGTCTTACCCCCCCCGCTCCATTCAGACGCATAAGAGAGTGAGGTCCATCTCCAGTGAGCACTCCTTAGCAACCCAGAACCAATTGTGGTATTACCCCACCGCCGTGACACTAACGACACCTAACGGAGGGAACTAGACTGCAGAGGTAGAGTCGGGAGGTGGACCTTGGGATCTCGAATGTCTCGAACAGGAGAGGGAGCTCTAGACGGTGAAAAAACTCCATGACCAGATGTTGAGCCCTTCATGAATCGATTACCACCAAATTTCATTGGACCCCGGGCTAATGATCTTCCACAGCCCTTGGGGTGCGAAGTAGTAGAACCACTTCTCCGTGAACTCCGGTAGAAATCACATCCACAATAGCCCGTATTGTGCCTTGAATCTGAGACTGGAAATGGGGGAAAAGCATCCCTTTGTGGACAAGACCCATCTGATGGAGGCCTAAAAGAACTCAGATCCTCTTTTTGAGAGAGATGAAGAGTGACGTTCACCCATAGGATTTTGATGGACATAACCCATCAATTGTTGCTGTTTGTAGTAAATAGAATGAGCCAGATGGGATGAAGTACTCCAAAATCTGCCCCAATGGTAGAACCAAACAAGGATGTTTGGTGGATTGTAAAAATTATGAGAGGAAGGGGAGTGCATTCTCTCTCTAGAATCTAGAGAGAGAAGCTCTCAACCCATTGGGCTTTTAGAGCAATGGACTTTTAGAGCATAAAGTTAAGGAGGTCAATGTCAAAAGAATCTTGAGTTTTGTCTGTCCTCAATGGCATTTTGCACACAATTATGACCATGCTCCCGTTGGTAGAATCCTTGTGTGCTGGGATCCTCACAAATTTGATGTTAATGTATTGAGTAAATCCAGTCAATACATACACTGTGAGGTTTTTGCAATCCATATTGGCCTGAGATTCTCCACTACCTTTGTCTATGGTGCAAATGACCATATCGATAGGCATGACTTGTGGAGTAGTATGCTAAATCTTAAGTCCACCTCTCCATGGGTGGCTCTTGGTGATTTCAATGCCATAAGAGCCCCTAGGGATAAAGTTGGTGGTTCAATCAGCTGGCCAACCTACATGGATGACTTTAACAATAGTCTCTATGCATGTGAGTTGGATGATCTCAGGTTTTTAGGGTGTTTTTATACATGGAGCAATAGACAAAATGCTCCCACTCATATATCCACCAAGATTGACAGAGTATTGGTAAATGAAAGCTGGATGAGATCCTTCCCTTATTCCAATGCTTTCTTCCCAACTCCTGGGGTGTCTGATCACTCCCCTGCTGTGGTGAGCCTTACCCCCCCCCCCCCCCCGGAAGTCTGGCTCTAAACCTTTCAGGTTATTTGATTTTCTGACTGATCACCCTATGTTTCTCCCCACCGTCCTGAGAGTGTGGAGAACCATAGTACTTGGTAATCCGATGTTTTGTGTTAATGAAAAGTTGAGATTGCTACAGGCTGAGTTCAAAGAATTAAACACTAAAGATTTTAGTGATATCACACTTAGGGTAAAATGTACCAAACTTCAGCTTGATAATTTACAAAAAGAATTGGGATCCAATCCCTCCAACCTCATTAAACAAGCTGAAGAAAAACTTGCCCTTAGACAATATCTCACATTGTCTAGGGCTGAAGAGAGTCTGGCTAAGCAAAAGTCAAGAATTCAATGGCTTAAATTAGGTTATCAATGCACTTCCTTTTTCTTCAAATCTGTTAGCAATAACATAAATAGAAGCATGATTACTAGTCTTACCCTTAGTGACTCTACAACTACCCAGGATATGCCATTGATTAAGTCCACCTTTGTTAATTTTTATCATGATCTCTTGGGGACCCCACATGGTTCCCATTATGATGGTGCAACAAGGGTTAATGAGCTAATCCAGAGGAAATTAGCTGATGAACAGAACTTGGCTATGGTCCAAATTGTCACTGATGCGGAAATTAAAGAAACCTTCTTTAACTTGAACCCTAAAAAGGCACCTGGACCAGATGGCTTCAATGCTGGTTTCTTCCAGAAAGCATGGCCTATTGTTGGCTATGAAGTTACAGCTGCAATTAAGACCTTCTTTAAGTCTAACAAAATGTTAAAGAAAGCCAATGCCACTGTGGTTGCTCTTGTTCCTAAAGTCCCCAACCCTTCTACGGTTGGTGACTTTAGACCCATTTCCTGTTGTAACACCATTTACAAATGCATTGCAAAAATACTTGCAAAGAGACTCCAGAGTGCTCTTCTTTTCCTTATTGATCCTGTCCAGTCACGATTTGTTAAGGGAAGGAGGATTGCAGACAATATTTTTCTAACCCAGGAGATTATGCATGGGTATCACAAGTCCTCTTCTACACCCAAGTGTGCTATGAAGGTGGACATCATGAAGGCTTATGATTATGTTCGATGGGATTTTCTTTGGGATGTCCTACTGGGCATGAACTTCCATCCTACAATGATCAAATGGCTACAAGCATGTGTGTCCACTGCTAACTACACCCTTAGTTTCAATGGGGGAAAATACTGGTTTCATTGAGGGGAAGAGGGGCCTTAGACAAGGGGATCCTCTTTCCTCTTATCTCTTTGTAATTGTCATGGAGATACTTACTTGCATACTGAGAGAGAAGTCATTGCAATCAGATTTCCATTTCCATTGGAAGTGTAGTAAGAACAAGATCATTAATCTTTGCTTTGCAGATGATCTTATGATCTTCTGCAAAGGGGATGTTGGATCTGTCAGACACATCCATGCATCTCTCACTGAATTTGAATCTTTGTCTGGGTTGAAGCCTAGCCCTAACAAGAGTCAAATTTTCTTCTCTGGAGTTGAAGCATCCACTAGAAGAGATATATTGAGTGTTCTTGGATTTGTAGAAGGGTTTTTACCTGTTAAATATCTTGGGGTGCCTCTTCTCTCCACCAAACTGACTCAATTGGATTGCAAACCTATGGTGGATAGGATCATATCCAAAACTAAGTCTTGGACTAACAGAGACTTTTTTTTTGGGTAATTCAGCTTGAAATTAAAAGGGGTTAAGCGAATGTACAGCCTACAAGGGGCATACCCCAGGGAGGACAAAATAAAAATAAAGAAAAAAGGAAAAAAAAAATGCATGTTCCCCGGCACAACCCGCCGGGTAGGAAAAATGAAAGTCCTAGCACAACCCGCCAGGATAGGGACAAAATGGACATAAATTCCTGATTGTGCAAACCGGATGGTGGATACATGTGGTCCACTTGATAATTGTGGACCCACTTTGCTCAAATGGGCACAAAGGCCAACTGATTTTTTGCACAAAAGCCACAGCACTTTGCACGACTATGAATTCCCACGTTGACAAAAGGGCACTAAGGCCCACTAGTGGTATACGGCGCAAAGTCCCACATGTGGTCCACTTGCAATTCAAATTCTTGCAGAACCGATTAACAAAGGGAGAGTGGTGGTCCCCTATGTGATCTTTAACTGCTTTCCATTTATCATGCGGTCCCACGCTCAATTCATTACAGCTAATTTTTTTTTTTTTTTGGATAATACAGCTTGAAAATAAAAGAGGCAAAAGAATATACAGCCTACAAGGGGCATACCCCAGGAGGACAAACAGAAAAGAAAGAAAAGAAGAAAAATAAGGCCAGACGGCACATCTAGGGAGATAATGGTAAGGCCAAATGGCTACAAGAGTACGATAGGGAAACTACCCTAATCAAAGCTAATGACAACAACTACTTAACACTAGAAGAGTTTCTAATCCATCTAAGGAGATGGATCAGAAACTCCGCAAAATGAACGATAGAGATAAGTTATGATATAAACTAATCCAAGAGCATCTTGTTGTTGAAGCCGAGCAAGGTCCAACCATGGTGACACCACTCCACTTTAATGTACATCACCTGTAGAGATCACTTCTTCTCTATTGACCAACCAATTCACACATAAGATTACATAAATGGGAGGACATCCCCCTCCATAAGGCTTTCAATACCTAGGAACAGCCGCCCTAGATTAAGCAATCAGAGCCAAGGAACAAACCCTTCAACTGTGAGATACGATACCGACTTGAAGAAATAATGAGACACAGCTCACACCACAATAAGATTATCAAACATCCCTAGGGACAGCCCCCCTAGGGTAGGCAAAATGAAAGGGAACAAACCCTAAATATATCAAGCAGTAACCAGCAGTAACACCAAAATCTGGAAAAAAAAATTCGTCAGCATTTTGTTTGTATTTCAGTCAGCCCAGAAAACAGAAACTGCCCAGATAACCATCAGCCTAGTAACATCAATTAACACTTCCAAGCAATAAGGTAAATTTATCCAGCAAAAAACTGAAAACTCACGGAAAGTGGTATGCATCAGCCATATAAATGTAGCACAAAACAACGAGAACCTGCCCTAAACTGGACAGATTCTGACCGCAACAGATTCTACTCACGCACCCAGTGAAACAACCGTGCAGTTCTGTCCAGAATTGGACAGCTTGGGCCCGGAATTACGATCAATAACCAGCTCTGCCCAGACAATTGGCAGTCCACAACATTCAATCAAACAACCCATGTAATATTGCATTGAGCAATCACGCAGCATGTTAACCAGGGACAGATTTAAGGAACTACAAGAGTAAGACAGTAAGACCTAAATTTGTATCTCACCCTTCTACTTCCTTGAAACCTCACGACTTCTATATCTCTCTCTAAGGTTCCAAACTCCCTCATCAAACCTCACATGATTACGATTCTCCAAATATGTATCACTCTCCACTCAGGAAGAAAATCTGGGGCTCAAGTCACACGCCTCACTGGAACACACAATTATGGTGGTCACACACATACTAACATGAGATCCAACGATGGAGGCCGGTCATTGCACCCATCAAGAAGCAACACAGAGTTTTAAGATACTTACCATGTAAATAGAAGTACTAGCACATTGTAGCCTGACTTTTGTGACTTCTGAACACCATCCTGTGAATCAAGGGCTTCCTGAGTTCCTCTCTGTACAACCAAACCTGGAAGTGACACTAAAGGAACACACCATAACAGCATAGCAGGGAGAATAGCAAAAGAGCAGTATTTATCAATAAGAATCAAATCCTCCTACTACATAATTCAGCTTGAAACTAGGTTCCACTGAGCCAAAACACTGTCAGCTTGGGGGCTTTTAGCAACATTCCCCAAGGACATTAACCTGAGTCTAATGACTGAGTGGATCCTATTCACCACTACAGAGATTGGACATGCAACGTTTTGGAACTTACGAAAATTCCTCTCAATCCAAATGTGGTACACTGCTGTGGAAAAAATTAGTTTGATTAGCAATGATTTAAGGTTTTTGCCTTTGATTGTTGCTAATAAAGCAATCCAGTCAGTCCAAGGTCTGGGAGGCCAATGGACATTGAGCTTAGCAAGTAGTTCACTCCAAATTTGAGATGTGAAAGTACAATTAAAGAACAAGTGATCATGACTCTCACTACTAGGACAGAAACTGCAGCAAGAATGAGACTTAGTGCCAAACAAGACCAGCCTGTCTTCAGTGTACAGTCTTTCTTGGATGGCAATCCAAGTAATAAAACTGCATTTGGGGATGTGTCCAGAAAACCAAACAGTATGGTACCATGGGACCTTGGGGAAGGGTGTCCTAAGATAATTCCAAAGGGATTTCACGGTAAAATCACCATTTGCAGTGAGAGTCCATTTGTGGATATCATCCACATCAGTAGTAGGATCAGGGAAATTAACGAGGTTCATTCTAACTTCATTAATTTCCCAGGTTTGAGTGACAGGGAGAGCCCACTTGGAATTTCTGATAATTGAGGAGACCTTAGTATGTTTAGGAAGGCCAATGTCATAAATGATCCTATCGCCATATTTATCAGCCAGAGGACCTAATGGATGCCAATTGTCATACCAAAGGAAGGAACTTTGACCATTACCAATGATAGTTTTGATGAAGGGTTGGACAGAAGGTCTAAGAGTGAGGATTTTCCTCCAGATCCAAGTGGGACTACCAGGAATCCTGAGTTGCCAGAAGTTTTTGTCCTTAATTAAATAGGACTTAACCCATTGACACCACATTGATTGTTCACCCCCTGAAATAATAAACCAAATGTGTCTAGCGATAGCGGCCTTATTCCATACTTGCATAGCCTTGAAACCAAGGCCTCCTTCATCTCTGGGGGCACATAAGTGGAAGACACTTTGGCAACAGATTTCTTAAGGTCAGGGCCAGACCAGAGGAAGGCTCTCAGCACAGACTCCACATCCTTGATGACTTTTTTGGGCAGTGTGAACAGAGAGGACCAGTATGTTTGCATGGAGAACAATACATTTTTTATCAACTGTACTCTCCCAGCATAGGTCAGATCTTTGTTAGTCCAGGACTTAGTTTTGTAGATAATTTTATCAACCATAGGTTTGCAATCCAAATGGGTCAATTTGGTGGAGAGAAGGGGGACACCAAGGTATTTCACAGGCAAGAACCCTTCTTTAAATCCAAGTACACTCAAAATATTTCCTCTAATAGTTGTATCAACACCAGAGAAGAAAATTTGACTCTTTGCAGGGCTAGGTTTCAAACCAGACAAAGATTCAAATTCAGAGAGGGAAGTCTGGATGTGCTGGACAGATCCGACATCCCCTTTGCAGAAAATCATAAGATCATCTGCAAAGCACAAATTAATGATTTTGTTTTGACTACACTTCCAATGAAAATGGAAATCAGGCTGCAAAGATTTCTCCCTTAAAATGCAGGTAAGGACCTCCATAACAATCACAAATAGATAAGATGAGAGAGGGTCACCTTGTCTAAGGCCCCTCTTACCATCAATGAGTCCAGTATTCTCACCATTGATGTTCAATGTGTAATTTGCAGAGGTCACACATGCATGCAGCCATTTAATCATGGTGGGTGAACATTCATGCTAGTAAGGACATCCCAAAGAAAATCCCATCTAACATTGTCATATGCTTTCATAATGTCCACTTTCATAGCACACTTGGGTGTAGAAGTGGACTTATGGTAGCCATGCATAAGCTCCTGGGTTAGGAAGATATTATCTGCAATCCTCCTTCCTTTCACGAATCCTGATTGAACAGGGTCAATGAGGGAAGGGAGAGCAGCTTGGAGTCTCTTGGCAAGAATTTTTGCAATGCATTTATAGATGGAATTGCAGCAGGAGATGGGTCTGAAATCACCAACCTTAGAGGGGTTGGGGATCTTAGGAACAAGAGCTACAACAGTAGCATTTGCCTTCCTCAGCATTTTACTAGACCTAAAGAAGTTCTTAACTGCTGCCGTAATTTCATACCCAACAACAGGCCATGCTTTTTGAAAGAAGCCATCATTAAATCCATCAGGACCAGGTGCTTTTTGAGGGTTCAAGCTCCAAAATGTATCTCTAATCTCAGAGTCTGTGACAGATTGAACCATACTCAATCTTTGTTCATCAGTTAACTTCCTTTGGATCAATGCATTAACTCTATCAGAACCTTCATATTGGGAACTGTGAGGATTTCCCAGGAGGTCCTTGTAGTAACAAAGCTAGACTTAATCACCTTGATATCCTGTGTGGTAGTGGAGTCATCAAGGGTAAGACTGGTAATCATGCTTCTATTTCTGTTATTGCTAACAGATTTAAAGAAAAAGGAGGTACACTGATCACCAAGTTTAAGCCACTGAACTCTAGACTTTTGCTTTGCCAAGCTCTCCTCCGCTCTAGACAAAGTGAGATACTGTTTAAACACAGTTTTTTCTTCAGCTTGAGTGATGGGATTAGTAGGATTAGAGCCTAGTTCTTTTTGCAAATCATCAAGCTGAAGTTTGACACTTTTAACCCTATCAGAGACAGCACTATATTCTTTTTTTTTTTTTTTTTTTTTTTTGGGTAATTTAGCTTGAAATTAAAAGGGGTTAAGCGAATGTACAGCCTACAAGGGACATACCCCAGGGAGGACAAAAAAAAAAAAAAATGCGCACTCCCCAGCACAACCCGCCGGGGTGGGTAAATAGTGGTCCTAGCACAACCTGCTAGGATAGGGATAAAATGAACATAAGTACATTTTAATGGGCACAAAGGCCAATTGTTGAGTTTCGGCACAAAGGCCAACTGCTTGGGTATATCCGTGATACAACTGTCCCACTTGATGCGCACAAATTTTGCTTTGAAAGGTACCCACCGAGTAAGCTGGTCCCACTTATGACAACCTACCCAGCTGGAACTTCCTTGATTACTCTTGAAATATGCGTACAATTGCTTTGAAATATGACAATGGCCCACCATTGGACCACTGTACGAGAAACTTCCCACTTGGTATATGTCGGCAGAGAATTGTTATTGTCCAATGGACATTTGGAACTTGCAATGTACTACTAGCATTTAACCATTTAACCATTGAAGGTACACCAAGGTCTGGCCTTGAAAATTCCACCGAAAGGTGTCCTTTTTGAAATCTCCATCACCCCTGGTGGGACCAAGTAGCGGCATGACCCCTTGTGGGGCCGTGTGCATTAAGAACCATGAAAGGCTTGGGTAATGGGATCATAACCCATGATTTAATTGTGGACCATTCGCTGCAGCAGTAAATGTGGGTCCCAACACCCCTTTCTCTTATGACCGTGGGGCCCACTTGGGTCTTCTACCCCAGACCACTGTTCATCTTCTTCATGAACCCAGATTTCCCAGATTTTCAGCATAGCACGAAATTAAACAAATCTCATGCACGAAATTAAACAAAACGACAGCCCTTTGTAAAAGTAGTAAAGCCCACTGGCTTTGGGAGAGAGTGAAACACACCCTCTCCTTCTCCAAACAGTGATCATCTTCTTCAAGAGATGAACCCAGTATTATTGGGGTAAAGCTGTGTACCGGCACTAATAAGACGTGAAGTTCAACTTCCTAACAGCCACAATCATTCCTATGTAGAGCCAGAATCCGCATGGTATTACCACCTCCACCGTGACATCGTCGACACATAATGAAGGTGAACTGATACTCAGAGGAAGAAAGCAGTGCAGGAGCTAACCTTCATATCTGTAGTGCTAGCACCTGAATCTTTACCAAATGCAAACCCATGGATAGCTGTAGAACACATGGTCCATCAACAGATCTTGTTCTTCCATCCAGCCTTGAGTTGTAATAGAAACCAAAGCTGGAGTTTTTCCGATCAAGAGCTTTACCCCAGACCAGCTTTGTAGATCCCAAGTAGATATTGGTTGATGTGCTTCACACAAAGTGTGAAGAAGATGGGTTGGTTCGGCCTCATGTAGAGGTCTCCAATCAGACAGATTGTTTGGTGTAAAATTATGATAGAAGGAGCTTAACCCCTTTGTTAGATCATGGATAGCAATCTGAGAAGACAGATTGTAGTGAACCAAACAGATGAACGGTGGATTGATAAAAATTTGTTGGTAGAAAGTAAGAGGAGTGCATTCTCTCTCTATATTCTAGAGAGAGAAGCTCTCAACTCTTTTCTTTCTCACTATATTCTTTAGTATTGAGTCTTTTTAGTTCAACTTGAAGGAACCTCAGTTTCTCAGTAATGCAGTACATGGGATTACCAATGACAATGGTTCTCCAGACTCTCTGAACTGTGGGGAGAAAAAGTGGGTGATCAGCAAGGAAATCAAAAAACCTAAAAGGTTTAGGTGTGGGTCTAGGGGGTGGGGAGAGACTCACAACAGAAGGTGAGTGATCAGACACCCCAGGGGTAAGGAATGAGGCACTAGAATAAGGGAAAACCCTCATCCAACTTTCATTAACCAAGACTCTATCAATCTTGGTAGAGATATGGTTGGGGGGGTCTTGTCTGTTGCTCCAGGTATAGAAGCAACCAGAGAACCTGAGATCATCTAGCTCACAAGAGTAGAGAATCTTATTAAGGTCATCCATATGGGGTCACATTTGTCACACAGAGCCTGCATCAAGCTTGAACCTCTGCATGATGGATCGTGTGGAGGCAGAACAGCAATCCAATTGATAAAGCAACACTGCTCACTGCTGCAGCAAATCAGACCACAGTGGATAGCAAAATGAGTGAGTAGAATGCCCATGATAATTGACCCCTCCATGGAACTGGACACATCAGCAGAAACTGGACACAGCAGCAGAAACTGGATGAAGCAGTAGAATACAGCTCTGGACAGTAGATCTAATCATAGATATAAGCATGGGATAGAGGAAAGAGATGAGAATTCCCTTTAGTGATTGGATTTTGAAGAAGACCGTTGCCTGGCCATTTTTTTAGCCTTCTTTTGTTGCTTCTTTGATCTTTCAGACGTTGGTACATCACTTGAATAACACTCAGAGGGATACGTGACTAGTGAGGGAGGACTTTCATAGCCAGTAACATCTTCAAAATTGGTATCAATGACACCTTCAGTATAGGAGTCCTTATCTGGGGGAATAGCATTATCCAGTATATGAAAGTCTTCCTCTTGGTTCTCTTCAACAGGAGGGGTGGCCTCTTCCAATACATGGAAGGAATTGGAATGAAGCCTTTGCAACAAAGAATATGCCATTTTGGATTTTGAATCACGGTTGAGGTTAGCAATCCCAATAGGCCTGTTTGTAGGAAGGGACGGAGTAACTCTTTGAGTACTACAGTTTGTTGGGACATGAGTTGGGTGGGCAGGGGTATTTGGCACCACTACGGGAGTTGGAGATGGGTGCTTTTGCTGGAGCAAAGGGGCTGCAGTTTTGTTAATAGAAGTTGAAAAAGGGGTCACTGAAACTGAATGGGGGGGGATAGCTGGAGGCTTGGGGGCATTCTGAGTAGTATTTAGGGGGGGTTTAGAAGGATTCAATGATTGATGAGGGTGGGATACAGACTTGTTTTCAGAGGTCAAGCTAACATTGGAAAGCTTCCCTTTGCCTACTATTAACCAGTCATCTTCACCACCAGGAGGTGGGGGTTTAGCATCAGCTTTTGATTGGCAAGTATGACCAAACACATTACATTTTTGGCAGCTTGAAGGTAACCATTGGTACTCAATCCCCACTATCACTGAATCAGCTTTGACTGCAATAGTGATATCATTTGGGAGTTCATCTACTGCATCTACTTCAATGCAAATACGAGCAAAATCTAATCGTTTCTTCGTTGCTGTGGCCTCATCCACATGGATAGGCTTCCCTATGGTACTGGCAATCTTGCTGAAACCCACTTCAGTCCAGAATTCGAATGGCAGACGATGAAATTTAACCCATACTGGAATTGTAGGTGGGTGGTTTGTGGCGGGAACTAGCATTCTCTTCCACTCTTTGAGGACCAGATATCTTCGAGAGAAGAAGTAGGGTCCTCCTTCCAAAACCTTTAATTTGGATTCCTCATCCTGGAATTCAAATACATAACATGAGCCAATTTGTTTCACAGTAAATTTCCCATGAACCTTCCAGACTGACTGGGCTGTTGACCTAAGCAACGGTAAAGGCATCTTCCCATCAAGGAAGTGACCAATTAAGCAGTGGTTCCAATCACCATCGTCTAGCTGAGTTTCATCAAACTCCACATAAGCATCTTTGCCCTTTTGAAGTTCAGGAAAGTGGTGGAGTTTCAGGTAATTAGAGGGAGCTTGAGCAGTAAACAGGGAGGCCCATTTATTTGGCTTGCCCTGATTTGGAATGAAATGAGGTTGGGGATTAGGGTTAGGGTGAGCATTTGCTTCTTCATGGATGCTTTCTGGAATTTGTGTGACTATAGCAGTGGGAATTAGGGTTTGGGTCGAGATGTTACTATTGGAAGTGATGGGAACCCCTAGCGGACGATTAGGGGAAGAACTGTACCTGGGTTGAGTTTCTGCAAGCTGAATGAGATTTTCGTTGACAAGATCCATTTCTCCTGGAGCGCCAGATTCCTCAATTTCCAAGCCGTCGGAAGTAAGAAGAGGATTCTGCTTCCTTCGCACAGTATAGGAATCCATCGCCTTGGATCCGGTTGTTGCCAAAGATGAGATGGGGATCACCGATTGAGGAAGATTAGGGAAAGCTTCTGGGTTTTGTAGATCAATAGGTTTAGAGAGTGTGGAGTTGGTGGTGGGGTGAGTTACAATAGGTTTTGTCCGTTGAGGAGAGACGACTGCATCTGCAGAGGAGCTCGAGTCGTCGGCTGAGGGAGAAGATACCGAAGTTGGAATCCGAACAGGGCTAAACTTGGACTGAGGAGTTCAACCCCTTTTCTGATTCCTGCGAATTTCATTGGAGTCCACTGCCTTAGATCCTAGATTAACCGGTGTTGTGGTGGGAGATTCAGCCATATCTAGGGTTTGCACTGAATCGCCTAGAGAATCGCCTTGATCGCCTTAATCGCCAGGGATGATGACGTCAGCCATTTATTTCCATGCATCTTTGATATCATGTGGGTTGCAAGGGCTGTTGCAATCTGCTGTTTATATATTCAGTTGTTAAATGATTGCATTTTGCTGCTGTTAACCATGATTTGCTGCAGTATGCTGCTGCTATTTCTGTGTTTGTGAACCTATTACGTTACTTGGATTATCAGAAATTCAAACGGAACCTTGCAAAATTTTCCAGAATCTGGTTGCTCATATGCTATGTCATTGGATTAGAGTCATTGGATTCATCTGGACTGCTGTGTGTCTGATCGGCATCCTCAATGATGACATAGCCTAGCCTAGCCTAGGGGGGCTGTCCCTTGGCAAGTATGATCCCCTTTAGGAGGGGGCTTCCTCCTGTACCTAGCCTTGGGGGGTTGTCCCTTGGCACGATTCATTATTAGGATTCAACGGTATGATGGCATGATGGCATGCTATTTGTCACGGAGCCATCCACTCCATTCTACTCAATGCCATAGTGCTCCGCCATGGAGCCATCCATTTCATTCTACTATCCAGCTGCTGCAGTTCATGGTTGCTGCAGATCAGTCCTGTAGTTGATGCAACAGCAGATTTGTGCATTGTGCAGCAGCAGTCTATGTGTTGGTATAGCAGTTTGGTGCAGCAGCAGTTTGCAGTGATAATAATGTCACTGCAGCAGCAGTTCTGTTAAACAGCAAGAGGTTCTTTCCCAACTTATGCCAAGTGACATGTTCAATCATCAAGCTCTATCCCAAGTTACTCCAAGGTGCTCTCATGTTCAAGGCCTAAACTTCAAGCATCAAGTTTATGTTCAAGCAGCACCAAGTCACATATGCAGTTCCAAGTCTCATGTTCATTCATCAATTACCATGTTCAACCTCTTTTTTGTGTGGTGTTTCTCTCTCCTCTGATAGATGGGAGAGAAACACCTCTAGATCACTTTGTAGCCATTTGGCTTTAGCTTTCCCAATTTTCTTTTCTCTTTCTTTTCTTTCTTTCGTTTTTCTTTTCCTCCTGGGGTATGCCCCTTGTAGGCTGTACATCCGGTTAGCCCCTTTTTATTTCAAGCTATTTTACCCAAAAAAAAAAAAACGCCGAAAACAGCCACAACCAAACTCCAAAAGCACAACTACTACCAAACAGGAGAAAATAGAACAAGTGATGTGTGAGCCCATAAAATGGGACTCCTAAAATTATGTACCAAATAGAATCATAATAGGAATACGAAAACTTCAACAGTGGCACACTAGCAGGACCAGAACCAATACGAAATTACCCCTTATGTCGTGACAACAATGACACCTAACAAAGAGAACTAGAATGTAGATGCATAGTCAGAAGCTATATCGTAGATCCCAAAATGAAACTATAAGGATCTTGAACATCCAGATTCCACCCACGGGTTTCCCAGATGGTGTGGCTAGTCTTTCCTTCCCAGGGGAGAAACAGACTACCAGAGTAAACGCAACTTGCTGCCCTAGTTAGGGAACAATTCTCCCAACTTGCAATGTCAAGGTTTGGGAAATAGACCATGTGTACCGACCCTACAGAGAGTGGGGTCCACTGAATCATCTTCTTCCAGGTTAACTCAGAAAACCTCAGGATGCTATGAATATGCAAACTCATTTCAAGAATTACAGATCTATACAGCACCAGTTCATTAGTGCGAACAGGAGCACCATTGATAAAGAGCAATACCTGACCGAACTGGACAAGGTTGACCTTCCTACGTGACCGTAGTTGGTTGTTTGCTCGTGTAGCTCGCTGAAATCCAATGATGGTGGACTGAAATAGAGTTTCCAGCCGTCACTTCCATAGTACTGGAAGATAGACTCCAGATCCCCTTTTGAAAGGCCCATCAATCGCTACTGGTTGTTGCTGCTGTGAGCAGAAGTCATACCAACTCACTCGGCCCCCATTTTGCAGGAAAAGAGACCCCTTTGACTGGCGTTAAAGCTGAACCAAATCTGCTTGTGTCCATGTCTTCAAATACAGACACGAATGAGATGTGGCCCGCCCTTCAATCATGGAGATTGAAGGGTCGAATAACTCCATGGAGGAGTACCCAGATCTGTACCTACTGGATTTTTGCTGGTAACCCATTGTTGCTTGGTATAACTCGATGGAGTACCTAATTCCGAGACCCATTTCCTCTGAAACTCGAGTGAACCCAGATCTGAGCTCCTTTGATTACTCGATTAAACCCAGTTCTAAGTTTGAATCAGTGAACAAAACCACATCTTGAGGAGTAGAACTCCGTGAGAATGCCATATCAAAGATAAAAGTACCTTCACTCAACAGATGGGTACTTTGCGTCCAGATCGTGTGAGTTCACTGGAGAAACTGGGTAAGCTTCCATCGAAAACCCTTGTCTCACATTCCAGTCTTGATCTTCGAATTGGCCCCAGAAGCATCTGGGTTGAATACCGAGTTGTATGGTGGAAACACCATTCTCGTGAACCCTAGGATCAGAGTCAGATCCCCTTTTGTAGCTAGAGAAGGTAGCTATGCACTGGACTTCAAGGATTTGTGGATTTGTGTGATATAAATCCAATAGTTGGACTCCCCAAGGGAACGATGGTGTAAGCTCTCAATCTGTAAACAGATGATTGAGCAGATTAACAAAAAATATCGGAAGATTTTTGGGGAGGGGAGTGCATTCTCTAGAGAGAGAAGCTCTCAACCCTCCCCTAAACGTTTTTTCTTCACATGACAAAAAAAAAAAAAAAGAAGGGACATTCTTGATCAATTGGACCCTACCAGCATAAGTGAGGTCCCTATTGGTCCAAGTTTTGGTTCTAGAAGTGATTCTAGTCCAATCGATTGAAGAGGAAATGCACAAATCGGGTATTAATGTTTTTTTGGATAAATTATCTTGAAAATAAAAGAGGGAAAAAGGATATACAGCCTACAAGGGGCATACCCCAGGAGGACAAAACAAAACAAAACAAATATGGAATACTTATGCCGAGAGGCTACAAGGAAGTAGGTGTAAATGAAACAAATGATCCCTAACTCTCTAACAAGATGATCAAGGAACATTAACAAAATATACAAGGAAAATCACTTCTCAATGGCAACATTACAGAGGCAGTAACACGGCGGCAATTTGGTGTTTTTTTTTTTTTTGGGATAATTTAGCTTGAAATTAAAAGGGGTTAAGCGAATGTACAGCCTACAAGGGGCATACCCCAGGAAGGACAAAACAAAAATAAAGAAAAGAAAAGAAAATTGCGTTCTCCCTGACACAACCCGTCGGGATGGGAAAATAGGAGTTCCAGCACAACCCGTTGGGATAGGTATAAATAGCTTAAACCAGTAAAATATAATATATTGCGTGTGGCTCTAAACATATTAGCCCACAATCAAAAGTTGAGTCCCACATAATGTGATAGAGGGCCCCACAAAGACCTCCTTTCTTGGCAATGTAGCTGGCTACTAGCATTTGAACGGTGACAAGAGAAGCTGTGAACCACTTTTTTTAGGGCACACTGCCCTTTTTTGTTGTCCTTTCCCACCAGTTCACCCAACCTCTGCGTGGGTCCATGGGGAACAGCATTAACCGCTCATAATATTTGAATATTGGGTATACCCAACAGTTGGGCGTGGGGATCAATGGCAGTCAACAGATACCCACAACTTGCAAATTGGATGGCAAGGTGGGCCATGCCTCCCTATGAACGAAATGACCAGATTTTGACTAATAAAGTAGAGGCTACACATTTTCCCAATGAAGACCAGGACCCACAAAACAGCTGTATGCCTACCTCTTTTAGCTTCCCCAAATTATGCGTGTAAAGGCTTAAGAAAGGGAAAAAATTGGGTAATTGTGTACCCGCCAGTTCCATATGCAACTCTGAGTGGGACCCAATGCAACATTGTGCGTGAACTACACCTAAATGCAAGGATTGAAAACCCAGTAGTCTTCTTCCTCAGAATGAGCCCACTTTAACGCAAAATTTCCAGAATTTCGATCTGGAATTACTGATTTAAATGGAAAGATTGAAAGCATAGACACACAATAACATGCATCTCCCTCTCTTCTTGCTTCTGCATTAAGCTCAACAACAGCATCTCAATGGCAGCTCAATGGCCACTAAAAACTGTGCACAAATTCCAGATCGAATAGGTATTGAACCCCATTCGAATGGGTATTTCAAAGATGCAGAAATTAGAATGGGTATTGAACCCATGACTGAAAATTTCATAATATTGAACAAAGCAAACTCAATCAAAACCGAAGGACGAAGTACAAGACGGCTAGGACACCTATGCAAAACCAGAGCCCATAGTGGTATTACCTCCACCGACGACACCTAACGGGAGAGAACTGGAGTGCTCGGAAAGACCAACCATTGCGTGTGGACCCCCAAGTTCTGAATGTTTTTGCTTGAAGTTCATGAGGATAATGGTACGAGGCTACAACCTTCACCATCATGATGTAGCCTATTCAAGCCTGTGATTCAACCTGATTGTGTTACTCATTATCGCTGCTGCTGCATCGTTGTCTGCTGATCTCATGGTATCAAATCTTCATCTATGCTGCACTCATAGTGCTATTGTACATCCTGATTTTGGAAGTTTTCATCTACACATGACAAGATTCATGGACTCTCATGGACTCTTCTGCTATCATCTACATGTCAAGCTTCGGATACTGAATCTCGAATTTAATCATTTTGTTGTTTGTTTCTTAATCATCTCTTTAGAAGGTTAGGAAACATTCAATTTACTTACTCTTAGATACTTGTAGCCAGTTGGCATAGGTCTCCTATCTTTATATTGTTCTCTACTTTTCCTTTCTTTTATTTTATTTTGTCCTCCTGGGGTATGCCCCTTGTAGGCTGTATATCCGGTTAGCACCTTTTTATTTCAAGCTTATTTACCCAAAAAAAAGAAAGAAAGGATGTTGCTGATGTTGAGAATGCTCCAAGAGAAGACCACAATTCCTCAAGTAAACTTGGTGAATCCAGATCCCCTTTTGAGCAAATGAAAAGTAGGAAGTAAAATATGATAGGTGATCAGTACAAGACTGATTCGGTGAGGGGAAATAAAAAATAAGGTTGAGATTTTCTAGGGGGAGTGCATTCTCTCTCCATTTTAGAGAGAGAAGCTCTCAACCCCTAGAATATTAGCAAATGGTTAAAAAAACGGCAATCTGGTGTTGGTTGGTCACAAGCATAGATTTTGAAGAGTGGCTCCATCAAAGTTCCATATCAAGCATGTCTAAGGGACAAGTTCAAGAGCAGCAGCAGAATTAATGGTGTATTATCATCGTTGAGCTTGTGAAGTGGCTTGCAAATGGGCTCGCAAAAGTACTTGCGCTTATGGCTTGAGATGGTCAAGCACACCTGGGAGGAAGCCCCCTCCCCAAGGGGATCAGACATGCCAAGGGACAACCCCCCTAGGCTAGGTCAGAAAACATGGGATTTGTGAAATTGAGCTGATGTCTTAGTAATCAGCTCACAAAAACACAGACTACACTTGAATGACTCTCTGGCTTAGCATATGAGCAACCAGATTCTGAAAAAAATTTGCAAGGTACCGTTTGATTTTGTGATAATCCCAGTAACGTAACAGGTTCACAAACGCAGCAGTAGTAAAAGTAATAACAATGCATATCCAAGTGGGGGAACCACAGATTGCAACAGCCCTTGCAATCTGGGCATAACCGTAGCATAACCGTAGCAAGAGGAATCTGACCGCAGTAGTACAGAAAAGTATCATTAACCGCAGCAGTAGTAACAGTAATAACAATGCATATCAAAATGGGGGAACCACAGATTGCAACAGCCCTTGCAATCTGGGTATAACCGCAGCATAACCGTAGCAAGAGGATAGGCTCCACATGTGCAGCAGTACACTGCAGCAGTAGCAGCAGTATACAAGGTACTGCTGCAGCAACAGTAAACAGCAGCAGTAGTAAAGGAGATCGATGCAGCAGACACAGTGGCAGCAACATGAAAATCAATGCAATAACAACCAGTAACAGGAGATATAGAATGGCAGCTCTGCCCATTAATGGCAGTCCACAGAGAACAGTAAACCCATTGGATATTGGACTCACACTACCAACACCCTCACAGCCTCACCCTCCCTCTCTACTTTTGTTGTGTTCACAATGGGTTTAAGAGTAAACCAACCTGTCTCCCTCTACTAACAAGATGCTCCATCCATTACTCTTTCACTCAGAAAAATGGGGAATGAGGCTCAAACTCACAGCTCACAGGAACCTCACATATAGTTGATCACTCCATGTAGCTTCCAAGGTTTGAACCACATACACTACAAACAATAAGCTTGAGAAGAGAGTAAAATATCAAACCATATACTAGGAGATAAATACTAGCCATCCACAAGATGAACTCCTCAGTAGCCTACTGTGGGAGAGTGCCTCCAACTATGAGCCATAAGTGATGGACCCCTTCCAAAGTACCTTGACCCATGAGAGGAACAATCCAACTTCTAGAGTCTCTCTTGGACCTGTATCCACCTTGGGAAAACCCCCTGAGGAGCCTGCAGCACAGAACAAGGAACAGTAGTAACAACGAGAGCAATTACATTCAAAACTGCCAAATATGTAGTTAAGTTCGAAGCAAGATCCCGTTGAGCTAATAAAGTATCATCTTGAGGACCCTTGGTATGGATCCTCAAAGACATTAATCTGAGTCTTATAACTGAATGGATCTTGTGCACAACAACTGAAATTGGGCAAGCTACATTTTGGAACTTGCGAACATTCCTCTCAATCCATATGTGATACACAGCTGTGGAAAACATTAATTTGGTAATCTGTGTTTTAAGACTTTTGCCCTTGATTGCTGCTAGTAAAGCAATCCAGTTAGTCCAGGGTCTGGGGTGCCACTGAACATTGATCCTAGCCAGTAATTGGGTCCAAACTTGAGAGGTATACCGGCAGTTAAAGAATAAGTGGTCATGACTTTCGCTACTGGGGCAAAAATTGCAGCTAGAATGACTCTTAGTGCCAAACAATACAAGCCTATCCTCAGTGTACAGTCTCTCTTGAATGGCAACCCATGTTATAAAGCTGCATTTGGGTATGTGACCAGAGAACCAAACATTTTGGTACCAAGGGACCTTAGGAAATGGAGTCCTAAGGACATTCCACAGAGATTTCACAGTAAACTCACCACTAGGGGTGAGAGTCCATTTGTGAGAATCATCCTTATTAGCAATAGGGTCAGGGAAGGTAGTGAGGCTAGACCTAACCTCATTAATTTTCCAAGTTTGAGTGACAGGGAGAGCCCACTTAGAGTCCCTAGTGAGTGAAGTGACTTTGGTGTGTCTAGGAAGACCACTATCATAGATGATTCTATCACCATACTTACTAACCAGAGGGCCCATTGGATGCCAGTTATCATACCAAAGGGACGTATTATGACCATTGCCAATAGTGACTTTGACAAAGGGGTGAACCATAGACCTAAGGTTGAGGAGTTTCCTCCATATCCAAGTGGGGCTGCTTGGCACTTTAGTCTGCCAAAAAATTTTGTCCTTGAGTAAGTAGGATTTTACCCATTGGCACCACATTGATTGTTCACCTCCTGATATAATAAACCAGATGTGTTTAGCAGTGGCAGCTTGCATGGACTTGAAATCAAGGCCACCTTCCTCTTTAGGAGCACAAAGGTGCTCCCAAGAAACCTTGGCTCCCGATTTCTTAAGGTCAGGTCCAGACCAAAGAAAAGCCCTCAGTATAGCCTCAACTTCCTTAATGACTTTTTTAGGTAAAATGAACAAGGAAGACCAATATGTTTGCATAGAGAACAACACATTTTTAATAAGTTGAACTCTCCCAGCATAGGTAAAATCTCTGTTGGTCCAGGACTTAGTCCTAGAAGTAATTCTATCAACCATAGGTTTGCAGTCCAGGTGTGTTAGTCTAGTAGAGAGGAGAGGTACACCTAAGTACCTCACAGGCAAGAATCCCTCTTTAAAGCCTAGCACATCCAGGATATTCTTCCTCATTGATGGACAGTGTACTTTGTCCATTTTGCCGACATAACACATCATGTGGTCTCAATTTTGGTTCACTTTATTTGTGGGCTGAAGGAACCACCTTTTACTCGTTCAATGGACAGTGTACTTTGTCCATTTTGCCGACATAAAAGACAAGTGGACCCTTTCCATGCGGGACCCAATATTATGGCAATGCACACTAATTTTTGTTAGTTCTTGTGCTTGTTAGGTATAATTATCCCTATCCTTGCAGGTTGTGCAAGGGCATCCTATTTTCCCACCCCGGTGGGATGTGCCGGGGAGTACGCAATTTTCTTTTCTTTTCTTTATTTTGATTTTGTCCTCCCTGGGGTATGCCCTTTGTAGGCTGTACATTCACTTAACCCCTTTTAATTTCAAGCTAAATTACCCAAAAAAAAAATCAACACCAGAGAAAAAAATATGGCTCTTGGCAGGACTTGGTTTCAGTCCAGACAGGGATTCAAATTCGGTCAGAGATGATTGGATGTGTAAGACAGATCCAACATCACCTTTGCAGAAGATCATCAGATCATCAGCAAAGCAGAGATTGATAATTTTGTTCTTACTGCATTTCCAATGAAAATGGAAATCAGAATGCATTGACTTTTCTCTTAGAATGCATGTAAAAACCTCCATAACAATCACAAACAGGTAAGAGGATAAAGGGTCACCTTGTCTTAGACCCCTTTTCCCATTAATGAAACCAGTATTTTTTTTTTATGTGGATAATACAGCTTGAAAATAAAAGAGGCAAAAGAATATACAGCCTACAAGGGGCATACCCCAGGAGGACAAACAGAAAAGAAAGAAAAGAAGAAAAATAAGGCCAGACGGCACATCTAGGGAGATAATGGTAAGGCCAAATGGCTACAAGAGTACGATAGGGAAACTACCCTAATCAAAGCTAATGACAACAACTACTTAACACTACAAGAGTATGATAGCTGTCCCACTTTCTCTTATGCGTTCAAAGTGTATCAATTTATTTTGGAGGGAAAGTAAGAAGCTTTTCGGTGGACTTTTCAATGCCCAGTCTGTCCATTTTATGATAACGCAAGGACCACTGTCCTTTTCTCAAACAATTTCACGCAAAGTGAGCCTTGGGCCCACAAATTTTCTTCTCGGGGTAAGACAGGGTAGTAACTTGCACATGGGAATTATACCAATTCCCCATTTGCACGCATTACTTGTTCAAAAGTGGTGATACACAGCTGTTTAACTCTTAGTAAAAAATGATTCTCCACTCGATCCATTCAGAGATCCCACAAAGTCGACCAACTTTATCAAAGTGGTCCCATTCGGTGACAGCAACACTTCAAGTCTCTAAGACAAAACTTCATAGTTTTTGTACTGCTTTATATTTACCCATACTAGCGGGTTGTGCTGGATTTCATATTTCCCACCCCGGCGGGTTGTGCCGGGAAGTACGCAATTTTTTATTTTTTCTTTATTTTGTTTTGTCCTCCCTGGGGTATGCCCCTTGTAGGCTGTACATTCGCTTGACCCCTTTTAATTTCACGCTAAATTACCCAAAAAAAAAAAAGATAAGTTATGATATAAACTAATCCAAGAGCATCTTGTTGTTGAAGCCGAGCAAGGTCCAACCATGGTGACACCACTCCACTTTAATGTACATCACCTGTAGAGATCACTTCTTCTCTATTGACCAACCAATTCACACATAAGATTACATAAATGGGAGGACATCCCCCTCCATAAGGCTTTCAATACCTAGGAACAGCCGCCCTAGATTAAGCAATCAGAGCCAAGGAACAAACCCTTCAACTGTGAGATACGATACCGACTTGAAGAAATAATGAGACACAACTCACACCACAATAAGATTATCAAACATCCCTAGGGACAGCCCCCCTAGGGTAGGCAAAATGAAAGGGAACAAACCCTAAATATATCAAGCAGTAACACCAAAATCTGGAAAAAAATTCGTCAGCATTTTGTTTGTATTTCAGTCAGCCCAGAAAACAGAAACTGCCCAGATAACCATCAGCCTAGTAACATCAATTAACACTTCCAAGCAATAAGGTAAATTTATCCAGCAAAAAACTGAAAACTCACGGAAAGTGGTATGCATCAGCCATATAAATGTAGCACAAAACAACGAGAACCTGCCCTAAACTGGACAGATTCTGACCGCAACAGATTCTACTCACGCACCCAGTGAAACAACCGTGCAGTTCTGTCCAGAATTGGACAGCTTGGGCCCGGAATTACGATCAATAACCAGCTCTGCCCAGACAATTGGCAGTCCACAACATTCAATCAAACAACCCATGTAATATTGCATTGAGCAATCACGCAGCATGTTAACCAGGGACAGATTTAAGGAACTACAAGAGTAAGACAGTAAGACCTAAATTTGTATCTCACCCTTCTACTTCCTTGAAACCTCACGACTTCTATATCTCTCTCTAAGGTTCCAAACTCCCTCATCAAACCTCACATGATTACGATTCTCCAAATATGTATCACTCTCCACTCAGGAAGAAAATCTGGGGCTCAAGTCACACGCCTCACTGGAACACACAATTATGGTGGTCACACACATACTAACATGAGATCCAACGATGGAGGCCGGTCATTGCACCCATCAAGAAGCAACACAGAGTTTTAAGATACTTACCATGTAAATAGAAGTACTAGCACATTGTAGCCTGACTTTTGTGACTTCTGAACACCATCCTGTGAATCAAGGGCTTCCTGAGTTCCTCTCTGTACAACCAAACCTGGAAGTGACACTAAAGGAACACACCATAACAGCATAGCAGGGAGAATAGCAAAAGAGCAGTATTTATCAATAAGAATCAAATCCTCCTACTACATAATTCAGCTTGAAACTAGGTTCCACTGAGCCAAAACACTGTCAGCTTGGGGGCTTTTAGCAACATTCCCCAAGGACATTAACCTGAGTCTAATGACTGAGTGGATCCTATTCACCACTACAGAGATTGGACATGCAACGTTTTGGAACTTACGAAAATTCCTCTCAATCCAAATGTGGTACACTGCTGTGGAAAAAATTAGTTTGATTAGCAATGATTTAAGGTTTTTGCCTTTGATTGTTGCTAATAAAGCAATCCAGTCAGTCCAAGGTCTGGGAGGCCAATGGACATTGAGCTTAGCAAGTAGTTCACTCCAAATTTGAGATGTGAAAGTACAATTAAAGAACAAGTGATCATGACTCTCACTACTAGGACAGAAACTGCAGCAAGAATGAGACTTAGTGCCAAACAAGACCAGCCTGTCTTCAGTGTACAGTCTTTCTTGGATGGCAATCCAAGTAATAAAACTGCATTTGGGGATGTGTCCAGAAAACCAAACAGTATGGTACCATGGGACCTTGGGGAAGGGTGTCCTAAGATAATTCCAAAGGGATTTCACGGTAAAATCACCATTTGCAGTGAGAGTCCATTTGTGGATATCATCCACATCAGTAGTAGGATCAGGGAAATTAACGAGGTTCATTCTAACTTCATTAATTTCCCAGGTTTGAGTGACAGGGAGAGCCCACTTGGAATTTCTGATAATTGAGGAGACCTTAGTATGTTTAGGAAGGCCAATGTCATAAATGATCCTATCGCCATATTTATCAGCCAGAGGACCTAATGGATGCCAATTGTCATACCAAAGGAAGGAACTTTGATTACCAATGATAGTTTTGATGAAGGGTTGGACAGAAGGTCTAAGGGTGAGGATTTTCCTCCAGATCCAAGTGGGACTACCAGGAATCCTGAGTTGCCAGAAGTTTTTGTCCTTAATTAAATAGGACTTAACCCATTGACACCACATTGATTGTTCACCCCCTAAAATAATAAACCAAATGTGTCTAGCGATAGCGGCCTTATTCCATACTTGCATAGCCTTGAAACCAAGGCCTCCTTCATCTCTGGGGGCACATAAGTGCTCCCAAGACACTTTGGCACCAGATTTCTTAAGGTCAGGGCCAGACCAGAGGAAGGCTCTCAGCACAGACTCCACATCCTTGATGACTTTTTTGGGCAGTGTGAACAGAGAGGACCAGTATGTTTGCATGGAGAACAATACATTTTTTATCAATTGTACTCTCCCAGCATAGGTCAGATCTCTGTTAGTCCAGGACTTAGTTTTGTAGATAATTTTATCAACCATAGGTTTGCAATCCAAATGGGTCAATTTGGTGGAGAGAAGGGGGACACCAAGGTATTTCACAGGCAAGAACCCTTCTTTAAATCCAAGTACACTCAAAATATTTCCTCTAGTAGTTGTATCAACACCAGAGAAGAAAATTTGACTCTTTGCAAGGCTAGGTTTCAAACCAGACAAAGATTCAAATTCAGAGAGGGAAGTCTGGATGTGCTGGACAGATCCGACATCCCCTTTGCAGAAAATCATAAGATCATCTGCAAAGCACAAATTAATGATTTTGTTTTGACTACACTTCCAATGAAAATGGAAATCAGGCTGCAAAGATTTCTCCCTTAAAATGCAGGTAAGGACCTCCATAACAATCACAAATAGATAAGATGAGAGAGGGTCACCTTGTCTAAGGCCCCTCTTACCATCAATGAGTCCAGTATTCTCACCATTGATGTTCAATGTGTAATTTGCAGAGGTCACACATGCATGCAGCCATTTAATCATGGTGGGGTGAACATTCATGCTAGTAAGGACATCCCAAAGAAAATCCCATCTAACATTGTCATATGCTTTCATAATGTCCACTTTCATAGCACACTTGGGTGTAGAAGTGGACTTATGGTAGCCATGCATAAGCTCCTGGGTTAGGAAGATATTATCTGAATCCTGATTGAACAGGGTCAATGAGGGAAGGGAGAGCAGCTTGGAGTCTCTTGGCAAGAATTTTTGCAATGCATTTATAGATGGAATTGCAGCAGGAGATGGGTCTGAAATCACCAACCTTAGAGGGGTTGGGGATCTTAGGAACAAGAGCTACAACAGTAGCATTTGCCTTCCTCAGCATTTTACTAGACCTAAAGAAGTTCTTAACTGCTGCCGTAATTTCATACCCAACAACAGGCCATGCTTTTTGAAATAAGCCAGCATTAAATCCATCAGGACCAGGTGCTTTTTGAGGGTTCAAGCTCCAGAAGGTATCTCTAATCTCAGAGTCCGTGACAGATTGAACCATACTCAATCTTTGTTCATCAGTTAACTTCCTTTGGATCAATGCATTAACTCTATCAGAACCTTCATATTGGGAACTGTGAGGATTTCCCAGGAGGTCCTTGTAGTAGTTAACAAAGCTAGACTTAATCACCTTGATATCCTGTGTGGTAGTGGAGTCATCAAGGGTAAGACTGGTAATCATGCTTCTATTTCTGTTATTGCTAACAGATTTAAAGAAAAAGGAGGTACACTGATCACCAAGTTTAAGCCACTGAACTCTAGACTTTTGCTTTGCCAAGCTCTCCTCCGCTCTAGACAAAGTGAGATACTGTTTAAACACAGTTTTTTCTTCAGCTTGAGTGATGGGATTAGTAGGATTAGAGCCTAGTTCTTTTTGCAAATCATCAAGCTGAAGTTTGACACTTTTAACCCTATCAGAGACAGCACTATATTCTTTAGTATTGAGTCTTTTTAGTTCAACTTGAAGGAACCTCAGTTTCTCAGTAATGCAGTACATGGGATTACCAATGACAATGGTTCTCCAGACTCTCTGAACTGTGGGGAGAAAAAGTGGGTGATCAGCAAGGAAATCAAAAAATCTAAAAGGTTTAGGTGTGGGTCTAGGGGGTGGGGAGAGACTCACAACAGAAGGTGAATGATCAGACACCCCAGGGGTAAGGAATGAGGCACTAGAATAAGGGAAAACCCTCATCCAACTTTCATTAACCAAAACTCTATCAATCTTGGTAGAGATATGGTTGGGGGGGTCTTGTCTGTTGCTCCAGGTATAGAAGCAACCAGAGAACCTGAGATCATCTAGCTCACAAGAGTAGAGAATCTTATTAAGGTCATCCATATGGGGTGGCCAACTAGATGAGCCACCAGATTTCTCCCTAGGAGATCTTATTGCGTTAAAATCCCCTAGAGTAATCCAAGGAGAGTTAGGCCTAAGGTTGAGCAGGCTACTCCAAAGGTCTAGTCTGTCACTATGGTCATTAGCACCATAGACAAAAGTAGTGGAGAACTTTACCCCAGATTGAAGAGCATGGACGTCACAGTGAATGTATTGACTGGACTTGCTCAATACATTAACAGCAAAAACATGAGGGTCCCAGCACACTAAAATCCTACCAAAGGGAGCAAGATCATAGTTGTGTGCATAATGCCAGAAAGGGCAAATGAAATTCAATATTCTCTTGGCATTAGCTTCCTTAACTTTATGCTCTAGAAGCCCAATCAAAGACAATTTATTATTGGTAATGAACTTTTTTGCTTCCTTTTGTTTAAGAGGGTCATTAAGACCACGCAAGTTCCAGAACCCAAAATGTACTGGTGTGTTCATCATAAAAATGAAAGAAGCTAAACTATATAGCAGATATATGGGAAGTATTAATTGCTATCAAAAAAATTGAGTGAAAGAGTTACCGCCCTTTCTTGTGAGGGAGAGCCTTCTGAAAGCTGCTCCCTTTCTTCTTCTTCTTCTTGTTAGAAACAACTTTGAAGTCCTCTCCATGTACATAGTCTATTCCCATACCTCCACTGTCACTGCTGGACGGTTTGGGAGTTGATGGTGAGGCTGATGCATAGGGTGGTTTAGGCTCAGGAACAAACCCTCCTCCATCCAACTTATGTGCATTTTCTTCCTTAAAGGAGGCCGCTTCATAGTTCACTACTTCTGCTATTGGAAAATTCTCAACCGAAGTACTTGTTGAACAGGAGACCAAAGTGGGAGGAACCACTTTGGTAACAACATCAAGGGCTGTGCTCCCTCCTTGTGCTAGAGCCTCCAGAACTTTAACCTGGACCACTGGATCTTTATTGGAGATCTGAGCTTCAACAAGTTGTTTCGCCAGACTTTCCTCTGAACCATTTGAAGGAGTTGGCTCTTGCTTTGGTTTACATTTATGCCCAAAAACTTTGCACTCTGAGCACTCTGAGCCATTGGTATTCAACTCTGATCACAACTGATTCCCCATTAGCTTTGACTACCACCTCGTTAGGGAGTTCATCTCCTGCAGAAATCTCTACACACACCCTTGCGTAGTCCAGCCTTTTTTTACTCGCTGTAGCATTGTCTACGTGGATTGGTCTTCCAATTGTGCTGGCAATGCGGCTGAAACCTGACTCAGTCCAGCATTCCAGGGGAAGCTTATGAAGTTTCACCCACGCCGGGATTGATGAAGGGTGGGTAGTTGTAGGCACCAACATATGTCTCCAATCCGTTAGAACCAAATAGCGCCTAGAAAAGAAGTAAGGACCCCCCTCCAGGACTTGCAATCTAGTGGCTTCGTCCTTAAACACAAAGAAATAACAGGAACCTATCTGTTTAATAGAAATTGGCGCATTATCCTTCCAGACTGCTCGGGTTGTAGCGCTCAACAGGTTATAAGGCATTTTCCCATCTAGGAAATACCCAATCAAACAATGGTCCCAGGAGTTTGTATCAATGTCTGATTCATCCAGCTCCGCCACTGCTTCTATACCTCTTTGCAACTCAGGATAATGCTCGAGTTTCATGGTTTTTGAGGGGGACTGAGCCTTAAATAGTGAGGACCAGTTTGGGGTTTTGCCTGGTTTCTGAGTAGCAGTCGCCTCATTCTTGATGTGGGAGGATTCAGGCGGATCTTTAGCCTCAACAATATCCCCTTCAAGGTACCGAGCTGGAGAAAGTGGGGTGGGATGACCTTCCTGAAGATACTGGATCTGATTAGTGAGCTGGGAAAGATCGATGTCCATACCCGATTTTTTTAATTCTGCTTCCATGGATTGTACCAAATCAACTATTTTTTCTTCTCTTCTGAGACGCTCTCCTTCAATCTTGAAGACCTCTTGCAGTTCTCGAGAGGAACTAGGGCTAGAACGGATGGGGCTATGTGAGCCGTAAGAGGGGTTAGGGTTCGTGAAGGGTTGGGTTCCAGATGGTGTTGCGGATGTACCATCAGAAGTAGGGTTAGTTGAGAAATCAGAGCTTTTGAGGCCATAAGAGTAGTGATCATGGGGTTTGAAGTTGGTGGAATTGGTGGGAGATAGATACGTAGAACCAGAGAGTTGGGTCTGATTTCCATCGCCACCTAGGTTGCCCTGGCTTGCAGCGTTGGTGGATTTGGTGATGTTGCGTGTCGATTGAACTTCTGGAGGAGTGTCGGGGATTTTAGGACACAGATCTGAAAACATTTGTGGAGTGGAGATGATAGACATTGGTGAACCTGATTGTTCAGCTAGCACTGAACGAAGACTAAGTTGAGGCTTAGCCAACTCTCTTTGCTTTCTACGAACCTCCTGGGAATTAATAGCCTTAGACCCAAGATTTTCCATGGAATTTGCATTTTTCTCCCCCATATCTAGGGTTTCACCGTAATCGCCTAGTGAATCGCCCTAATCGCCAGAGAAGAAGCTGACGTCAGACATTTGGAGTTTTTATTGATAGATGACATAGCTGCTTGTAATTTAAAGGAGTTGTGAATCCGATATACTGTATTTGTGCGTGAATCTCAGATTAGAGATAGAACCCCCCGAAATCAGAAAGATCAAGGGCATGAGTGAAAAAAATTGGGTAGAATTTCCAGGGGGAGTGCATTCTCTCTCTGGGGTAGAGAGAGAAGCTCTCAACCCCTTCGTACAGACGGATGTTTTACATTCGATATACTATATGTTTTACTTTCTATCTTTTGCTATATGGTTACCTTTGATTACAAGTTTAAATGAACACAGCTGTGCATCTAGGGTTTTGGAATTTACGTGGTCTTAATGACACTCTCAAACAAAAGGAGGCAAAGAAATTTATCACTAATAATAAACTTTCCTTGATTGGATTATTGGAGCACAAAGTCAAAGAGAGCAATGCTAAAAGAGTCTTAAATTTTGTTTGTCCCCAGTGGCATTTTGTACATAATTTTGATTATGCCCCTATTGGTAGGATTTTTGTGTGTTGGGATCCCCACACTGTTGATGTTGTTGTTTTGAGTAAATCCAGCCAATACATACATTGTGAAGTTCTAGCACTTCATTCTGGACTAAAGTTTTTCACCACCTTTGTCTATGGGGCCAATGACCATATGGATAGGCACGACCTGTGGACCAATATGCTCAATGTCAAGACCAATTCCCCATGGGTGACCTTGGGTGACTTTAATGCCATAAGATCCCCTAAGGATATAAAGCTGGTGGTTCAACTAGTTGGCCTCCTCATATGGATGACTTTAACAATAGTCTATATGCTTGTGAACTTGATGATCTCAGGTTTTTAGGCTGTTTCTACACCTGGAGCAATAGGCAAGCTGCTTCTAATCACATCTCCACTAAACTTGATAGAGTTTTGGTGAATGAAAGCTGGATGAGATCTTTTCCTTACTCCAATGCTTTCTTTCCTACCCCTGGATTATCTGATCACTCTCCTGCTGTGGTATATCTCACTCCTGCCCCTAGACCTGCCACAAAGCCATTTAAATTCTTTGACTTCCTGGCTAACCATCCTCTGTTCCTTCCCACAGTTTAGAGGGTGTGGAGTACCATAGTCATTGGCAACCCAATGTTTTGCATAAGTGAAAAGCTAAGATCTCTTCAGGATGAGTTCAAAAAGCTAAACACTAAAGAATTTGGTGCCATCTCAGAAAGGGTAAAGGGTGCCAAACTTCAGCTTGATGATTTACAAAAAGAATTGGGTGCTAATCCCACCAATTCAATAAAGCAAAATGAGGAAAAAGCTGCTCTTAGACAATTCCTCACATTGTCTAGAGCTGAAGAGAGTCTGGCTAAACAAAAATCCAGAATCCAATGGCTTAAGTTGGGTGATCAGTGCACATCCTTTTTCTTCAAATCTATTAGCAATAACAGAAATAGGAGCATGATCACTAGCCTTACTCTTAGTGACTCATCAACTACCCAAGAATTACCAGTGATTAAATCCACCTTTATTAACTTTTATAGAGATCTCTTGGGAACTCCTTATAGTTCTCATTATGATGGTGCAAATAGGGTCAAAGAATTAATTCAGAGGGTGTTAACGGATGAACAAAGTCTAGCAATGGTTCACAATATTACTGATGCTGAAATTAAAGAAACATTTATGAGTTTGAATCCTAAAAAAGCACCTGGACCAGATGGATATAATGCTGGCTTCTTCCAAAAAGCTTGGTCTATTGTTGGCTATGAAGTCACTGCTGCAGTCAAGAACTTCTTTAGATCTAGCAAATTACTAAAGAAAGCCAATGCAACTGTGGTGGCCCTTGTCCCTAAAATTCCCAACCCCTCCAGAGTTGGGGATTTTAGACCCATCTCCTGCTGTAATACTACAAGTGCATTGCAAAAATTCTTGCTAGTAGACTTCAGAGTGCTCTTCCCTTCCTTATCGATCCTGTCCAGTCAGGTTTTGTGAAAGGTAGGAGAATAGCTGACAACATCTTTCTAACTCAGGAGCTTATGCATGGCTATCATAAGTCCTCTTCTACACCCAAGTGTGCAATGAAGGTGGACATTATGAAAGCTTTTTTTGGGTAATTCAGCTTGAAATTAAAAGGGGTTAAGCGAATGTACAGCCTACAAGGGGGCATACCCCAGGAAGGACAAAACAAAAAAGAAAAAAAAAATGAAAAATTGCATATTCCCCGGCACAACCCGCCGGGGGTGGGAAATTAGGAGGTCTAGCACAACTCGCTGGGATAGGTATAATAAGCATAAAGTAGCCACAAAATCCAAAATACAAGTGTACACAAAATTAAAACCCACATGGTGAAATAGTAGGGCCCACAAAGAGCCTTTTGTTGGCATTAGAAATTTCCACAGTGTGGTATAGCATTAGAATAAGGAGCCAAACTCCTTTTCACGTGAACTATTAGTGGGCCCATGGAGGACCAATTTTCCTTGGTATTGAACACCATTTTTTGCGTTAAAAGAAACACTGAATACGGTCCTTCATTGCTCAAAATTCTCAAATCTCAAATACACCAGTGGGACCAAGGGATTGGACATGCGGTACAGCTGCTTCTCCATACAGCGCTTGTGTGTAATGGTTTTCACCCATTGACCGTGGTCCCCACTTTTTTCCCCAGACTTTACCCACTTTGAGACCACATGATGTGAAAAGGGGCCCCACTCAGAGCCATTTATGTCGGTTGTAATGGACTAAACCCATTAATTAAAGAGGCCCCACTTTGAGACCACTGCCATTTTTTAACGTTCAATAGGAAGGAAAGTGGATTGAAATTTGACCGAAAGTGGTGGGCCATCATGAGTGCACCAGCCTTGTGGTTCGGGCTATTATACATGTTGGGTCCCACAAGGGAGCCCTCTATTTCCATGGAAATATGCGTGATAGCTGTACAAGTTGATTTGCAATATCTCAGCTGAAAGGCTGTTTTGCACCAGATAGCATTTGCTATCAACTTTTTGAACCAAAAATTGCCCACTTGCGCTGGGAGAGTGGAGTACACTCTCATCTTCCACATTCAACTTCCAGAAGAACTCAAGAAAACTCCACAAAGCAACACCCAACCAGACGAATCTCCAAAACCAGCTCCAAACGAACGAATAGGAGGGAGGAGGACCTACCTCACTGAGCTCACCTTCACGACCAGAACCGATTGTGGTATTACCCCACCGCCGTGACACCGGGACACTTAGCGGGAGGAACTGGATTGCAATGGAAGAGACAGCTTCAGGACCTCAGATCACTAATACCTCCGTGAGAAGCATATTCTGGGCGTTGGTTGTGTTGAATTCCATGGCTTGAGGCTACTTTTCGTTGTTGTTGTTGAAGAGAATAAGACTACCTCACAAGAGGTGTGATCAGATCCCATTTTTTGATAGTAGAAACTACCAAGTTCTGGGTTTAGGAGACCCTTCTCCAGATACCTCAATCGGTTGAGCCATGAAAAAGCTCGAAAATCCATTTTTGAATAGACCAATATTGAGCAGTTCGAATATGGTTCTTCAGATCCCCTTTCTCATTTGAGATTGGGAAGACAAAACCCATATGGAACTCCATTTTTGAACTACAGGATCGTGATAACCTTTCACACAAAAGTGTGAATAACATGAGTTTGTCCAGCCCATAAAATGGGCTGAATGTTGAGATAAATAATGCAAACGAACCAGAGAGGGACGCTTGAAATCTGCTCCCCCATGATAACGACAATGTTAGATGACATTATGAAAGCTTACGACAATGTTAGATGGGATTTCCTTTGGGATGTTCTACTAGGAATGAATTTCCATCCTACCATGGTCAAGTGGTTACAAGCTTGTCTGACTACTGCTAACTACACTCTAAGTATCAATGGTGAGAATACTGGTTACATTGAGGGGAGGAGGGGTCTTAGGCAAGGCGATCCTCTCTCCTCTTATCTATTTGTAATAGTCATGGAGATTCTTACCTGCATACTTAGAGAGAAATCTTTGAAGTCAGATTTCCAGTATCATTGGAAGTGCAAACAGAACAAAATCATTAATCTATGTTTTGCGGATGATCTCATGATCTTCTGCAAAGGGGATATCGCGTCTGTAAGACACATTCAGTCATCACTTTCTGAGTTTGAGTCTTTAACTGGGTTGAAGCCCAGTCCTCACAAGAGTCACATCTTCTTCTCTGGAGTTGATGCTACCACTAGGAGAGGTATTCTAGATGTACTTGGTTTCTCAGAAGGACATTTACCTGTCAAATATCTTGGTGTACCACTTCTTTCCACCAAGTTAACACATTTGGACTGCAAGCCTATGGTTGATAGGATTACCTCCAAAACTAAGTCATGGACTAACAGAGACTTGACCTATGCAGGCAGACTCCAGTTGATAAAAAATGTATTGTTCTCTATGCAATCCTACTGGACCTCCTTGTTTATACTGCCTAAAAAGGTTATTAAGGAAGCAATCTATTTTGAGAGCCTTCCTTTGGTCTGGGCCTGACCTGAGGAAGTCTGGTGCTAAAGTATCTTGGGAGCATCTCTGTGCTCCCAAATATGAGGGTGGCCTTGGCCTCAAATCAATGCAGATTTGGAACAAGGTTGCTGTATCTAAACACATTTGGTTCATTATCTCTGGTGGTGAACAATCAATGTGGTGTCAGTGGCTAAAGTCTTATTTACTCAAAGGGAAGAGTTTTTGGCAACTTAAGATGCCCTGTAGTCCCACGTGGACTTGGAGAAACTCCTCTATCTTAGATATGTTGTCCATCCCTATATTAAGGTCATTATAGGTGATGGTCAAAGCACTTCCCTTTGGTTTGACAATTGGCACCCTTTGGGTCCTTTGGCTGATAGATTTGGGGATAGGGTTTTTTTTTTTTTTGGGTAATTCAGCTTGAAATTAAAAGGGGTTAAGCGAATGTACAACCTACAAGGGGCATACCCCAGGGAGGACAAAACAAAATAAAGAAAAAAAAAATTGCGTACTCCCCGGCACAATCCGCTGGGGTGGGAAAATAGGCAATCCAGCACAACCCGCTGGGATAAGTGAAATAAGCATAAAGCATCAAAATAAATCTATTAATTGATCAAAATTATGAGTGTCAACCTTGTATACCATTTCGGGTACCATAATGATGGGCCCCACTATCAACACACTTGGGCTAATGCCTTTACGTGAAACTTTCTACATTTGAATTTGAGTGCAGCAGCACCCATGTGGTTGTGGGCCCCAAATGCATCGTGTAAACCGTGTAAATGAGCAACCCATGTGCTTGTAGTCAAACTACATCGTGTAGACGAGCAACCGTGGTCCCCACCTTTCAAAACTTTTCACACCATCAGCTGAAGGTTGCCCTCCTTTTGCACAACTTAATTTGCTTTAAAGCTATACCCATTAGCACGTGTACTCCGACATTTGTTTCCATCAGACTAAAAAGTAAAAAGCATCTCAACAGATGCTAGTTTCCTTGGCACAAAGGCCCACACATTTTTTTTTTTTTTGGGGTAAATAAGCTTGAAATAAAAAAAGGCTAAGCGGATATACAGCCTACAAGGGGCATACCCCAGGAGGACAAAAGAAAACAAAGAAAGAAAAGAAAACAAAAGGAAACAAAAAGGATGGCCAACAAGGCTACAATGGGAAGGGGTAAGTGACTAAATTAGACGAGGCTAAAACCTAGTAACATGAAATGGTAACTAAATGTTTCTAGGCCATCTAGGGAGATGGAGGAGAAACATTCAAAATGGAACTGAACAACTGAATTGAAGCTTGGGCATAGTATAGTAACCGGCCGCTAGGTGCAGCAGCAGTAGCAGTATGCAGCTCTCGGGATCTCAATATGCAGCAGAATGCAGTGCAGAAGTGAAATTTAGCATGACCTCTAGGCATTTATCTGCTGCAGCAGATTTAGAATCACAGGAGCTTAAACATGAGGATTATATTTGTCTGAACAACAGTAGCACTGCCCAAGTAGATGGCATCTACAAACAACTCAGAACAGAGCATTGAATGGTGATCAAACGATGCAGATGAGTAACAAGCGGGGCAGGATCCTTGGACATGAGACTTGAAGCATGAACAATGGAGCTTGAACATGAAATAAGTCCATGTATTGGGAGGAAGCCCCCTCCCAGAAGGGGATCATACATGCCAGGGACAACCCCCCATGGCTAGGCCTAATCTCGTGGATGCTGATCAAACACACAGCAGTCCAGATGAAACCATTGTTGATCAGTACAGGACAGTACAGGACTACATACTTTAGCAGTAGTATAACTGCCAGCAGCCGTAACAATGCTTGATGGCCACACTCACAGAATCCAACAGTAGCAGGTTTTCCATGTATACAGTGAACAGACAAGAGTACTAATGTAGCAGTAACAGAGGGTTGCAACAGCCCTTGCAACCATGATATATGTGTAGCATAAAGCAATAACATTAGCATCATCAAGAGTAACAACAGATAGTAGTGGATTGCAACAGCCCTTGCAACCCAAATAACATCAATAAAGCACACTGCAGTCTAGGCATAAAGCTATAACACTAGCATCGACAAGAGTAAAAACAGATGCAATAATAGTGGATTGCAACAACCCTTGCAACCCATATGACTTCAATAAAGCATGATGTTCATACCTCACTTGAAGCTTAAAAGCACTCACACTGACTGCAACTTTCTTTTAGAACTTCCCTTGAAGCTTAATGCACCAGTCAATATAACTTTGAGAACCTGCAATATGTGCCCTTGGATTGCTTTGATCATTTGCCACTAAGACCTTGAAGAGGGCAGCAGTTGCAGCAGTACAAAGCAGCAGTTGCAACAGTACATAGCAGCAGCAAGCTAACTGCTGCAGCAACACTGTTGCAGCAAGCCCCTGGATATCTAAAAATTGGAGAAGACCCAACAGTAGATATAGAGTAGCAATAACACTGAGTAACCGCAATGTTATGAACCAAAGTGTAGCAGCAGAATGCAGTAGTATGCAGCAGCAGTATGCAGCAGTGACAAGATGGTGGAAATCAAGTTAGTACAAGTGGTGGTTACTTCAATGGATTCCCCACTTGTCCAATAAACCCTGGGACTGAGGACCAAGTGGAAGCTTGTCCAAGGACAACAATCTGTACCTCACCAATGAGTAGATTTTACTCACTACAGTAGACATAGGGCATGATGCATTTTGAAATTTACGGTTATTTCTTTCAAGCCAAATTTGGTGAACTGTGGCAGTGAAGATCAATTTGATAATCAAATTTTTAAGAGTTTTGTCTCTAAAGTTTGAAATTTGATTGATCCAGTCAGCCCAAGACCTTGAGGGCCAGTTAACATTGACATGAGCAAGTATTTCAGTCCAGACTTGTGAGGTGAAGGTGCAATTGAAGAATAGGTGATCGTGAGTCTCCACACCCCTACAAAAACTACAACAGGAAACAGGGATAGTGCCAAACAATACTAACCTGTCTCCAGTATATAGTCTGTTATGAATCGCAAGCCAAGTAATCATGCTACATTTAGGTATGTGGCCAGGGAACCAGATGGTTTTATGCCAAGGTACTTTTGGGTATTGTGTTCTGAGTTCATCCCAAAGGGAGGAGATGGTGAATTTGCCACTAGAATTAAGAATCCATCTATGTTGATCCTTAAGATCTTGATCTGGTTTGGGCAGAGAATGCAAAGCATCTCTAATCTCATTGAGTTCAAGAGTTTGGGTGATGGGGAGACACCAATTAGTGCCTCTTATAATGGCAGCCACAGCGGCATCTTTAGCGAGTCCAGAGTCATAAATGACTCTCGAACCAAATGTTGTAGCAATAGGGCCAAGGGGGTGCCAATTATCATGCCATAGTGATGTGTGTCTGCCATTACCAATAATAACTTTAATGTGCGACTGTACTATGGGCCTAAGATTGAGAAGCTTTCTCCATACCCAGGAGGGTGAACTGGGCATCCTAACTTCCCAAAAACTTTTCCCTTTGAGTAAGTACGACTTTACCCACTGACAACACATAGATTGTTCCCCACCAGAGATGAGGAACCAAATGTGTTTAGCAATAGCAGCTTTATTCCATGTTAATATGGACTTGAATCCCAAGCCACCTTCTTGCTTGGGACAACACAGGTGTTCCCAAGATACTTTGGCCCCAGTCTTCTTGAGGTCAGGACCAGACCATAAGAAGGACCTTAGGATGGTCTCAACCTCTTTGATGACCTTCTTGGGAAGTATGAAGAGGGAGGACCAATATGTTTGCATTGAAAAAAAAGGACATTCTTAATCAATTGGACCCTACCAGCATATGTGAGGTCCCTATTGGTCCAAGTTTTGGTTCTAGTTGTGATTCTGTCAATCATGGGTTTGCAGTCAATGTGTCTTAATTTGGTGGACAACAAAGGTACACCAAGGTATCTAACAGGCAAGGTACCTTCTCTGAACCCCAACAGTTGAAGAATTTCTTCTCTAACAGAGTGTTGGACTCCAGAAAAGAAGACATTACTTTTACCAGGACTTGGAGATAAGCCAGATAGAGATTCAAATTCATACAAGGAGTCCTGAATATGTTTTACTGAGCTTACGTCACCTTTGCAAAAAAGCATAAGGTCATCAGCAAAGCACAAGTTTATGATTTTGGGTTCTCGGCATCTCCAATGGAAATTAAAGTCAGGTCTACCAGACCTCTCTTTTAGAATACATGTGAGCACCTCCATCACAATCACAAAGAGGTAAGAAGACAGAGGATCACCCTGTCTGAGTCCTCTCTTACTTTTGATGTTGCCGGTAGGCTCACCATTGACATTCAAGGTGTAATTAGCAGTGGTAACGCAAGCTTTGATCCAGGTAATCATTTTGGGGTGAAAGTTCATGCATGCAAGTGTATCCCAAAGAAAGTCCCACCTGACATTGTCATAGGCTTTCATAATATCCACTTTCATGGCACACTTGGGGGAGGAAGTGGATTTGTGATATCCTTGCATAATTTCCTGTGTGAGGAAAATGTTATCTGCAATTCTCCTACCCTTAATAAATCCAGATTGAACTGGATCAATAAGAGCAGGGAGAACATCCTGAAGTCTCTTGGCCAAAATCTTGGCAATGCACTTGTAAACAGTGTTGCAACAAGATATTGGCCTAAAGTCACCAACTCTGGTAGGATTAGAAACCTTGGGTACAAGTGCCACAATTGTGGCATTAGCCCTAGCCAATAGCTTCCCAGATTTGAAGAAATTCCTAATTGCAGCAGTAACTTCATGCCCAACTATAGACCATGTTTTGTGAAAAAAAAGAGCATTATACCCATCAGGGCCAGGGACCTTGTGTGGATTAAGACTCATGACAGTTTCTTTGATTTCAGTGTTGGTAACATCCATAACCATACTCACACTATGGTCATTGGTAAGTCTCCTGGTAATGAGTTGATTTATCCTGTCATAACCTGCATAGTCAGTAGTGTGTGGTTTACCAAGCAGGTTAGAATAGAAGTTGACAAAAGTGTCTTTGATTACAGTCATGTCATGAGTAATGGAGGAATCACCCAAAACAAGACTAGTAATCTTGCTTCTATTCCTGTTGTTATTGATAGACTTGAAGAAGAAGGATGTGCATTGGTCTCCAAGCTTTAGCCACTGAATTCTCGATTTCTGTCTAGCTAAACTTTCTTCAGCTCTAGTGAGAGTGAGAAATTGCTTGTAAACCAATTTTTCTTCGTTTTGGGTAGCAAGGTTAGAAGGATCAATCCCAAGGCTAGACTGAAGGGCCTCAAGCTGAAATTTAGTCACAGCCACTCTGTCAGTAATAGAACTAAATTCCTTATGGTTTAATTCCTTAAGTTCAACTTTTTTTTTTTTTTTTGGGTAATTCAGCTTGAAATTAAAAGGGGGTAAGCGAATGTACAGCCCACAAGGGGCATACCCCAGGGAGGAAAAAAAAAAAAAAAAAAAATGCGTACTCCCCGGCACAACCCGCCGGGGTGGGCAATTTGGAGGCCCTAGCACAACCCGCTAGGATAGGGAAAAAAAACCGGACAAAATTTAATGGGCACAAGTGCCAATTGATACGTTGTCCTAATTGGACCATTAATATTTCCCACCTATTGAGTGAGGCAGCAATTTTAACCCATTTGAAACATGGGACCACTGCCATTTTACGTGCAGTAGGAAGGAAATTGGGTTGAAGTTTGACCAAAAGGCCATTTTTGGTCCACACATGGGCCCACCTCTTGGGTAATCACATGAAAGGCCACAGCTTTGGAAGGCTTGATTTGATTTTCTCCATCCCAGGTGGGACCAAGAGAGTTGACAAATGATCACTTTATAGCTGAATCTCAGCCCTTTTCCCAGGTGAATATTGCGTGTAAATGCTTCAAAAATAGGACCATAGTCCCACTTTTCACTTAGACTTCCTTGACAATTCATTACAAAACCGAGTAAACCAAGTGGGCCCCCTTTTGCTATTTGCTCGAGTAATCACCAGTAACACAGCTGTGTACCACTTTCTGCAATTTAAAGTTAGCACCGCTTGCCCCAAACTGTGGGCCCAAGAGCTTTAAGCAATTAGCATTGAAATTTGCAATTTGATAGTACAATTTTTCAGGCGCACAACTGGCACCACTTGCCAATAATGTTTTCACCCGAGAAGACTGTGGGCTACTGCCTTTGACAACCACAGACCTTGAGGCAACGAAGCCCACTTGCAAGAAAAGAGAGTGAATGCCACTCTCTCTTCTCCTCATCATCTTCATCAGAGATCCAAACAATTTTACTGCAACTTGGGTAGAACCCAGAAAACATTCACGTATTGTTGAAATCCATAAAATTAAACAAAGTAAAACTCCATCAATAATCAGAAATCAGACCCATAGCACTCTCGAACAAAGAACACCCAATACAGCCGCATAACAGAAGGAGGTCCAACTCCCAAACAGCTTGAACTTCACAACGCCAGAAACCCATATGGAATTACCACTCCGCCGTGACATCTCGTCACCTAACGGACGTGAACTGATACGTAAAGATGAACAAGCCAAAGGGAGCCTAACCTGGAACTGTGAAGCACCCGAGTGGTCCTCTCTGGCTATGGATCTGAGTTACATGAGGCTTGATGAGAGCTCCTGTGAGTCACTTGGAGCGGTTGGGGTTGAATCCAGAAACGGAACATTTCTTTGTGGAGTAGACCTCCATGGGGTAAAAGAGCCACAATCGGACAGAGCTCCAAACGTGTAGTAGATGTTTGTTGATTGGGGACCCATGAAAATGGAATCCCATATAGATTGAAGGGTAGGAGACCCTTGCAGCTGTTGTTCCTTGCACAGACTGAACCCCATCCTTGCGGATGGGTCTTGTTGTTGTAACTTGCCATTTTACTTGATCAAATCAAATAATGGAGATGGATACGCCCTTGAATCAGGGGGTGATTGCGGGCCTAATATCAAAAATATATGGCTGATTTTGTTGTGGTTTTGGTTGGGGAGTGCATTCTCTCTCTATTTCTAGAGAGAGAAGCTCTCAACCCACCTCTTTTCCTATCCTTGTATTTTACCCTTAAGTTCAACTTGTAACCTCTTAAGCTTTTCAGTAAGACAAAACATTGGGTTACCAAGTATGACTTGCCTCCAGACCTTCTGGACTGTGTGAAGGAAGGAGGGATGGTCAGCAAGGAAGTCAAAGAACCTAAAAGGTCTTCTAGGTGGTTTAGGAGGAGGAGTAATGTACACAATAGCCGGAGAGTGGTCAGAGACCCCAGGCGTGGGGAAGTAGGCTGAAGATGAGGTGTGTGTCCTCAGCCAGACATCATTGACAAGAACTCTGTCAAGCTTAGAAGAAATATAATTTGGAGGGTCCTGCCTATTAGACCAGGTGTAGAGGCATCCAGAGTATCTCAAGTCATCTAGCTCACAAGAGTAGAGGCATTTGTTGAGATCATCCATGTGGGAGGGCCAGAGAGTAGACCCACCGTATTTTTCTTTGGGGTCTCTAATGGCATTAAAGTCCCCAAGAATCACCCACGACTCGAGGCTCTTGAGTTTGCAAAGGTCCCTCCAAAGGTCAAGCCTATCATAGTGATCATTGTATCCATACACAAACGTAACCAAAAATTCATTGCCATCTTGTATAGATTGTACCTCACAGTGGACAAGCTGGCTAGTCATATGAAGAACCTTCACTTTTATGATGTGAGGATTCCAGCATACAAGGATTCTCCCAAAGGGGGCATGAGAAGAATTATGAGCATGCTGCCATTGAGGACAAATAGATTTCACAACCTTATTGATACTAGGTTCTTTAATTTTATGCTCTATCAAGCCCAAAAGAGACAAATCATAAGTTTTCAAAAAATGTTTGGCTGTTTTTTGTTTGAGAGGGTCATTCAAGCCTCTCAGATTCCAAAACCCAAAATGCACAGATGGTTGTGAGCTAAGCATGGGGATTATATAATATAAACAAACTGAAGACAAGATGGCAATATATGGAAAGTATTAGAATTGCCCAAAAAGGATACGGAACTGCAGTCAAAGCTCCTTGGGGGAGCTAAATCTCCCAAGGTTTCCTCTCTTCTTGTTCTTGTTCTTCTTAGTATTACTTCCTGCAGACTGTGGGCAAGAGGGGGGAGGAGTGGCTGCTGCTTCTGTGATCGAGACAGTTTTACTACCCGATTGTAGCGTGGGTGGAGCAATCAGTACTTCAGAGACCTTCTTAGAAGGAGGGTCTTTAGTAGGGGGGCATGGATCAGCTATTAATACCTCGATTTCCTCAGAAGAATCATCAACCTCGTTCTCATTGTGATTTGAAAAGGATTCCACCGAATTGGTTACAGCATCTAAAGCATTGCTACCTCCCTTCTCCAAAGCCATTAGCACTTGATGTTGTACATTTGGGTCTTGATTGGAGATGTGTGGCTTTTTCCCCACAACTTGCCATATCTCTTCAGGTTTAGCAGGTACTGGGGTTGATTTTGGTAGACATCTGTGCCCGAAAACCGAACATTCAGAGCATTTGGGGGGGAGCCATTGATACTCCACCCTGATTGTAACAGCTTCTCCATTAGACCTCACTATCACCACATCTGGTAGTTCATCTTTTGCGGAGATTTCAATGCATATCCTAGCAAAATCTAGTCTTTTTTTCCCTGTTGTAGCCTCATCAACATGTATAGGTCTTCCTATGGCGCTGGCTATACGACTAAAGCCTGACTCCGTCCAACATTCAAGAGGAAGATTATGGAGCTTCACCCATGCAGGGATTAAAGTGGGGTGTTTTGTTGTAGGGACCAACATCCTTCTCCAATCGGTAAGCACTAAATAGCGTTTCGAAAAGAAATAAGGCCCTCCTTCCAAAACCTGCAATTTGGAAGCCTCATCTCTGAATTCAAAGTAGAAACACGCCCCGATTTGCTTGATAGACTTAGGAGCATTATCTTTCCAAATAGTACGAGCAGTGGCACACAGTAGGTTGTACGGCATCCGACCATCCAAGAAATACCCTATTAAGCAGTTATCCCAGGAGTCAGCATCAACATGATCTTCCTCCAGCTCAACCACAGGTTCCTTTCCTTGCTGCATTTCCGGATAATGACCTAATTTCATGAATTTTGACGGGGCTTGTGCTTTGAACAATGAAGCCCATTTTGGAGCAGCGTCTGCCTTGGCCGTGTTATTTGGTTTAGTAACCTGCTCTTGATGAGGGGGTTTGGCCTTAGGATGACCATCAACAGGTTCTGGACCTGAGGTGTTAGGATCATGAAGGTCCCCTCCAAGATCAACCTCCACTAGGTCTTCTGATGTAGAGTGCAAATCTTGGACCTTGTGTAATTGGTTCTTCAGCTCAGTTAACTTAACTGATACCCCGGTTTTCTTCATCTCTTCTTCAATCGATTGTATTAGTAAGGAAACACGATCCTTGCTAACCAAACAATTTGCTTCTCTCTGAAAAACTTCGAGGAGCTTGCGGCTTGGACTGATTCTGTTGGGGCTTTGACGGCCAGATGAGGATGAAGGAGATTTAGGGTTGTGTTCGAAGATTACATCCTCTGTAGGTTGTAGAGTACCTCTAACAGGCAATAACGAGTTGGAATGATTGGGGTTACCTGGTTTAGATGGATTTGTAGCAGGATCGTCAGCGAGATGCGATCTATATGTAGATCGCTGCGGGTAAACTAGACTGTACGAAGGTGGGCTTAGAATGGGGAGCTTCTGCACTTAGAGGAAAGTCGCGTACTTCAGGGCAAAGGTCTGAGTAACGCTCTGGTGTGGCAAAGGAGGACGTGGAGTCCCCCATCTGTGGGGTCTGAACGGATCTTAGAGAGAATTGCAGATTAGAGGCACTCCTTTGCTTTTTACGAACCTCATTAGAGTCGATGGCCTGAAAACCTAGCCCATCTGCCATAGAAATGGTCCCTTCAGCTAGAGGTGTCAAACGGGCCGGGCCGGCACGGGCACGGCACGGGCACGGCACGTCGGGAGGCGGCACGGCACGCCAGAGGCACGGTAAAATCTTGGCACGGCACGGAACGGCACGGTATAAGTTGGCACGTGGTGCGGCACGGGCACGGAAATGAGCGGGCACGGCACGGGCACGGCACGGGCTAAGGTGGCACGTGGCACGGCACGACACGGTCTTCTACGGGCACGGCACCGGCACGGTAAGAAGTCAACGTGGCACGAGGCACGGCACGGCACGACTTTATTCTCGCACGACACGGCACGGCACGGCACGGGTACGAGCACGGAAGTTGGCACGGCACGGCACGGCACGGAAGTAGGGCGGACATGGCACGGCACGGCATGAGCACGGAAGTTGGCCTGACACGGCACGGCACGAGCACGGAAGTTGGCCTGGCACGGCACGACACGGCACGGCAGCTCAGCACGGGCACGGCACAAGGGAAAAAAAATGTAAAATAATTTATTTGTATGTATTTTTTGATAATCACAAAAATAAAAAAGAATTATTTTTTGGTTGTGTAACTTGTGTTAGTGAATTATATATTTATATGAAGTTTAAAAAAAATTAAGTAATGAACAAAAAAAATAAAGAAGAGGGAAAAAGAAGTTACAAAAATTTTATTGATTTATTTTATTTTATTTTATATTTTAATTCTGAGAGAGAGAGAGAGAGAGAGAGAGAGTTTGGACAAAAAAATCAAATAAGCTTTTAAAATATTTTTTGACATGTTCGATAATTGATACATTGCCTTTTATCTAATAAAGATTTTGAAAAAAAAACAAACATTTTTTTTGTTTGTGAAAAAAATAAAAAATATTTTAAAAATAGTGTTTTGATAATTGATACATTGACTTTTATCTAATAAAGATTTTGAAAATAAAATAAAATATTCTCTTTGTAAAAAATAAAAAAAATAGTTTTTTGCAACTTGTAATTAAGTCACTAAGTCATGAACAAAAAAATAAAAAAATTACAAATTAAAAAAATAATTAAAAAAAATTAGGGAGAGAGTCTGAGAGAGAGAGATGGACAAAAAAAGAAAAAAATACAAATTATTTTATAAAAAAATTATAGAAATTCAAATTATAGGAATTAGATTCTTTTATTAAATTATATTATAGAAATTATTAGATGTTAAATTATAGAAATTATATAAATTATTTTTATAGTTTCACTGTCTCACTCTCACAGGAACACAATAATGTGCCTCCACTTTTCGGACCAAATTTCAACGATCGGAACCGTTAGATGTGTTTAAAACGTGTTTTCAGCATCCTACGCAAGGATTTTGCAAAAAATAATACCCGGAAGTAGTTGATCGGAGTAGGTTTTCGTAAAACTACTATACGAAAACCTGGCCCGATCAAGCCCTTTTGGGTATTTTATTTTTTCAAATATTTGCATAGGACCTTAAAAACATGCTTTAAACACATCTAACGGTTCAGATTTTTAAAAAATTGATTAGGTGGCCTTGAAGTGGTGCATTATAGTACTGAAATTCCATTAGAAGCACTAAATGTGTTTCGATCGTATTGTTACCGATATCGGATGATCATCGATTTGGGGGAGAATGATAAAATTGACGAGATATTAAATTGCAACGGTTCAGATCGAACATTCGGAAAAACGAGTCTACACCTACCTTGCAATTCTATACATCGAACTTACTTGGTTATGAACCAAGGTACTGTGTTATGGTATAATGTACGATAGCCACACAATCGCAACACAATTATGACGATCCACACCGTTCACTTTGTTTGTGTTGATGTTTTAATGACTCTCGCCAATTATTTCGACGATCAGATTTTGAAAGGCCCTCCATCGCAGCACAATTACGATGATCCTCACCATTCATGTCGTACAATGGCTTTAGAGGCCCATTTTTTTGTCCCGCGTGAGTAATCCAAACCGTTAAATAATTTCAAAATAATGTTTTGTATGGTTTTGCAAAAAATCAGGTCAATTGGATATGCGTAACTCATCGATCCAAGCTACGCACATCCGATTGATTTAAAAACTTGGAGTTTTTGATCTACCAGTTACACAGGTCCAATTGACCTAATTTTTTGCAAGGTCGTTCAAAACATTATTTTGAAATGATTTAACGGTTCGGATTATTCATGTGTGACCAAAAAATGGGTCCCAAAAGCAATTTACGTGTAGTAGATCTTCTGTACCGGTAGCCCTAGGTTTTTAGTATAAATATGCCATTATAAACCACAGCAGCCTCTTCTAAGTTCTAACCCTAATCTGATACTCTCTCAGTCTCTCTCTCTCTCTATCATCGATCTCACTCAATATCACATCTCTGATCTCTCAAACGGTCGTCTCTCTCTCTCTCTCTCATCGATCTCAGTTACCGCCGACTCACCGGATCACCACCACCATAACCATAGTCCAGTCACCACCGGTCCACTACTCCACCATCGACCACACGGACCACACTTGTTACACAGTTACACTCTCTCTCGACCCTAATCTTTCACGATCACACAGTCACCACTCATCCTCCGCTCACGATCTGTGGTTATTCACCATCAATCCATCATCCACCGCTCACGATCTGTGGTTACTCACCGGACCACTCTCTCACGACCCTAAACCCCTAAATCTCACTCCCTCTGTTGTGATTCACCAATCACCAGCGTCCGCGATCTGTTGTTAGACTCACCATCATCCACCGCTCACGACCATCACAATCCACCGTCCACCAGACCAGACCACCACTGCACCACACCACGCTCACCGATCTGTGTTGATCCTAGGGTTTCATCCTAGGGTTTCATCCTAGGGTTTGATTTCTGTATTACTACGTTTCATACTTTCATTTCATCACTGGTTAGTGGTTACTGTCTTACTGATTTACTGGTAAGATTTTAAACACGGGTTTCATTCTGTATTTTGGGTTTACTCATTTAGCACTGATTTATACTGTTTGATTGTGTAGATGGATGCTGGTAATTTTGATTTTTCTGATGATGGACATGGTGGAGACCCTGTTCCTGTTGTTGCACCAGAGGGACAGGGTTTGGAGTCTGTAAGTGTAGGCGAAGCTGCTTCAAACATTGTTCACAGTGGAACAGGGCCTTCTAGTTCTACTCCAGCAGATTCAACTCCTACTAATTCAACCCGTAGTGGTTCGAAAAGGAGACGCACGTCATGGGTATGGAAACATTTCTCTATAGATAATCACTTTAAAGATGAAAATGGCATTGACATAGGAACTAGGGCTTTATGTAATTATTGTGACCTGCATTATACTTGCGTTAGTGATACTGGAACAGGGCATCATGCTAGACATCTTAGAAATAAACATCCTGATAAAATAGTGAGTGGTGAATCTGCGAGTACTTTGGCAGATTTTGTTTATACGAAAGAAAAAATGAGAGATGGACTGGCCCGTTACGTAGCTGCAGCTGAACAACCGTTTACTTTTGGCGATGATATTAGATTTGAATATTTTATGCAAAATTGTGTGAATCCTGAATTTGGTAAAGTTTCTAGAAATACAACCCGTAGTGATACAATGAAAGCATATAATGAAGTTAGAAAAGATTTGATTTGTGAACTTGCTAAACTTGGTGCGATAGCTTTTACTTCTGATATGTGGTCTGGTATAAATAATCGTGGTTATACGTGTGTCACTGCTCATTATATAGACTCTACTTGGATTTTGCGAAAAAAAATTATTGCTTTCCGTTTAGTGGAGTTTCCTCATGATGCTGATCAGATTTTTGAAAGTATTATGGCCGTGTTTAGGGATTATGAACTTGTTGATAAAGTTTTTAGCATTACTTTTGACAATGCAAGTGCTAATACTGCTTCATTACCATTGTTTAAAAGAAATTTGACTCCTGCTTATTTTGGTGAATTATTGCATGTTCGATGTGTGTGCCATGTGATTAACTTGGTTGTGCAAGATGGTTTGAAACATATAGCACCACAAATTTCAAAAATTAGAGCTGCTGTTCTTTTTATTGGTACTTCCTCATCTAGGCAACAAGAATTTGATAAATTGTGTGTTACATGTTACAATGTGAAACCAAAACAAATGAACTCTGATATTGTGACTCGTTGGAATTCGACCTACCTTATGTTAAAGTCTTGTAGGAAATATAGTGATGTGATATCTGCTTTTGTTAACCAGAGGTATCGTGGTGATTCTTTATCTTCATCTGATTGGAAAATTGGTTTTGATTTCATGAAATTTTTGAAAGTGTTTTATGTTGCTACATTAGCTTGTTCTGCTGTTCGTTATCCTAGTTCTTGTGTTGTGCTTAATCATCTCTACAATATCAGTCTCACTTTTCGTAATTATAGGGAACGCCCAAATTATGTAAATGCTTGTGTGGATATGGAAGCAAAATTTAGAAAATATTTCGAGGAAATGCCACCACTATTTATGTTAGCTGCGGTAATGGACCCTAGGATTAAGGTAGCGGGTGTTTCAGTGCTCTTAAGAGAGATTGGTACGAATTTATGTATTACTACTTTACCTTCTTCTGATGTTGTGATTGAGTTATTGAATGCCATGTATGCTAGATATGAATCTAAGTTTGGTGCAATTACTTCGCTTACTGCTGCCTCTTTGCCCTCTTCTTCTACATGTAATGATGCATCTTGGTCTTTGCTTAGTTCAAGTTTAGGATTAGGAAGTAGCACTGTAACTTCACGCAATGAACTTCTTAAATATTTGGACCTAGAATCAGTTAGTTCGAATGACATGATTAATTTTGATATCTTAGCATGGTGGAAAAAAAACGAAACGGTTTATCCCATTCTTTCAATCATGGCACGTGATCTACTAACAGCTCCTGTGTCTTCAGTGGCATCGGAATCTGCTTTTAGTGCAGGTAAAAGAGTGTTGGATGATAAGAGAAGCAGACTAGCTCCAGACATTTTAGATTGTCTCATGTGCTTGAAAGATTGGGAGGATGCACGCCTTGGAATTGAAAAAGGCTCAGCAAAAGATGAATTCAGAGGTTACTATGCAGACTCCGATATAGATAGTGATTGATGGCATTTGTTTTGTACCTATTATTCATTTATTATGCTGGGGTATGTGTCTGTGGCTTATTCATTTCAGTATGTGGACTGAAGTGGGTTGGCAACTTATGGTGACATGATGTTGCCCCCACTTCAGTTGTGTGTGGGTGTGGCAACTTATGGCAACATGATGTTGCCCCCTCTTCACTTGTTGTTCTTGTGGGGTGTGTGTGTGTGTGTGTGTCTTGTTTTAGTCTGAAATGAATAGGCCACAGACACAACCCCTTATCACGATGTTAAAACTTACAAAATTAGCTGAATTGTGATTTGCAACTTATGAGGGTCTTAAATGGCAACTTAATGTTGCATCCATTTCAGTTTTGGCAATGATGCTTGCTGAGCCATTTTGATAATATACCTATTTAGCCTATGATGGACTACTGTGTAACTCGCTATGATGAAACTTATCTAAGCCAATTATCTATTGATCTTGTGATCCTTGCTGGAACCATTGTGTGCAGGTGTTTCTATAGCCTGAATTGCTTTATGTTGCTTTGTCTCCAATGGAAGGAGGCATTCCTTGGATGTCTAATTTAATGTCTTTATTTTGCTATTGTCTCCAATGGAAGGAGGCATTCCTTGGATGTCTAATTTAATGTCTTTATTTTGCTATTGTCTCCAATGGAAGGAGGCATTCCTTGGTGCTTCATGATATCATAGCTTTTGTTGTGTCTCCAATGGATGGAGGCAATCCTTGGTGTCTGTAAATACTTGTTTGTAGCAACTTATACCTGTTCTTCCTTGGAAGTTTGATAATACTTTTACTTGTTTGTGGGTTCCAGTTCTATCCATTGTTAAGCCTGTTGTTATGGCAGTAGTAGTTGCTATTGTTGTAGCTGGTTATAGCCTCTTGCTTAGTATTGTGGGATAGGCTGCTGCCTGGGCAATTGACTGTTGTGAATTTTGGCTGTAATGATAGAGTTGCTGGTGGCTATTACTGGTACTGTGATGCTATGTCTGAGTACCCATTGTGCTTGAACATGTTACTTCATCTCTGGGCTATTTTGTGAATTTTGGCTGTGATGATAGAGTTGCTGGTGGCTATGATGAAATTTTTCTGAGCCTTGGGCTGAACAATGTCATGTTCTGATTCATTAAAATGCTATAGAGCAGAAAAAAAGAAGTATGCTGACCAGAGGTGAACTAGAATAGCAGGGGTAAGGAAATGAATTTATTTATTTCCCCCATTGTATTATTGGAGTATCACTGACTCACTGTAATGGCATGCATTAACCATTAAGTGAAGTGATTTACCTTCTTCTGGGCAGTGCTTTTCTTGTGATTTCTGGGCAGTGATGCATAATTGTGTATATTGAGGTTCTGGCTCTTTTGGTTCATTGATCCACATGTTAGCAAGTTTTATCATCCGTGACGCACCTGTTGATTTGCTGTTGCTGCTCCTGTTTTCTAATCTGAGCCTTGTGCATTCTGGTATTACTTTTGTCAAACATGGGCAATGATGACAAAGTTGAGCCTGTTGATTTGCTGCTGCTGCTCCTGTTGTAGTTGTAATTCTGTGCTTTTTGGCAATCTAACATTCTAACTAAAGGGCTGATTATGCATACTTCATTTTGCAATCTTACTAAAGGGCAATGATGAATCATTTATAATGTTCATTTCAAGCTATCGCGGTAATTACCTTGGCGGGGCAATCTAACTTGCAGCCAGTGGGTACCCTTAAGTAATGTCTGAGCCCATTTTATAAACAAGGGCTCATTTGAATCTACTTAAGTCCAGTCTTTTTTTGAAAATCTCGGGTTTTGCTATTTGCTACTGCTACTTTGGAATGGATCATGCACTGTGCACTGGTACAAGGACAAGGATGCGGAACCCTCTGAATAATTTTGTGGAAGGCTGATCTGTGGGGAAAGTACATTAATGGTTACCGGACTTGGAATTGCATTTTTGTTATTTCTAGATAGTTACCCCAGATATTGTTCTAGTATATCTACTGTTCTTTGGCGCCCATTTATTTCAATTTCCTCCAAAGTGCAATGAGTATGTTTCTTCCCAGTAGTTAGTTCTAGTATATTTCTTCCCAGTAGTTTGTTTTCAAAATTCTGATTTTTGTCTCAGGAATTTTCCAATGCAATAGTTTAAAGTAATCAGATGAAGATGGTGTGTTGTATGTCTTACCAATTAATATCAAGCATCTATCATTGGCAATCCAATTAATGCTGCTTTTGCTTTCCCTATCTCCCTTCTAATGAGTTTTTGGCTATGATTTGCTCCTGTTTTCTAATCTGAGCCTTATGCATTCTGGTATTACTTTTGTCATACCTGGGCAATGATGACAAAGTTGAGCCTGTTGATTTGCTGCTGCTGGCCTGCTGCTCCTGTTGTAGTTGTAATTCTGTGCTTTTTGGCAATCTAACATTCTAACTAAAGGGCTGATTATGCATACTTCATTTTGCAATCTTACTAAAGGGCAATGATGAATCATTTATAATGTTCATTTCAAGCTATCGCGGTAATTACCTTGGCGGGGCAATCTAACTTGCAGCCAGTGGGTACCCTTAAGTAATGTCTGAGCCCATTTTATAAACAAGGGCTCATTTGAATCTACTTAAGTCCAGTCTTTTTTTGAAAATCTCGGGTTTTGCTATTTGCTACTGCTACTTTGGATTTGGAATGGATCATGCACTGTGCACTGCTACAAGGACAAGGATGCGGAGGCAACGACACTGAGTACAAGCTGGAGACATTTTCAGATTTTCTTGAGTGTACCGCAAGCTTTCTGGAAAAGATGTCATCTTTTTGTACCCGATTACCGAGGCTTAAGATCTGCTGTTAAAGTAGCTTTCATATTGCAAGACCCTTAAAATTGGAAGTACTTGAAATTTTGTTTCATAGATGGATTGGTTCATTTGGTTGTCTTTTTGTTTAAGCAGCAGCAAACTTCATTAAAATGTTTCTTCTATTTCCTCCTGTTTGATGTTTGAATTTTTGAAAAGGTGTGATTGTAGCCTTGTAGGCCTCCAAGGCTTCTATGAGAACATTGAGAAGTGAAGTTTGCTATCTTCCCCGCTGCTTTGAGATTTTATTCAGATTTGGTTGTCTATTTTATTGGCAATTGCATAGGTTCGACTCGTTCGAGCAACTAATCTGAGAGCTAACAAACTGGAATTTGTTGAAGGTAGACCACAATGTAGTAATGCACTAACGCATGTAGTTAATAAATAAAAAAGTACTTCAACTATTTAAAAAAAATATCCGAATTCACAAGTGGTGAGTCATCCAAACTATAACACGATAAGAAGGCACGGCGTCGGCACGGCACGACTAAAAAAACGCACGGCACGGCACGAATAGAATTAAGGCACCGCACGACGCGACAAAAAAGGCACGGCACGGCACGATATAAAGGCACGACACGACACGACACGACAAAAAGGCACGGCACGGCATGATATAAAAAAGTAACGGCATGGCACGACACGAATAAGTCAACGGCACGGCACGGCACGACACGATTAACTAATCGGGCACGGCACGGCACGGCACGTAGCACGCTATGGCGCGGCACGCCATGGCACGATGAAGTAAATGGGCACGGCACGGCACGGCACGTAGCACGGTTGGCACGGCACGCCATGGCACGATGAAGTAAATTGGCACGGCACGACACGGCACGAAGCACGGTTGGCACGGAAGTTGAATGGCACGGCACGGCACGGCACGCACGTTTGACACCCCTAATTGTACCAT